>MU159202.1:11260-247341 GCA_015888305.1 Antheraea pernyi
TTGACAACTAGCTCAAGGGTGCACGGCACTTCTCGGCTTTGGCTGTTGCCTGATATATGTAATTCGCAACCTATCTGAGCTAACCTAAGCTAAACTAACTATTCATACATATATGAGTTGTTGAAACATATATGTGTACCAAGCACACATACCTCAACAACCCTTATATATATTTTGTATCGGATAATAATATAAACGGAGATTGGAGTGATCGCAATACTACTCCTACATAGTACTTCTGCTATCAGAAACAACATTTTTTACAAAACTTCATCAAGCTCCGTCAAATAGACTTTAAATGAAGTACTATGTAGGAGTAGTATTGCGATCACTCCAATCTCCGTTTATATTATTATCCGATACAAAATATATATAAGGGTTGTTGAGGTATGTGTGCTTGGTACACATATATGTTTCAACAACTCATATATGTATGAATAGTTAGTTTAGCTTAGGTTAGCTCAGATAGGTTGCGAATTACATATATCAGGCAACAGCCAAAGCCGAGGTGTGCCGCGCACCCTTGAGCTAGTTGTCAAAATAAAATCGCCCGCTGTTATCTAAATTTGTGTTCTGCGCATCGACTTCAGAGCGGTTAAAAAATTTGACGTGGACTATAGGAGTAGTATTGCGATCACCCCTCTCTCCGTTTATATTGCCAATTCCAAATGATCTCTTTGCGAAAACAAGTTCAGAAAAAAAAGATAGCAAAGTATTGCAGGCTATGTCATGTTGAATATTTATGAATAAAATTACGAGTTAATTTAAAAACAATGCACAAGGAACGTAAGAGATTGATTCCACCATGTTATATAGCTTCATTATTATTGTAACTTATTATAACAATCGAAATTGGGTTTCTTGTGTGAATCTAATTCTTTAACACTGACTCATTATTCTTTCGTCATTTTCCCTATTATATAAAGGTCAATGATCTCAATAATATCGTTTACCACCGAAAAAAAATACAAAAGCGCTCTCTAGGAGTGCAACACAATCGTCCCACCTCATTGTCTCTGGTCACGTTCCCCGTTGTCTCTGGTGCGATGGGGCCGGAAGCTGCGTATGCGGGTTCTCGGAACGTTTTAATGCCACCAATAAGATAATGGAACATGAGTTAAACAATAAATGTCATACAAACTGCTACTTAACAAGTCGACAAACGTCAAACTGAGTTGATGTGCAAATCTTGGTGTCAGTCACATTTGACGTTTGACATTCTCTTCACTAACTATGTTAAAGATTTTTTTTCCTTGAGTTTGTGGCGAGATTTTGGTCTGTCATGTATTGGATTTATATTTTATTCATAATCTTGTGTTATTTGACTGTATATTTTGTAAAATTGATGAAGTTTTACGAAAGACAGGATTTATATTTTATTCATAATCTTGTGTTATTTGACTGTATATTTTGTAAAATTGATGAAGTTTTACGAAAGACAGTTTAGTTATTGTGCACAAGTGAAGTGAATAGAAAATAATACCACGGACCATGAATTCTGAGATGCCACAAAAGCTCCCTGGAAATTTCTGACAAGAGAGCCACCATCTTGTTGGAACATTGAAATTATTCACACGACCACTACTTATTGTATAAAATATGTTGTAATCTCCATTGAAACAAAACAATGACACTGGCAAGTGCTTCTGCGGAGCCAAAACAAGAAAAAGAAGAAGAACTATCTTAAAATATGTGGCCAATGAGATTTGTATATAGTTATAGACTAGCTGATGCCCGTGGCTTCGTTCCTTACCTTAGTCAAAACATACCTGAAATACTTGTACGTTCGAACAAACTTCTTTAGAATCGTTGTGATTTCATACCGGATGCAACGGAAAAAACGACAGGTAAGAGACACAAATATAAAAATTAGTGATCCAGAGCGAGAGAGCAAATGTGGTGTGTATGTATATTGCACACTGTTTAATATTTGCTTGTATTTGAACATTTAACGTGTGATAATATATTTGAAAAGTACGTGAGCTGATACTACTGTACACTGTACGCGGCTGCGTATTACAGCTTTTTAGATAATTACAAAGTTTATTTATTTAAAAATGAATTTATTATTTAGCACAACAAGATATAAAAATACTCACAAACACTGTTAAATAATAACACACGAAGCTGACTTCTTACTAAAAAGCTGTAATACGCAGCCGCGTACAGTGTACAGTAGTATCAGCTCACGTACTTTTCAAATATATTATCACACGTTAAATGTTCAAATACAAGCAAATATTAAACAGTGTGCAATATACATACACACCACATTTGCTCTCTCGCTCTGGATCACTAATTTTTATATTTGTGTCTCTTACCTGTCGTTTTTTCCGTTGCATCCGGTATGAAATCACAACGATTCTAAAGAAGTTTGTTCGAACGTACAAGTATTTCAGGTATGTTTTGACTAAGGTAAGGAACGAAGCCACGGGCATCAGCTAGTCTATAACTATATACAAATCTCATTGGCCACATATTTTAAGATAGTTCTTCTTCTTTTTCTTGTTTTGGCTCCGCAGAAGCACTTGCCAGTGTCATTGTTTTGTTTCAATGGAGATTACAACATATTTTATACAATAAGTAGTGGTCGTGTGAATAATTTCAATGTTCCAACAAGATGGTGGCTCTCTTGTCAGAAATTTCCAGGGAGCTTTTGTGGCATCTCAGAATTCATGGTCCGTGGTATTATTTTCTATTCACTTCACTTGTGCACAATAACTAAACTGTCTTTCGTAAAACTTCATCAATTTTACAAAATATACAGTCAAATAACACAAGATTATGAATAAAATATAAATCCAATACATGACAGACCAAAATCTCGCCACAAACTCAAGGAAAAAAAATCTTTAACATAGTTAGTGAAGAGAATGTCAAACGTCAAATGTGACTGACACCAAGATTTGCACATCAACTCAGTTTGACGTTTGTCGACTTGTTAAGTAGCAGTTTGTATGACATTTATTGTTTAACTCATGTTCCATTATCTTATTGGTGGCATTAAAACGTTCCGAGAACCCGCATACGCAGCTTCCGGCCCCATCGCACCAGAGACAACGGGGAACGTGACCAGAGACAATGAGGTGGGACGATTGTGTTGCACTCCTAGAGAGCGCTTTTGTATTTTTTTTCGGTGGTAAACGATATTATTGAGATCATTGACCTTTATATAATAGGGAAAATGACGAAAGAATAATGAGTCAGTGTTAAAGAATTAGATTCACACAAGAAACCCAATTTCGATTGTTATAATAAGTTACAATAATAATGAAGCTATATAACATGGTGGAATCAATCTCTTACGTTCCTTGTGCATTGTTTTTAAATTAACTCGTAATTTTATTCATAAATATTCAACATGACATAGCCTGCAATACTTTGCTATCTTTTTTTTCTGAACTTGTTTTCGCAAAGAGATCATTTGGAATTGGCAATATAAACGGAGAGAGGGGTGATCGCAATACTACTCCTATAGTCCACGTCAAATTTTTTAACCGCTCTGAAGTCGATGCGCAGAACACAAATTTAGATAACAGCGGGAAGTAAGCTGAGGTGAAAGGGGCAGGCTCACCCGCGCACGTACCTCACCCCCTATTGCACCGACTTTGACACATGTGTCCTGTCATTACTAGTTGCAGTACAGTCGCATTCAGAATAGTTTTGTTGTTGTTAATAACATGTTATTGCTATTTTCGTTGTTTTCTTTTTCTTGTTTATATTTGTTATTAGAAGACCCATCCACTTTGAAAAATGATGTTTCTATGGAAGGCGTTGTTCATTACAAATTATTTATTTACTATGAATATATTTTATTTACAATAACGGTACTGTAACACGCATAATACCTGTATAATGTATGCTATAAGATATTTTCTACAGGTAGAAACAAATACTGCATAAAGGGATCGTTCACTTAAAGTACGCGATCACCCGAAACTCATCAACCAGAAGATTAAATGTTATTTGGATGTAATTATAACTGATAAATACATGATGTGGCAAAACTGTTAATATTCTAACTTTGTCTGTTACTCTATTGTTCGGCTACTGTTGCCCACTTCTAGTTTATACTGGTATTTTATTACCTCAGTAATTATTAAACTTTTACTGTATATTCATTTTTATCTCTAATTCTTTGCAAATATTCTATATGTTATATGTATGCTGAATTCATATAAACAGGTTATCGTAAACTAGCTGTCAAACCGTTTATAAGACGTCACAATCGGCATCTAACTTTCATTCCATATACAGAATCTTCTGAAAGTAGCAACGTGGTAGTTATATTGTTACATTCCTATTACTTAAGGTAATAGGCAAATAGCCACTTGAATCATAATTCATTAAAATTTAATATATTGTAATCGGTAATTATGTAATAATAAATGTAAATGTTAATTCCCATGATAATATTTTGAATTTGTTTTGTATTAACCTCTTGACTGTACTATACGCAAGACCGAACTTAAAGCTATATTCAGAGCGGCCACAGACTATGACGCGGACTATACCTAGTACTTTTGCTATCAGAAACAACATTTTTTACAAAACTTCATCAAGCTCCGTCAAATAGACTTTAAGTTAAATCCGTTCAAATAAACATAAAATACGACTATAATAAAGAGAAAAAAAGATTTTATTAATTATTTGTGATGGGCAAACACAAATAATAAATACTTCATCGGTTTTAAAAACTCTTTCACCTATAGAGACCAAATAACATAGGCTGTATTTTATTTTAAAAATACATCAATACGAGCGAAGCTTTTTTTTTCGAACTGACTACGCTATAGACCTACTTCTTAGCAGCTTCACCGGACTACACGAGCGAAGCCATTTGTTGACCGATATAGAGATTTATGCGCTGTAGCGCGACCTAGTGGTGAGTTATATCCCTACATATTATAAAAAAAAGTCCTCTGCGACGTCTGTCTATTCGTGATAAACTCGAAAATTATTGAAAAAATTTTCATGCGGTTTTCACCAGTAGATATAGTGATTTATGAGCAAGGTTTAGGTATATAATTTGTGAAGGTTTATTTTATTATCAGGGCATAATAACGTCCGCCGAGCCTGCTATTATACAATAAAATAAACTACATACTTAAGGTAACTTTAATTGAATGAAAAAATGAAAGTTAATTTAAATAAACGAATAATAATTTGCAAATGGAAGCGGGCAGTACAGAGGGCCGCAGTGCCAACAGTGGCGGAGAGACGCGAACATCGAAATTTACTTAAGTTAAATAACGAAACGCAAACCCTCTGTTTGCTCTAGGAACGCCAAATACTGCGGAATATTGTGCGCCATCCGAGCCGAGCCTTTATTGCGTTGCGGTATCTGTTTATACGGTGCCACGTTTAGTGTTGCCAATTCAAAGAAACTAAATTTTACATTTCCTTGTGTTATTAAAGTAATTCGTGTCGGGTGTCTGATTACATTTTGTAGAGTATCTTAGCGATTTCTACAAGTATGACAGACCAAGATCCCGCCAAAAACTCATTACCAACTTGATGATTTTTAAGTTAAAACAAAACAGTTTCGTCTCGGTTTGGTTAAGTTAAGGTCTAAAAAGATAACTCGAGAGACCAAAATCCCGCCAAAAACTCCCTATACTATGTTTTATATATTTTGCAAGAATTTCTATAAACTTCTATATATCTTCTTACCTCTTTAATATCACCTCGGTTTGTTCCTAAAACTTATAAATCGACCAATTTATCGCGGGACGATGCCAACCGCGAAATTATTTCCGATTTATCCCGCTTCATATCTCCTATTTTGTTATAATAAGCGAATCGTAGGAGATTATATAATGATGAATGGAGTTTTTGCTGCTCGTTGCCTATTGTGATGGTGGATTAGCTGCGTGGAGTGGCTAATGCACCTGACGCGGCCCCTTTGTCCGTCAGGTACCTAATAAGGTGTATTTATAAATCTTTTCACATTTGTGATTGTTCCATTAATAATTTTGCGGTGTTTGCATAATATTTAATCATTTATCTACAAACTTATATCATGTAAAAAGTCGTGACTTAAAAATAACAAAAAAACGTCCAAGCAGTTTGTCCTGAGAACTGCCGACAGAAATATTTAAATAAATTGAACGTGTTCTTTTTTTATTTTTTAAATGAATTTTTGTCTGAATTATTTAAAATTCACAATTTGTAAATTGAAATTATTAACATTTGTCTGGTTTTCATAACGATTGGCACTACATATTATTTGTATTTACATGCTCGAAATATGCCTTATTATTAAATCAGTTTAATACATCAATCAGTCATTATTGTTATCACGTGAACAGGAACACAAATTATAACGTATGACGTCACAGCTGCCGAAACATTGTTTTGACGTTTGCATGTACTAAGTACTTATTTAAAATTAATAATAAAATATGTTTAGAAAAGAGAAAATATGAAATAAACGAAGAGAAACTTCTTATGGCATGGCAGGGAAAAATGTTCGTTAAGTGTATGTAGGTATGTCTGGGTCTAGTAGTATACCAAAATGAGTAAATGTACAGTTAAGTTTTTTTTTTTTCTTGTTCGTATAGTGTATAGTTTGTGAGCTGTTTATAATTGAAATTTCACGCGGACGTAGTCGCGGGCACAAATAGTATATCTATATAGGTATAAATAGCCAGTGTGGTAATGGTTAAGGAATATCTCCCTCGTCTGTTTCTCAGTCGATTTTCTTCATTCTTTTGTATCTATTGACGAGCTTTATTGTTATCATTTGGGAAAAGTGTCTTTTTCTCTATGGTTGAAGTTGTACCACTGTACAAGAATTCGTACCTATAATTTAATACATATAACCTAAAGAAATTTCACTTGCTCTGCGTGTACACAATGATACACACACTGTTTTTTTATATCCATACTAGAGATATCGATATAAATTAAAAGCGTTGCTCGCGCGATACAGTGATACAAAATCTTACATCACTGCGACAACATTACACATATCACTTCCACACACGTGCACGCATACACGTTTACACATGCAAGTGAAAGGGTTTTATTTTTTTCCCTTATCAAACTGAAATAGTTTAGATGTAAGCTAACCTAAGCTAAGCTAACTATTCATACATATATGAGTTGTTGAAACATATATGTGTACCAAGCATACATACCTCAACAACCCTTATATATATTTCTTAATTGCATGTATCAGGCAACAGCCAAAGCCGAGGTGTGCCGCGCACCCTTGAGCTAGTTGTCAAAATAAAATCGGCTGAGTGCCTTAAGCGCTCGCCTTAGTAGTCCGGTGAAGCTGTTAAGACCTTGCTGAGTCAATAGCGTAGTCAGTTCGAAAAATAAATAAAAATAAATTAAAAGCATTTTTATAAAAACCTACATCCCTATCATGATTTATTTTATCCATGTCGTGGTTCCGAGCATAAGTCCCTCGTCATTGCTTTTTCTTCTATTAAACGAACTTTCTCTTTTTAATCCGCATCTGATTGACAAACAAATATTAATTTGTCGGATTGCCTTGTAAATGTTTGTATTTAAGTTTATAATATCTCACGGTCGGTTAGTAGGGGCCCTCTGATACTATTTAATAAAACTTTGGAGTACCGTTTCATTGGGTTGTTATTACATGGTAGCTGATAACTCTGCATTTAGTTATCTAATGGGAGTAAACTAATAGTTAATTATTGAATAGTCTTACATAACGAATGTCAAGCTCTTATTAAAATGGACAACAAATCTATACTTCTATAGGTACTAATATTATAAAGCAAGTGTTTGTTTGCTTGTATGCGTAATCTCAGGAACTACTGATCCGATTTAAAAAATTCTTTCAGTGTTAGATAGCTCATTCATCGAGGCAGGCTATAGCTTATAGGCTATATATATGCCTGATAGTAAGCACAGTACAGTCCAAAAACAACGGCGCCCACCCAGTGACACACTATCCATCGCTGGTCGCCGCTGTCATGCCGGCCTGTAAATAGCTGGACATGAACAGGTTGATTCCGAAACGCGATCCGCAGAAGCGAATCACTATGGCGGGCTTTTTCGCCATATACATGGTGGTTGCGATCCAGTCAGGCTCTAAAACCCTACCACCCCGCTTTCGCCATTGCCTCGTTCGTTATTCAGCAGGGTGCACCACGTGCAGGTGAGGTTGGCTTGGGTGTCTCGAGTCATGTATATAACTTATTTTTCTAAATTATCTTCACTAATATTATTTATTGTTTGAACGCGCTAATCTCAGGAACTACTTGCCCCATTTGAAAACTTCTTAGTGTTAGATAGTTCATCTATCGAGGAAGGCTATCGTCACGCTAAGACCAATAGGAGCGGAGCACCAGTGAAGAATGTTTCAAAATAGGGGATTTTTCCTTTCGAGAGTTTTCGCTGCGTGTTAGCGTTAGCCCAATGTAACTATTCCTGTTTATAACTGAAATTTCACGCGGACGTAGGCGCGGGCACAAATAGTATATCTATATAGGTATAAATAGGCAGTGTGGTAATAGTTAAGGAATATCACCCTCGTCTGTTTCTCAGTCGATTTTCCTCATTCTTTTGTATCTATTGACGAACTTTAGTGTTACCAATTGGGAAAAGTGTCTTTTTCTCTCTATGGTTGAAGTTCTACCATTGTACAAGAATTCGTACCTATAATTTAATACATATAACCTAAAGAAATTTCACTTGCTCTGCGTGTACACAATGATACACACACTGTCTTTTTATATCCATACTAGAGATATCGATATAAATTAAAAGCATTTTTATAAAAGTCTACATCCCTATCATGATTTATTTTATCCATGTCGTGGTTCCGAGCATAAGTCCCTCGTCATTGCTTTTTCTTCTATTAAACGAACTTTCTCTTTTTAATCCGCATCTGATTGACAAACAAATATTAATTTGTCGGATTGCCTTGTAAATGTTTGTATTTAAGTTTATAATATCTCACGGTCGGTTAGTAGGGGCCCTCTGATACTATTTAATAAAACTTTGGAGTACCGTTTCATTGGGTTGTTATTGCATGGTAGCTGATAACTCTGCATTTAGTTATCTAATGGGAGTAAACTAATAGTTAATTATTGAATAGTCTTACATAACGAATGTCAAGCTCTTATTAAAATGGACAACAAATCTATACTTCTATAGGTACTAATATTATAAAGCAAGTGTTTGTTTGCTTGTATGCGTAATCTCAGGAACTACTGATCCGATTTAAAAAATTCTTTCAGTGTTAGATAGCTCATTCATCGAAGCAGGCTATAGCTTATAGACTATATGTAGATATATATATATTTTTTTTTTTTTACTGTAGCACGGCAAAGTGACTGCACTATGCCTGATGGTAAGCACAGTACAGTCCAAAAACAACGGCGACCACCGAGTGACACGCTATCCATCGCTGGTCGCCGCTGTCATGCCGGCCTGCAAATAGCTGGATATGCATAAGCCGATTCCGAAACGCGACCCGCAGAAGCGAATCACTATGACGGGCTTTTTCGCCATATACATGGTGGTTGCGACCCAGTCAGGATGTAAAACCCTACAACCCCGCTTTCGCCATTGCCTCGTTCGTTATTCAGCAGGGTGCACCACGTGCAGGTGAGGTTGGCTTGGGTGTCTCGAGTCATATATATAACTTATTTTTCTAAATTATCTTCACTAATATTATTTATTGTTTGAACGCGCTAATCTCAGGAACTACTTGCCCCATTTGAAAACTTCTTAGTGTTAGATAGTTCATCTATCGAGGAAGGCTATCATCACGCTAAGACCAATAGGAGCGGAGCACCAGTGAAGAATGTTTCAAAATAGGGGATTTTTCCTTTCGAGAGTTTTCGCTGCGTGTTAGCGTTAGCCCAATGTAACTATTCCACGCGGGTGAAGTCGCGGGTAAAAGCTAGTACATAATATATCAACAAAATATACTGCTAGTAATTTTGTATCGACTTAGTTTACTTTTAAGCTAATATTTTTTTCAATTATCATCCCTCTCCTAGCCTATTTTTGATTACACATATATTTTATTGTTTATCCCCGGTATAGATGAAACTATTCCTAGGAATATTAGTGCCATACAAAATAATTCAAACAAACTTAAATTCTACACCTTCTACCTTCGACCAAAACATCTGGTATGAATATAACACAGCTTACCTATATACCCACCTGCAATAATACCGTATAGTAACGCCATTTCTAAATTGCATTCACTAACTCACGTAGCTGTCGAGTATAATTTTTAATCTGACAATACTCAAATTTCAAATGTCAAAGTGACATATTCAGTTAAAAGTTATTTTGTAGTACGATTTAGAGTCGAAAATAGACGCACGAATTCTTGCCCAGATGCGTTGTAATGTTTTTTTCGTTTGGACGCTTAATATTTTTATAAGTTACTAAATAAATGAAGTGTATTGATCTGCTGTCATGGCGACGCGACGACGTGATGCAGTGTACGTGTTTACTCAGCGCTCGCCAATACAATATCTCGGTATTAATAATACGCGACAGTCGTCTATTGTTGTATTATCGGAGTATGACAAATCAGCGACGTATTTTTTTAAAATAATTCTTGAATTTAAAATTGCTTATCTTTATTTTAAATATAGCTTCGCTTATTTAAATTATATTATATTCGCTTATTAAAATATAGTTTATTTTAATCTTACTGAGTCAGAGCTTTTGTTAAATGAAAACAAATGATGAAACCATCTGAGGACGACTAGACGCCGTGAGGGTTGCCACCCTTACGTGGTTGATATTCCTGTAATTCGTACGAAGCGATTTGCTTCCACATTAATTATACGTACGGCTAAGGAGTGGAATTCACTCCCGGCGTCTGCCTTCCCGTCGTCTTATAACTTGGGAGTCTTCAAGAGTAGAGTGAACAAGCGCGTTACATCGTCGGCCTCATCGTCACTTACCATCAGGTGAGATTGTGGCCAAGCGCGTACCTGTTGAACATTAAAAAAAAGAAAAAACCATAGAAGGGTGGTAGGATTTTTTCTAAGTCTGTCTGGGTAGCTACCACCTCACAACCACGGCATACGCACTTGAGAACCAGCCCCATCTAGGTTCAGCGTGTTTACCAGTTTAGACCACATCGTTATTTAACATCAGATCAGGTTATGATCGAAGCCTAAAATCTATAAAGTATAAAAAATACTTATTCATCAGAATAACATTTGGGTACTTTCGTATTAAATGCACCGCGCTTGCCGACGGCTATCGGCCAGCTCGAGTTATCTGTTTAGACCTTAACTTAACCAAACCGAGACGAAACTGTTTTGTTTTAACTTAAAAATCATCAAGTTGGTAATGAGTTTTTGGCGGGATCTTGGTCTGTCATGTAGTGGATTTTATTTTTTATTTATAATCTTGTGTTACTTGACTCTATATTGTGTAAAATTGGTGGTTTTTTATGTAATATAGTTTGTTTATTGTGCATAAGTGAAGTGAATGGAAAATAATACCACGGACCATGAATTCTGATATGCCACAAAAACTCCATGGACGAAGACCGCCATCTTGTTAGTTCATTGAAATTATATCAAGAAACATGTAATATCGATACTCACTTGACAATGGCAGTAATATTCTATTAGAAGACTGGTTGCCAAAAATGGAATGGAAGTAGAACTTGTAATACTATTAATTACTCGACAATGGCAGTAATAATCTAAAAGATTGGTTGCCAAAAATAAAGTAAAAAAAAAAAACGAAATTACTAATGATTGTCCCGAGGTGACACGTAACCTCAAAACGTCATTGCATTATCTTTGTTTCACAAGTCTAGTCTAACCCAACCAAGGCGGGAAATTTAAATCGGTTAAGTTAGGTTAGACTGGTTTTGTATATTAGCAATTTGATGATTTTTTAAGTTGAAACAAAAAAGTTTCGTCCCGCTTTGGTTAGGACTTAGGTTAGACTTGCGACAAAAGATAACGAGAGCCGGCCGGAAGCGGTTGGCGAGCGCGTTGTATTTAATACGAGAATTTCAACATTTGTTTCTGCTGAATTTATAAGGATATTATTGAATTTGTTCGAATTATAATGAAAACAGTCAAAGTTATGCCAATAAACTTTTATAGTTACCAGAAGATAGTGTATGGTATGAGGTATCATCACTACATATTATAAAACCAAATCCTATGCCACGTCCGTCTGTCTGTCTGTTCGCGATAAACTCAATTACTACTGAACGGAGTTTAATTCAGTTTTCACCAGTAGATAGAGTGATTCATGAGGAAGGTTCAGGTATATAATTTGTCATAGTTTATTTTATTATTATTACTATTATACTTATTGGTAATCCAAATGATATATTAGGGCTTACTTAAAGATTTTCTTCTTTATAAAGTTATAACATTTGTTTATTAATAAATGTATAGTTTAATTCATTCTAATTCAACAACGTGCATACATTGACCTCGTCTAATTAACGCCAAAAGTTGTTTTTATAATCTTTTATATCATAGACTAACAAACCTGTTCGCCTTGTCTGACCAGAGACGGGCCTTAACGGCAGCAAAAAAATAACAATAATAAAGCGCCTATTATTTCATTGACAACCCGTCAACGTTCCTCTGAATTGAAACGTGGACTCATCGTTGGAAAAAATCACTGCACTAAATGAAGAGCTAAACAAACAAGAGCCCGTCTTTATTTACAATAATTGTCGCTAAATGTTACTAGTCATCGTTCGGAGGAACGGAACACCAACGTTTGACGACCCAAATACTGTTAAAACTCCTTAAAGAATTAGATATTTCAAGTCTTATTCCCTTTATTTTAAGGATTAATTTTAAACAGCATAGTTATGCTCTAAAACATATTGGCGCCAAAATTGACTCAAAATATCAAGATGACAGCCATTTGGGTGGCCATCTTGACTTTAATGATCGGTTGTCTATGCCTATAGTATCTTTTTTCTTAATAGGAATACTTGTCTAATAATTTTGAAAATAGGAAAAAAACTCGGTGCAAATTAATAAATAATACGAGTAGCTAAGTGGAAAGTTAGTGTTTATTAGTAAAACATTACGGTCGGCTGTCAAGTGGGTGTAAAGTTCTCAAGCACGTCGACTTAAAGACACTCGGACACACCCGAAATGTGTCGCCACAAGATGACATACAACAGTCGTAAAACAAATAAGTGAACGAGCCTCTCGTAGAGAGTGCGTGGAAGGAAACACCGAGCATTATGCGCAACGAGATTGAAAAGAAAGTACTCGACACGAGAGCGTCCGAGCCTCGACGGAGAGCAATAAGTGACGCCGCCGTCGGGGCTCGTTCATTACCTCTCACCTCTATAAATAAACCAGAGAGTGGAAAGCACCGTTCCAGCGCGGACGACAAAAGCCTTCGTCTACGAGAAAAATAAACAAATGACAGCTTCATCAAACGTCACAGACCTAATACCCAATCGATGGAGTTTTTGGCGGGATCTTGGAATATCATGTCGTGGATTTTATGTTTTATTCATAATCTTATGTTATTTGACTCTATATTCTAGCGGTGTTTTACGTAATATAGTTTGGTTATTGTGCACAAGTGACGTGGATCGAACATAATACCACGGAACAAGGATTCCGACTTGCTACAAAACTCCTTGGAAAGTTTTAACAAGACGGCCACCTTCTTGTTAGTTCATTAAAATGATCGCAAGACAGTTGTAACATCGTTACTTACTCGACAATAGCAATGATAATGATGATCTACTTGAAGGTTGGTTGCCAAAAATAAAATAAATATATCCAATCGATCACGATATTTAAATGTCATAACGTAACTAACCTAACTTTGACAAAAACAAAATGGCGGTTATTTATGCAAAAGCGTTTTCACAGCGGAACGGGCGCACTAAACACCACCGGGGAAGGGCACACATCCATTTCAAAGAATAAACATGGAGGAAGTATGATGTATTTATGTCTATAAAGAGAGAGTGCATTTGTTTGTTTATTTTAGTAAAGTATATTACATACTAATAGCGCCCTCGGTTTTCTATGGGTTTTTATGCAGTACTTGTTTTTAACTCGATATTTATTTATAGTATATATGGGTACCATGTACGTATATTTCTCTACAGAACTTCATAACAATTTGGCAAGCCACTTTTGAGTTCAACTTGAACATGCAAACATTGAATTCAAACTGAAGCAGATACAAAATACATGCTTGGGTTTGTAAGGCACACATGTTGGTACACGTGTGAGTCTCAGTAACTCATATATGTATGACTACTTTAGCCATATTTTAATCAAGGCAACAGCGCAAGCTGAGGTTCACCGACTTAGGTTGTCTTGAGTACTTTAAGCACTCCTCCAATAAGTCCGGTGCAGCTGTAAAGGCCCTTCTGGTCAATACCCTTAGTCAGTTTTCAGTTCTGTTATAAGTAGAAACCAACTTAGAATACCTTTATTTAAAAAACAAAAAAAAGCAGTATTCAGTATCGCCTGCGTCCTTCTAGCACGTTTACACTTAACAAAAACATTTTGCTAAATTCCATGCGAACAAAGTCGCGAGTAATAAATAGTTTATTAATATATATAGTAAATAATAATACATTAAAATTCTACTGATATATTTAGTTTTTTAGAACTTATGAAATAATATTGTGAATATGCTAAAAATACTACTGTTTCAAACTAATGACAAAGGACCTTGATTTTTTTGCATACTAAATTTAAAAGCTTTGGACGAATTTTTTTAATGCCTTCAAACACAAAAATTAAGTTAAATGTATCTGCTAATTCATAACTTAATAGTTCTAAAACTACCAAACTTATTAGCTTGCTCAAAACACGTGTTATGTTCAGAACAATTTAATAACCAACAATGTCAGAAAAACCGTGTACAAATACTAGATCCAAATAAAGGAATGGAGTTTTATATATCTGATTCAGTAAAAAGAGTTGACTGCACCTCACATATGGTTCACTGACATCAAGATCCAAAACAAGACACCGTTGTCAGCTAAAAAAATCGACGAAAAAAGGTTACTCCACATATTGTTCATATCTAAATACGGAGCACCAAAACCAGCAGTAACAACTGAATGAAATGGTTTTGTAAAATAATTAGTAATATTTATACTTATAAAATAAATCCAAAGTGAGCGTATTCGTAAGATACCCCATCTTAGTAAATAATAAATAAAGAGTACATTTAACTACGTATGGAGCGTGCGTAGACAAAGGCCGAGCTAGCGGCGCAAACATACTGAGAGATGTGTTTATTCTTTCGTCATTAAGGTGAAGTCAGTGAAGTGTTGACTGTAGTGCAGCGTGCTCCAGCGCTAATTTCAGGGAGGTCGCGTTGTTCACGGCGAACTGTTGTTGACATTCGACACTACGGTGAAGAAACAAAACGCAGTTACACATCCATAACGTGTTTATAAGATCATATACTTTTTATTTAATATAATTGTAGTTTCCGATAAATGTTTTATCTATAATCTATGGTATGCTTAATGATTACTAATCTGTGCATGTAAACTATATTCAAGTTTCACTTGTCAATCAAGTGAAGTTTTAGGCGGGATCTTAGTCTGTCATGTAGTGAATTTTATATTTTATTCATAATTTTGTGTTATTTGACTCTAATTGTAATATTGGTATTTCATGTAATATAATTTGGTTATTGTATATGAATTCTGAGATGCCACAAAAACTCCATGGAAAGTTCTAAAAAAGGAGCCACCATTTTGTTAGAACATTGATATCACCACAAGCCATTCAATCCAGAATTAGCAATTATGAAAAGACGTCTGACTTGGCTGCAATGTCTTTACTGGATACCTTTGCATTCTTTCTAGAATGGAAAATCAGAAACAAAAATATATGTCTATCCCGGCTAATCTCTGAAATGACTGAATTGACTCTGACGAGACATTCTATGTCGCACCTTTCCTTAGGAACTTTGCAACAATGTTTAACATAGCAAATCCTTTTGAAAGATATATTGTTGTATTATGAAAATATTTAAAAAAATCCTTAAATTACTAAGATAAACACTTAATTCCTATGAAAAAACTAAACTGTTTTCATGATAACAAAATCGCAGACATGACCTAGTTTAATATATTTTTCAATTGAATAAACTTCTAAGGGTATTAAAGATAATGTGTTTTAGAAAATAACCAACTAAAATTTAAGTTACTAGATATTGTTATTTGAATGTTTTTATAAACTTCCCCCCTACAGTCGACCATTGACCGGACAATGGATTCCGGCGCGCGCAGCCAGCCAGACGCCATTTTATTACGTCGTAATGTTGGTACTCGTTAGATGTCTCGTACATTTTTGGTATATTAAATGGAACGGCTTGATGTCAATATTAATTTATAAATTTATTGTGAAATCGACATATTCAGCTTAAAGGCACAAAACATAAGCGTAAAATGAATGTATTTTTTTTTCACAACTTGTTGTTTTCGCAAAGAGATCATTTGGAATTGGTAATACAAAGGGAGAGAGGGGTGATCGCAATATGATACGATTCAGTACAATATGATTTCACTAAAAATCAATTTCTACCCCTTCCTATTTTCATTTCCACATTACGAAGTATAACTTCTTCCGCGCGGAGAGACTCCACGCACTATTTTTTTTTTTTTTCGGAATGTCTCAAATAATTCCATTCCATCGCAGAAATAAAATCAGTTCGATTGTTCCAGGTGAAAATATGGTTTCAAAATCACCGCTACAAATGCAAGAGGCAGGCTAAAGAGAAGGCAATGGCGGAACAAAATCAACATAATCAGGTAAAGGAAACTTACTGTTGTCATTTTTAAGCCTCACAAATAAGAACGATTGACATTGATTGTACTATTGCAGACGAGTAGTCCGGTGAAGCTCCAAAAAGGCCAATAGCGTAGTCAGTTTGAGAACAAAAAAAAACCATTGCAGACGGATATGCTGTCGTTTTATGTCAAAAAATATCTTTTCAGATGCCATAACGATTTATTTTGGATGTTTGTATACATATAAATGAAATTGAAGTATGTGTTATTTGTCCGCGCGTTTATTCAACACGGCTGAACCGATTTCGATAAGACTTTCAGTAACATATAGAGGACTTTTCAAAATATTCTTTTTTTTTCGAACTGACTACGCTATTGACCTAGCAAGGTCTTAACAGCTTCACCGGACTGTTAAAGTATTCAAAGTACTCTTAGTTATAATTTTTTTTACATCATAGGAGGCACACGGACAAGTGGGTCACCTGATGTTATGTGATCACCACCGTCCATAGACACTTGCAACACCAGGGGAGACCTGTCTTGGGGGAGAGGGGGAGTAAGGGAAGGGGAAGGAGAGGGGAGGTGGACTTCCGGCGCTCTCACTAACCGAATGAAACGCAACAAAGCAAGCACTGTTACTTCACGTCGGTTTTCTGTGAGAGGGTGGTACTACCCCGGACGAGCCAACCCATTCATGCTGAAACCATTAATAGCTTCAACGCAGCTCTACCACCGTTAAATCACTACACTATATCACACGGGCTAAGCAATATTGGTCAAATTGCATAGAGATAACTTAAAATCAGTGGTAGGAGTAATGGCGAAATTATAATTAAACAAGTAGATGACAGCTCACAAATAAATTAAATAAAACATGTGGTTATCATGAAATATTCAGACAGTTTCCATGAAAATTAAGTAACTGGTAACGGTTAGTCCATATTTTTGTTCGTCGTTCGTAATTGTGTGTAGAAATTACAACAAATATGCAGACCACACGATATTAATTTAAAAGATTTCGGCTAAGTTACACCGACATACAAATGAAAACTATTTGATCGTTGTTTTAATTTGAGTGAAAAATATCACTAATCCATAATATTTTGAACACAAAAATACCGATATAATTACTCTATCACATCAGGTTTCTTTAAAAGAAAGAAAAAACTTTTTTTTTACAACTTTAAGAAAAAATCAATTATTATATTATAACATGAAAACTGACAAAGAAATATCAAGTAAAAAAAAATGCTACAATTGGCTATTTTGGGTGACGTCTTTTACGTTTAGCGATAAAAATACCTCTGGGTGTAATTTTTTTAATGAGAATCATTAATTATATCACATTTTAATTGACCGGCAGTAATCGGCCATCATATTCCCATTCCATCGACCTTGGTACCTTTTTTACATAGTTTTTATGTCTTGGATTTTGGATTACCAAGGAAAAATACATATGTGAATGTAAAAAATGAGGTTTTATATTCAAATTACAACATTTTTTTTTATTGATTAATAAGTTTGACACAATATCTTTATAATCAGGGTATTTGTTATTTCCTAAAAAATTGTTGACAACATCTTTGAACGCCAGCCAAGCTTCTAATTCAGTAGTATTCACTGTTGCATCAAATTCTTCATCGGTCATCAAAGATCTAATTTGCCGTCCATCGACACTCTTTCTTTTGTTTTGGGATAATCTTGAAAATTTTCTACTCAAGTATTAAAAACTATCATTTTCTTTATCCAACGCCTTAACGGACTGTTTCATCATACCGAGTTTAATATGAAGCGGAGGCAATTAAATTTTCTCGTATTAAATTTTTGCTTCTTGGTTTGAGATTTGTACGAGGATTCCATTGTTCTGGACGTAATGTTTTTCTCGTGCTCTACTGTCCCACTCGCACAAAAAACAAGGATATTTCGTGTATTTATACTACTGACCTAACAGTATAGGTATAATTTTCAGATCTCCACAAAGCTGCCAACTTTGTTCTTCATATTTAATATTATCTAGCACTGTTTCTAAATTTGCTTTGTAAACAAAGTAACTATAACGGCGTATTTCCATGTAACGCGTTTTGAATGGGCGTGTCGCTGTTCCAACTAATGTATTTTCTCACGAGAGGTCGCTTAATTCAAGGAAATAGTGCCAAAACTCAATAATTTAATTTACTATTAAATTTAATTACGTAAAAATTAAAAATGTCGAATATATTAATTTTACTAAAAATCTGATGTGATACGATAAAATTAAGTCTGATTTCGTAATCAACACTATAAAATTAGTGGAAAAAAGTAATTATATCTTGGACAAGGAAAATTATGTCTGCCAGTGTTAGGTTTTCTTTATAAACCTATATTTGAAGGTTGGTACTCTTGAGGGCCGAGTTAGTGTTTTGCAGTAGAAATAACATGGCGGTTTTGCTTGCATAAGTTTTTTTACATTTTATTTTTGGCAACCAATATTTTAGAATATAACTGTCGTTGTCGAGTAGGTAATTAGTTTAGTAATTTATAAGTAATAATTATTATTTGTAATAATTGTTTATTGTAATTAGTATTACAAGCATCTTGTGACAATTTCAATGTATTGACGAGATGATGGCGCCCTTGTTAGGGCTTTCCAGAGAGTTTTTGTGCCATCTCAGAATTCATACTCCGTGTTATTATTTCCCATTCACATCACTTGTGACAATAACTGAACTATATTACGTAAAATACTACAACTATTAAAAAATATAGAGTCAAATAACACAAGATTATGAATAAAATATAAAATCCACTACATGAGAAACAAAGATCCCGCCAAAAACTCCAAAAAGATTGAATTGGGATCTACCGTGTAACAGTATTGCCAACCATGACACCTTTGCTTTGTAGTAGAAATAACATGGCGGTTTTACTTGTACAAGTTCTACCACAGCACTATGTAAATGCGTTTTATTTTTGCAAACTAATCGACAATATAAAAAAAATCTTCGCATAAAAACTTTTCCTTATTTTTAATACCCGAGACCTTTTTATAATCGCACAATACTAATGAATAATGAATATTAAAGACGTAAGCGATAAACATCGTTTGCTGACGAGGCGCGGCGCGGCGTGTCCCCTGTTTGAACAGGCGATAGACTTGGTCCACTTGATAGCAATCTCCCGTTGCGACCCTGAATGCCGGCGACGAAATACGGGGCCCGCACGGGACCTCGAACCTGGCGACCCCACGGCAATTAGAATTATATTCCCCGCGAAATCGTATAGGGTTGTCGCTTTATAAAATACTAGAGCTGTGCGTAAGACTTTCTATTTTCTATTCTTTCTAGTCTATGAATACGCATCCCTGCTAAAATACTGCGTTCATGATAAAACCTCTTTAATAAAATATGCATAACTACAAGTAAAATTTAGTTTTTGTTTCATTAAATCTATCGAAAGTTATTGTAATTTTAATGACGACGCAACTTAAGGACATGAGATAAGTAGATAGTAATTAGACTTCATACATTCAGATAACTTTATTACTCACTGTTTTGTACATCCGTATCCACGCGGACAAAGTCACGGGCACAGCGATACTTTATAAATATTTTTTCATATCATAAATAGTCACTGAAAATGTGGCTATTCGCGTCCCTCTGTATGTGCCCTTAGTTCTTTTAAACAATTCAAAGAATCTTGATATAGTCATTGAAAGACATTTTCGACAAGATTTATATGTATAATGTATGTGTGTATAATGTATAATAATGTATGTATGTAATATATAATAATTATATACATTTTTATAAGGTTTATTAATTAGTCAAACATCATGGCTACACATCTCAACACAAAAGATCAATATTAGACGTACACAGGCCGCTATATTACGCGTCGCTAGTCTGACGCAAGCCACGCAAGCACAATACGCTCGGTCACGTTTGACTAGCATGTCATTACACGAAACCATAACTTTATCTCTTGATAAAACTACCGCTCAGCGCGCCTAAAAAGTTTTCACTTTAAACGTAGTAGTTTATTTGAGACGCTATTTTCATCAATCTATTAATTTTCCTTATTCAATTTAACATGTTTTGTTGGATATTGAATGTAGGCTAAAATTGTCCTTTTCTATATACCAGGTGTTAGGTTAGTCGCTTACAGTATGCTAAGAGATGATAGTTCATGGTCACATTTAACATAAAAAAAAATCTAAACAAATATCAATAAACAACAAAAGAAATCTAAGTTACAGTTTGTTCTAAAACTTTTGACGAGCTCGTATCAAACGCTACGCGTTGTAAAAGACGTCCGCGACATATTTTTACCGACCCTCCCGATGAAATAACGGCAGTGAACGATCAGTACCAGCCTGTCACTCCAAACAGAGCGTGCTCACACCCACGCCCGTGTAACCACAGATCACGCCGCCATGGCCTGGGTGTAAATTACACTCCCGCACACCAGACTAGGCGCTAAAATCGGCTGAGTGCCTTAAGCGCTCGCCTTAGTAGCCCAGTGAAGCTGTTAAGACCTTACTGGGTCAATAGCGTAGTCAGTTCGAAAAAAAGAAAAAAGTATGTAACAATGACAATGTATGTAACATTGACGTAACAAGTAAAATTATATTCTTTTTCCAATGGTCATCATCAAGCTATACACTTCTTCACATTCATTATTTATCTTTGAGGTGAAAACTTCTATAGCATTATTGAGCGATTTTGGTAAAAGAAACATTTACCGGTTCGCATCACCGATATACGTGTGAAGCGTTACTGATATCGTTGAATCGTTGACGATCCCAAGCTCACAAACGGTATCGAACCACTAAGTCTACGGAGAGACGTTGCCTCGTTATGTGTGTTCTACCGTTTGTATAATGGGTTGTGTTCCGAGGAACTGTTTAACATTATGCCTGTAGCTGCTTTCCACCATAGCACTGCTCGTCATCGGCAGGGAATTCATCCCCATACATTGGAACCGAAATGGTCACGGACGGTCCGGTTTCAAAGGGGTTTCCTTCCACGAGCGATCCGGTTGTGGAATGAGCTTGCTGCTGAAGTTTTTCCTGGAGACTACAGTATGGGGTGTTTCAAGGGGAAAATAAATAAATAAGTTACTTAAGGGTCGGCAACGCGCATGTAGGTAACGCTTCTGATGTTGCAGGCGTCCATAGGCTGCGGTGACCGCTTTTCATCAGGCGGCCCGCATGCTTGTTTGTGCGTCGTAGTATAAAAAAAAAAACATCGTATCGCGTTTGCGTCAGTCTAGCTAGGCGTAATATAGCGGCCTGTGTACATGTAATATTGATATTTTATATTGAGCTTGTGCAGCCCATCATGTGTTTGATTGATTGATAAACTGTATAAAAATGTATATAATTATTGCTCGGATTACCAATAGATGTGAAAACCAAACGAATGTTACCTAATAACTTAATTTAACAAATTATAATATTGAAATACATCAGATTATAATTGATTTAAAGGTTCAAAAAGAACGCAGTTACAGTTTAATACGATATAGGTACCCTGTAGTTACCACTGACTATTTTAATTCTATTTTTTATTGCAATCTCCCACTACAAACTCGTCAAGAGTGCGGGCGTGTCGTCAACATTTCCGTTAGATAATTGAAGCGAAACAGCCCTACAAGAGCAGGCCGGTGCGTGTTGCCAGCCTCCTCGGATTACCTTAATTTGCACGGTTCGCCCCAGCCATGCCACGCTACCCGAGTGCATTGACTTTTTGATTGTTAGAGAGAGATAAATGCTACTAACTTTCCTACTTTAATTTATTTGCTCACATTGAATACCTCCTATATTATAAATATTAGGTATATAGTGTTAAGAAAATCCAGATTTTTTTTATTCACCTCTCATCGTTGAACTTTTTGATTCACTTTGCTTATTTGGACACCACATGTGTGTACTGCATCGCTCGACATAGTTTAGATTCCAATAAATATAAATAGTTTTCCATGAGGAAAGTGGTAGGTGTATTCTGGCAGCTGCTCTTGAGAGTTGAGAGTTTCTTCCTTTTAGGCGATACTTGAAACCTATTTTTATGTTATTAGTATACAATTTTGCTTAAAACCTTTCATTTAATAACTACGATAAAGAAAAACCATTAAAAATTTGGTTTCAACGCGTAATTATAGAAATCAACTAATATGTATAGAGGTGTAACGCCGCCAATAGTCGCCGAGATCTTATATGTATCTGGAAGATCACCACTGCTTTTGCATTATACTCACCCAGTGAAATGCAGTAATTTGTAGATCAGATATAAAAATAATTATTGCTTCCTCGGAGTATTTCAATGTAAATCATATAAAACAAAGTGATTTATTTTTTATGAAAAAGAATCAGTAAACGATCATGCACTCTATTGATTAAGTGGCTATTCTAGGCTCTTATTCATTTCTAACTAAATTCAAAAAGGGAATCACAGTATGAAGTGTAAGTTAGAATAGCATATTAATAGGTACGAGCTACCATATTATCAACTACACCAAAATAAAGTAAAGTAGCATGTGTGCTTTCCCCTCTCGGAACAAATACGACGGAAGAAGGAAATTTGATGCTGGCGCAGGTGTAACATCCTCATATTTTATTACTTTGCCTGTTCTGATGACATTTTTCGTTCTGCTATCTGGTTAATTACGGCTTAGCTTTCCATTGACGTCCGTCGAGTTAGGGGTTGATATACTTCAATAAATAAAAAAATAAAGGTGTCCTTTGTCTTCAGTCATCATCATCACCTCGAAGAGTTGCCGTCCCAGTTCTGGTGAAGGACGGTAAGCCTTGCGGCTCTGGTGAGTCTTCATCACCAGCTCACAGCCACTGCGCGACACCGACGTCAGGGTACTCGGCGCCGCAACCCTCGCAGGCTGCATGCAGTAACCCGCTCGTCTCGTCCTACCGCCAGCCTGTCGCCTATCAGCAACAGTGCTCTGGGTATCTCCCGCTGCAGGGTAGAGCCTGGTAGAAATTCCCACAGCTTTACCACGAGACAATGTTTAAGGAGGAGATGTATTTTGATTAAACTTGGTTACTATGTATAAAGTTTGACATCATCAATTTTTTAATCTATAATGTTGCTGTAAAACACTTTGGGGCTGTTCAAATATTACGTAAGCAGAATTTTTGTAATTGCTGACCGCCCCTCTCACTTGTCAGCAAAAATAATCAATGCTCTCAGCCCCCTTCCACCTCTCCCATACTTACGTAAACATTTATATTTCTTATTGATCTGTTCTGGTTTCCTTATTGATTCATGGGCAGCAGTTAACAAGTCTACAAATAAGGAATTTATAGTATATAGCGGAATTCATTCATAATTATAATTATAGGACGATAGTAGTCCAGTTGATTAGACCTCGTGCCTCGCATATCAGACCTACACACCAGATCCTCCATATCTCATGTCATTAAAATTAAAGAAATCAAAGACCTCCCCGCCCATTTTAGTGCTTACGTAATACTTGAATGGCTATTCATTGAATGGCTTGTGTAAAACGAAGATATATTTTTTAATGTTTCCAAGAAACAAATAATATCTTAAAACAAGGAATGAAAATGCAAAAATGTCTAAATATAAAACAAATACTCAATTTATATAATATTAAATAATTACCTTGACAACAATAATAATAATTTGAGACAAATTTTAATTTATTTTTTCAATCTATGCGTCATCTTCAAGAACATTGTCTTCGGTAAAGCGTCGCTGGGTACATATAGCCAGTGGGAAATGGACATTAATTATCAGATAGTGGAGAAAAAACTATGTCGTGACGTGAGAAGTGAGTTAATTATAAAATAAATTAATGGGACGAGGGTATTTGTATATAAATTGTTATAATATAGTCGTTTAAGTGCAGATAAGGATTTGATTTTTTAATTGTGATACATTACTTAGTTGCAGTAGCATGTAACATGGACAGAGTTGAATACTGAATTTGTAATAGAAAATCTTCTATATTACACACGGTTTTTGTTTTATAAAAGAAGAACACAGAGTATCCATCACACTGCTCAATTTGGTGTATTAAAAGGGAACATACTAATACTAAAATTTACATATTTGCTGTCAAGATGCTATAAGCATATCATTTTCCTTATTGAGATTTTTATGATAATTTACGCTTACAATTATTTTTAATTCGAAGAAAAACATTGCTAAGACGTATTTTTATTCGAGCTTCAAATGAACGTGTGCCAAACATTACCAATCTTTTCATTATGATCATTTCACCACTATTTATAAAAACGATAAGAAGAGGAATTGCAAATATCATATTATATATTGCATTAAATACTATTGTAAACATTTCAATTGATTAAAGTACCTTGGAAACTGATGTAGTTGGAAGTAATTATAAATATATTAAAATGAAGCCTCATAAAAGAAAAAAAACCTAGGTAAACTATTTTCTAACTTTTTTTCTAAATTCTAACAGAAGATATTGTAAGTGATTTTAAATACACATTGTCTTATAAACAATAGATTTTTTTACAAGAAATCCCATATCAATTCAACTAGAAAGGAATACATTATGATATTCTATGTTTAAATAAAGAAAACGTGGTGAATTCATTTCAGAACTGCTGTACTTGTGTATATAATTATATTTCTCGTAGCAAAACGTTGTGTGTATAGAAAAATAAATTTAAAAAGAATTAGTGTTTGAGTGTGTAGATAGTATTATGTACATAATGTTCTAGAAAATATGACAAAGAGAATAAGTAGTGTAATAATAATATGTAAGCTTTTGTTTGTCGTGCCGTAAAAGCTCGTGTAGACAAATCAGTCTAAAACAGTCCAGTCTTTAAAAATATTTACAAGATTTAAACTGACTCTTTAGTTGCAGTTGCTACGGTTCCGGAAACCACTGTCATACGGTATTGACAACGCTTACGATTTATAGTAAATAATTGTAAACCAATCATTAATTTATACAATAAATACAGTGTGAACTCTATGTAACATCTAACTCGATTTAACGACAGCTTCCCTAAAAGGTCGAAATTAATTGGGTTTGGTCGGTTTACCTTACAATAATATTGATTTTTTTCTCTCGATTTACCGACAACCCTAAATAACGCGATAAAATGCGCAGTGGTTTGCATGTCAGTAGATAGTTTACACTGTAATTATAAATAATGAAATAATCTTTTAAATATATTTTTCACTTTGTATTAAAACAGGTATACGACATATTTGATATGTACGATTTGGTAAATAAAGAAAACTGTATACGTTATAAAATACATATGTATTTAATATAAAGAGGTCATAGAAAAAGTCTTTGTTATAAGAATTTGAATGTAAAAGTTAGCAATAATAAATAAATAATTTTTTTAAACTATATATGAAGTGTTCAACTAAATTTTATTTCACGCGTACTTAAAATTATAGTTTAGTTTTTTTAATTTAGAATGTGTAATGTAGCGCTCGATTGTCGTACAGATGTAAATATAACTCTAAAACCGGTAATTTTTTACTAAAGATGTAGCAACACTGGCGACATGAAAGCGGCGTATATCTCAAGCCACACGACAATTGATATATAGATAAGGTTAAATAATTCTAGAGTAATTCGAAACAAAAAAGATATGGAAATTTGACTTCACTCAGTGTTTTAATTAAAGAAATGGTTTTGATTAAAATTCATTGTAATTATTATTTTATTATAGGCCTAGGGAATGTTATGATTATAATAATTATAAATAATAGAATAAAGAAAGGAATTTGTAATTATAACGTCAAGTGAGGTGTAATGAATTTCAATTTATAAAATTAATAAAAAATTATGAGTTTTAATATGTCTTTATTATTTTTAATTACCACTTACCTCCCATTAAAAGTAATTAGCAATTGTTATGATGTTAATTTTGTAGATTAAAAAAATAGCTTTCCAACAACAACAACTTAATAAATAGATTAAAAAGGAAAATTTAACAAAAAAATTTTTCCTCAAATACACATTTCTTAATTAGTTAATTTACTTAGTTTATCTATTATTAAAAAGAAGCATTTAATGATTCTATCAATAACTCTAAACTAATTGTTGATATTCATATTCATTTGTGTAGAAATCAGTATTGTATTTTTATTAATTGTATTTTTTAGGACAACCCTAACGTACTGTTTAATAATTACCAAATATAACAAAAGCATCTTCAATACTTGTCTATCAGTACAAGTACCTAAGCGTATCACATAACAAAGACCAATTTTGAAGTACAAACAATAACAATGTTACAAAACATTTACCCTCCCCGTTTCCTTCGGCAGTAAACTCATTTTATTGTCTTTAATATTGCCAGATTACGCCTTAATCTCTCATAACGTACAACAGTTTATTCCGCATGGCAACATCGACTTTGTCGAACGTCAGTCAAGACCCGCCAAAACGAAATAATAACATGGTCGCTGTTAACATTGAAATAACCTAACTTTTCATATTTGATATAGCGTTTTGATCTTTATGTCTATGAATTTTAATACAATTTTGTTTGCAATATTGAGCTATTTGAGTTTTTATGTAATTCATGTCAAATATTGATAGAACAAAGGCGTAGGTGAGCACGTGCAGGGCATTACGAGGGTATGCCAATAAAATAGTTGATTAAACCAGGCGGACAGGTGAGGCGGTGAAATTGTAAACCTCTTCACATCGAATTAGGCGTATCGGTTTCAGGTTACTATTTACAAGTGATTTATCATCTAATAATAGATATTGTTAGCCACTGTTTTTTGTTCTTCAAAGAAAACATGAACAGAAAATATTAACTTATTTTTCTAAATTACCTACACTAATATTATTTATTGTTTGAACGCGCTAATCTCAGGAACTACTTGCCCCATTTGAAAACTTCTTAGTGTTAGATAGTTCATCTATCGTGGAAAGCTATCATCACGCTAAGACCAATAGGAGCGGAGCACCAGTGAAGAATATTTCAACATTAGGGTTTTTTTTCATTTCAGAGCTTCCGTTATGTGCGTTACGTAGGTAATTATTCCACGCGGACGAAATCGCGAACAGAAGTTAGTTATTAATACGTTTACAACATCCATTTTGTAAGTTTTTCTAATTAATTGGCCTGCAATTAATCTATTTATTTTTCATCGTTATTGTAAATTTTTTAGCGTTGATCAGTGTTCAATGGTACAGCAACAAATATAGACATTTTATCTATGGTTGTAATAGTGCTTTGTTTATGGTTTTAACATAATATAAAATATACGTAAAATGGACGCTGGTTTTATTTCTCACGCTGATAAACTTTAAATAATCGGTATGGGTTCGAATCTTTGCGAATGAGGTTCTAGCCTTTGACTACAATCTCATTTGATGTTAATTGACGATCTGGTCTAAGATTGTTAACACGCTAAACCTAGAAAGGGTCTGGCTCTCAAGTGCGTGTAGCGGAACACAGGTGCTTGGCGACAGATTCTCAACTTGAGGGTTGTAGGTAGCCAGATGTACTTAGAAAAAGCCATACCGCCATACTGTTGTTACATCACGATATTTTAATTTTTTCACAGGCATTTCTAGTGTATACTTACCAACGAGATAGTGCTGTGAGTTACGGGATTCGCGATAATCCTTAGAACACTTCCATACCAGCAGCTACTTACGATTCCAGTTGGTGTCTTTCAGGATATAGTTTTCTTAAAATAGTTCGTTATACAATAAATTTTCACATAATCACCACCCTCTCACAGAAAACCGACGTGAAGTAACAGTGCTTGCATTGTTGCGTTTCGTTCGGTCAGTGAGAGCGCCGGAGGCCTACTTCCCTTCCCCGTCCTCTCCCCCTCCCCTCCCCCCAAACACAGGTTGGCAACGCATTTGCGACTCCACTGGTGTTGTTAGTGTCTATGGACGGTGGTGATCACTTAACATCAGGTGACCCACCTGTTCCTTTGCCTCCTATGATAAAAAAAAATCAACAAAATTCACCTTTCAAATATTAGCTTAGCGAGGCTTTACTTTCGTGCTTCGGATTTCCTGAATTCATTATTACATGCTACCAAACTAGCATGAAACCATGTTGGTCTAGTGGTTTGACCGGTAGAATATTATTCCAATGTCCGCAAGTTCCAACCCCGGCATGTACTAACGTTTTTTATGGAATTTGCGTACATTTACTTATTTAAATTGCTAACATTATCGGCTGCCGATGAAGGAAAACATCGTGAGATAACCTGAATCTGAGAAATGTCCTTGTAGCACTGCTGTATGCAGGAAATAATAGTACTGTGGATTTTGAAAGAGTTTGAAATCCGCACGTTGTCGTGACTGTCGTGAGCTGACGTAACAGGCAGGTGAGTAAGATATGATACGGCTTCGCTTATATTGACGTAGTTTGAACCTAAACTTTAGAAACAGTACTTTTATCTAGATGAAAATTATCCTTTTTTTTTTATTTACGTGGGGAAATCCTTTATGGATACGCCACCCTCTCGGGGGAGAGAGTGGGTTATGTCCGACTCGCACGGACTAAAGCCCCATGGTGTACCGTCCGCCGCATGGTAGGGGCGGCCAGTGATCGAACCTGCTGTCTACCTGAGAAACCGCCCCTGCAGCAGCCTGGCGAGTGAACGCCAGGCTTCGTCCTACTATAGAGAGACTACTGGGTACACAACCAGTCGTCTCCCCTCGTCAGCCTCACCTGTGCAATGAGGAGATGGGTCCCCCGACGATGGGCCGGGCCCGGTCAGCACCTGCACCACACGGTACGTCAGGGAGCCCCAGTCCCTATTCACCCACCCGGGCAGGACCGGACGGACGGCGTCGATGGTATATCTTCCGTAACGCTCGTCCGCCAGGTCCCGCCCCCACTAAGATGAAAATTATCCTGCCCTATATATCTTTTTATTCAACTGTCGAGTACCTAATTAAGATGTGAAAGGCACGTTCGAATTTGTAGTATTACTTAGGATTCGGTTAGATTTAAATTTAGATTTGGATACAATTTGTAATGAAGAATATATATATTTTTTTTAAACATAAGAACGCCACGTTGATACACTGGCTCTATTGGAGTTTTATGGTAATTTATAAAAAATGCCATTCGGTATTTTGGAAGATAATATATGTATACTCCAATAAAGCTGTAAAAACATCATATATATAACATTGAAAATATTTGGCCAGGCACAGGTCGGTGTAGGACCGGATTTTATTAAAGTATCTTTGTTAAAACATTGATTCATCACCAAAGCGTAGGTCAGATTAAGTGGCATTATTAAAAAGAAACATTGTATTTAATTCACACGCGGTAGAAGTGAAAGCTTCAAAAAGAAAGTGATAAGAGCGTATGTCTCACTGTAGTCGAAAACCTGGAAGTAAGGGCGACACTTTTCCCACTCTACCCGACACAGTGTTACCCCCACCACTTTATGTCACATAAAAAGGTTGCAGATTAGAATTTTTTTTTTATAGTAGAACGGCAAAATGACTGCACTGTGCCTGATGGTAAGCACAGTACAATCCAAAAACAATGGCGACCACCGAATGACACACTATCCATCGCCGGTCGCCACTGTCATGCCGGCCTGCGAAATGCTGGATATGCACAGGCTGATCCCGAAACGCGACCCGCAGAAGCGAATCACTATGACGGGCTTTTTCGCCATATACATGGTGGTTGCGACCCAGTCGGGTTGTAAAACCCTACCACCCCGCTTTCGCCATTGCCTCGTTCGTTATTCAGCAGGGTGCACCACGAGCAGGTGAGGTTGGCTTGAGTGTCTCAAGTGTTAGATGTTATTCGACACCCCTTACACCCCATAAGACACCCCTTAACCCAAAATTCCAAAATACTCTCATAGGAAGTTTCACTAAAAAAAAAACCGTGGGTGTATCAGCGTGTACACGCGGAGGAAGTCTATACTTTGGCTTATATGTATTAAATTATACAAATAAAAGAATGCTCATAGACTATATACTATACGAAGTCCCGTTGTGTTAAATATTTAACTATATATTTACTCATTTTAGTATACTACTAGATACAGAGACTAGATACTTACACATACACACGTCTACAATAAGAAGTTTCTCTTCAAAAATGTGAAATTTTGCAATTTCAAGCGTGACTGGTGGAATAACGCGTCGTGGGAACGAATCTTAAGAAATATAGAGGGCAAATAAATTTTCCCCGGCGAGTTCCCGTCGCGCTTCACTTAAACATACGATCGGTAAACAAATTTGCGAACATTATTCGTGTTCAGTTTCCCCGGAGCTATGAATACCTCCCTCGACGAGGGGTGAGACTTAAGATTCACCATTCATAGGGTTAAGGGAACGTCTTTAATGCATAAATATTTGTGAATAATACTTCGAAGCAATGAATTCAGTGTTTTACGAAAAACTGTGTTAGTTTTTATTAGCCTAGTTGTCAGACACTAAATACACGTTTGAATTCGTGAGACTTACATGCAGGTTCACATGCGTGTTGCAAGAGTTATTATATGTATGAATAGGTACCTTAATTTAGCTTAGACAGATTTGGGAAGATGCATGAAAGGCATCCGAGGTTTGACCACTCTGGCAGACTTGAGCTTGTTGCCAAGCGACGAAGTGGCTGTAGCGCTCACCTTAGTAGTTCGGTGAAACTGTGAAGGCCCGTCAGGCTAATAACGTAGTCAAATCGAAAAAAATAAGTGTTTTGCTAGACGCTACTAGTAGTCACTATGAGCTTCGGGAAGTCGCCCCCCCCCCCCCCATTTTTCGGGTAAGAATTTGAAATTTTCTGGAGGGTATGTCCATCGATTGCTCATTTTTATTCATCGTTTAAATATTTCTCCTCCTCTCTTGTATAAAAAATGAAAGATTTAAAATGCATAGGCCAGCGCACGCCGCAGCGACCGAAAATCTATATATTAATACGTGAAGCGAAAACTTTGTACCCCTTTTTAAACGAATTTCGCGAATTAATTAACTAACTATAATAATATTTTAACTAAATTAACTAATAAACGTGAAATTCGGCATAGTTAAAGTTTATATGGAGGAGAAGTGAACAAAACTATTTTTTATGTATAATACATTAAATTAATTAATATATACATTACTCACACTACTGCTTGAATGATACACATCATATACAACATCCACCCTATAATAGCCTTTAGATATTAAAACCCGCTTGACATGGTTCTTGAACTCACTATCAGGCAAATCGGTAATGTGTTTTGGGACTTTATTATAAAACTTAACACTATTACCCAAAAAACTGTTTTTGGATTTAGTGCGCCTGAATCATGGAATGACCAATTTGTTGCTGTTTCTAGTATTTAAATTATGCTGGTCTTTTACTAGATCCAACATATCTGAATTTTTGCGGACATACATTAAATTATCTAGAATATATTGGGAGGGCAGAGTTAAGATACCGAATTCCTGAAACTTAGTCTTTAATGATTCGCGCGGGGCAAACGACATACTTCAAGAATTCAATTTTTCAAACATTTTTCGGAGGCTGACCCACAGATTTTTTATCTTTCATAACTGTTTTAATAGAAGTGAGCAAAAAAATTCAAAAAATGGGTAATCGATGGGCATATCTCCTTTGGAATTTTCAAATATTTACGCAAAAGGCCCGACTTCCCGGAATTGTCGCTATGTCTTGAAATGGTGGCTAACAAGTGACAATTTTTTTTTAAGTATAACACAGTACTGAATTCGAAGCTATGCTGGCTTAGTAGATAGCGTGTTCGGACATCGTCGATGGATCGAATCCTATAGGTTCTCCGATTGGTTCGAATCCTCGCAACTGACTCAAAGCGTCATTAAAATTATAATAACTTCTCATAGACCATACCGATTTTAATGAAACAGGGACTAAATATTACTCGAAGATATGCTTTATGATTTGAAAAGATTTTATTACGAACGCAGTTTAGCAGTGATGCGTATTCAAACAAACAGACAGACATACAGACAGATAGACAGACCTTTCTAAAAATGATTGTTACCTATATATTGTATTATTTATTCCTAGATACCTGCAACAATTTTTTACAAAAGTCTAGAAAGTTCAGACACATTAGATTTACATTCTTATTGAATTTATACTTCTTTTAGCGCGTTAGGGAATAATTATGAGAGTAAATTTTTACGATGCGCGCGCACACCGTCACGAAAAACCGACACCCTGAAGTTAACTCTAGTCAACATTTTGTGTCTTTGTATTTGTTGTTTGTATTTCTTTGTATTAAAACTTTCAATTTATTAAATACCTTTTTTCTATTGTTAGTGTCGTTTCTTCTACAAACGTAGAATAAGGCGAAAGATATTTTTTTTTAAAGGTTTTTATCTTGTTAGGCCAAAGAAGTATAACTTGTAACGCGTGTACATAAGTACACACACACTTTTTTTGTTATATGCATATGTATAGAAGATTATTATTTTTATACATGGGTTTTAGCGTCAGCCACTTAATCTGATATTATTCATTTAACTGGCTCCCATATATAGCTACCGGGACACTCTTATAGATGATTGAAGACAGATTTTTAATTTTAAGATATTAGGCATACCGCATAAAGGTAGGCATTAAAAGAAATCTCATACTATTGTTTCAAAGCGATGTTTTCCAAGAAAGATCGACACGGTATTCAGAAACATCAACACTAAGTCAACATCGCTTTGTATTTTTGAATTAATGGTATTTTATCTTTTTTAATTACATATTTATTTACTACACTAGTTTATATAAAAGAGAGAAATGTGCAGTAATTAAAAATGAGCGCTTTACATTGTAATTTCGGTAGAACATTGGCGGCAGAATCGTGAGAGCGCAGTATGCCACCGAAGCTGAAGGGCCGAGGGGCTGACTAATTAGAACAAAAAACGCGGGAAAACACAAGTACGCTTGACAGTGAGCTAGAGACAAAGACCATGGAGTTTCACGGCAAAAAGCACCAAACGCCTCCGTCAAAAAAGTTGAATTCAAACTTTTCGTACCCTATTTGAAAGTCTAATTTAGCTGACGGTCGCTACACTGGCTGGAGCGTTTATTTGCAAAAATTCAAATATGGAACATCATATTCTTCTTTATACGATATTGGAATTTAAGCACTATGCTAGTACGATAAAGGTGAAATTTAAGTACAAGCTTGATTTATATATGATGTTTCGCCATAGAGTCGGGTTGCGTAGGAAGCGCCGTAGCTCCGATTGTCTCTGGCACGTCCGGGCGAAGAGGCCACAATCGATAGAGCACGAGCGTGCGTTGTAATGAATTTATTAGAAAACTAGTGTTTTGACGGGACGTCATACGGTTTTATTTTAACATGCTTTTTTTAATTTCATCCGTATTTACTCGTTACTTTTTACGACTAGGGTTGTCGAGTTATATCCGTATATCTTGTTATTCCAATCGTGTAAGATTATAAATTTGCCATTGGTTTTTCTCATTATGAGCTCAGGATTTTTACTCATCACTACGTGTCTTGTCAAATATTCATTTTATTTTTATTATTGGAAGGCAAGGTGATGCTACAATTGAATTACATTTAATAATCCCAACTTATTATGCACCTAGGTCGTGAATTAATTTATACATAAATAGGCGAGGATAAAGCAGTTCAGTAACTTTTTCTTCTCCTTTAATCAACCGACTTTATTCTTTTGTCTACTAGCTATATTGTAGCTATAACAAGAAAGCTTGTAAATAGCTTTCTCTTTACCATCGATGAGCTCGGCGCCGTTATTTATCTCTACTCGTCATACTTCATGCTTATTACGAATACAACCTACAATATTTGTACAACACTCAATACAGTTTTTACTATTTAGAAAAATAAACAAAAAAAAATAATCGAATGTGTGTTCTCACGCGGTAGAACTGAAACTTAATATTGTGATTAACAAAGAACATTTTAGTAAAGATAGAAATTGTTCGATTCAATAAAACGGTTTGTTTATTCTACATTTTTAAGCCGAATGTGTTGTTCTATCAAGACTTTGGAACGCATTCTATCTCATTCTCTCACAGCCTAAAACCTATATATAGATCTCTTTTTCGTTACACATCTTCGTTTCATAAAACCCGATTCACACCATCCGAACAGAAGTTTCACGTCACTACGAATGATAATATCTACGTGAAGAAAAAACTTTGCCCTCTTTATTATGTAAACTGGGCGATCACTAGTGATATTAAAATTAGACTGGATTTCGACAACCATACACTAGCAATATAAAGTAATTAAGCGCGGTATATCCAACTATCAAGAGCGTTTCAGAGTGTTATCCCAACGCTAACAAAAATTCAAAAAGTAACTACTGATAACTGGAAAAGAAAAAAGCGTCTTTCTAAAACATATTGGCACTAAAAAAAATTATCTAATGCTAGTTCCCTACATGCGTGACTAAGTTTCGGCTACTTGTAGCTCAAAAAAGTTCCCTCAAAACTAATTCCCATAAAGGCGCTGAAAAGCGTTCGCACAACTTTGCCATTTAAATTACAGCTCAAAATTAGCAATTCCAGGTTTCTTTAGTGTGTGTGAAAACTGCGGGCCCAGTTATCGTTGTGAGTCTATCGTCATGCAGTCCGATAGTTTGTAACGCGTCAGGATGTCTTTGCATACCCAATTATATTGCAACCATGGAGAAAACTTCGTGGCAATATACATAAGTATAGGAATAGAATAAGATTACTCCATTTTGTCTATGGTCTCATTAAATGCATGTGTGGGAACGCATTATCGTAATGCGTAACAAACAATCAGGCTGCGTGACCGATATACGCAGCATTATAACTGGGTTCGCGGTTTTTATACATATCCAAAGAACTTAAAAACGCTTATATCAAGTTACTATTGAAAGATTTAAGGTGTTCGAATGTCTTTCTGCTCCTTTATGAAATTAATTTTGTGGTTAGTTTTTGACGCGATATAGAGCCGAAGCTTATTCACGCGGGTATGGGACTAGCAAAAAGTTAACACTGTAATTCCAATGATATAGTAAAAATGGACTTTAAGCACGTTATAAAATACACTACAAGTATTGTGACTATAGAAACGGTCATCTGTACTAAGTGAATGAGTGAAGGCTTTACGAGGTGGTGACTATCACACAGTAAAGCGCCTCATTATCGCTGCGTCTTGTACGGACATGAGGTGACGCCATGACGTGCGTTAGACAAGCATCAGTGTAGACCACCCCGTGCGGACCGTCACGGGTTCCGTAGGATTTATTTTTTATTAACCGATCTTTGACTGATAATAAAAAGAATACAGTCCAATATACTAGACACCTTATTTTATTAGACTAGACACATTACATAGCAAATTTTTGAAGGGAAAGTTCTTTAGGCGCATGAGGATACAATTTTTACAGATGTAACGTCACGCAGGTATGCAACGGAAGTGACGTCATTTGCAGTAAACACAAATTTTTCATCTATTTTTCAAGTCTCGGAAATCTAAAGTTTTAGATTTGTATAAATATAAACAAGACTTATAAATTAGTTTGCCAAAGAAGTTTCACTTCTGACATGTGTATTTTGTACGCACGCACTTTTTTTATTTATACGCTATAAAATGCTATCGTATATTAGCAAAATAGTTTTATTAATCAATACCTCCTTGTGTGAAATGTTTTTGTTATGAGAATTACATATTCTGTTTAAATTTCGGACTGTTTCCTATCTATTTCATTGTAATGTTGTCGTTACATGCTAATTAACTTATTCTAAGCTACCTAACAATAGTTTAATTAATCGCCACTAGTTTCTGTGAAATGTTTACCATAGTACCCTTATTTGTTGTTGTTTTATGTATCCTACTTTTTTATTTCATTAATTTCCCCTATATATATTATTACCTCTTTATGTACCGTATTATTTTTTGTACATTACTTACTCTCCCTATATATATTATATTTTATAATTTTAATTCGTATTTTAATTAGTTTTTTACGCACGGTGACTTGCATTGGGTTTCAGCTGAAAATCAGCGCTTAGTGTTTCTCATAACGCTAGCATATGCTGAGCTGGACACCATTTCATAATGCACAGATATGCATATTTTTGTCCATTCTTGTATACTTGTATTTTATGTTGTGCTTTATGAATAAAATATTTCTTTCTTTCTTTCTTATGGTATTTTATTGTTGTCGAGGGCAGTCGAGGTAGATATAATATGGTATATATTATAAAAACGAGTAGCTTGAGCAATTTACTCGCCTATCACTAAATAATCAAGTTTCAAGAATATATTATCTTAACTTTGCCTTCCCAATACATCGTTGTTAATTTTATGTTAGTTCGCAATCAATTAGATGAGCTACATTTAGTAACCAACCTGTATAATTTTGATACCAAAAAAAAGTACGAATTATCCATTCTATATTTTATACTTAGTAAGAAAACTTGTTTTTACGTAAAACACCGTTATCGATTTACCGGACAAGACGTAAAATCATCTGTCAAATTTTACTTTCAAAAATTATTGTAGAGTAGATTTACCTTGCCTAATATTCCGTTTACTCATAGTAGAATCGAGATCGATGGGAATCTAGTAGGCTTAGTTGACGATACTGTGTTCTTGGGTATTACACTTGATTCGAATTACAATGGGGTCCTCACGTAAAAAAATTGGCGGGAAGACTAAGTTCTGCTGCATTCGCAGTTAGAAAGATTCGCCAGCTAACAGATATTGCCACTGCTAGGGTTGTCTACTTCGCTTACTTCCAGCTTAATGTCTTGTGGAATTTGGTTGTGGGGGACAGCAGCTGAGGTGTACACCATATTCCTATTACCAAAACGAGCAGTTCGAGAAATTTATAATATGAGGCCTCGCGTATCATTAAAGACTAAGATTCAGTTCAGTTCAGATTCAGACCAATCTTGATAATTTAATGTATGTCCGCAAAAACTTAGATATCCTAGATCTAGTAAAAGACCAGCATAATATAAATACTAGAAACAGCAACAAATTGGTCATTCCAAAGTCCCAAAACACATTACCGATTTGCCTGATAGTGAGTTCAAGAACCATGTCAAGCGGATTTTAATATCTAAAATTTAATTTATAGGGTGGACCAATACGTGAACGATTGTGACGTCTGGAAATGACGCCCCTCTTTGTGCATCCACTAATAACGAATGTAAATATTTATGTTACTGTAAAAATATATGACATGAAAAGATAAACCAGATCGAGTTTCTTGCCGGTTCTTCTCGATGACTGGACTGTTTTCCGAACCGGTAGTAGCTTTGACGTTCATAAGCGCTTTCTCAAGGCCTAAATTGAATAAAGAATATTTTGATGTTTGAATTTTGTCATTACTTTATACGCTAATTATCCCTTACAAGCCTATTACTGGTTTGAAGTTCTTAAATGTTAAAATTACATATACCCATATAGAAAAGTGTAATCATATTTAGCGTAGATAATAATATAACAAGCCCTCTATCTGTCAGTTAAAGTTTTATCAAAATCTGTTCAGTCACTCAGAGATTAACCTGGGTAAATAATAAACAATTAAATTTGTATCATTATAAGATATAATACCATAAATTATGTTCTTATGACTAACACTTTCTTTATAATTTATAGACTACGTAATATTTTGATTTCTAAGCTATATTACTGTTAAATTGCATCAAAATAAAATCGGCTGAGTGCCTTAAGCGCTCGCCTTAGTAGCCCGGTGAAGCTGTTAAGACCTTGCTGGGTCAATAGCGTAGTCAGTTCGAGGAAAAAAAAAAACAAAGTTTGTTAGATAAATTTTGCGTGGAAGAGTGACCAACATCAATCTATCCTCACATTTATAACATTACTTATAATCTAATAATAAAAATCATTTGCCGATATATGTAAGTACATTACTTCAAAACAGCTGCACCTGTTTGGCTAATATTTCTTATCTTGTGTGTGTAATTATCAGGACAAGGTTTGTATGAAAGAGAATGTTAGAAATTTTTTACGAAAAAATAAAAATTTGGACTTAATACATCTCCATATAATAAAATTGTGTGAGTAAGTAAGACAGAAGACTATATGGTACCTTCAAAAATACCGACAGAATTAACGTTCAGTTATTTTCTATGTTGGTACACCTGTGCGAAGTCGCGCAATTACTAGCATATATTTTTTGAACACTCTATATGTATAAAAGGGGTTTTCAGTGTGCTCGCCGATCCCTAAATCATCAATGAAGTTATTTGCCGAGTCATACCATCAGACAGATTTAATTTTAAATCGCTCTTTAATTCTTTATAATATGATTCTTGTTGATAATTTTGATGTTATAGCGATTAAAATATATCATCGGCAGAGATAACCATTATTTGTCTGTTGCTACATAAATCTTCATAAACAAAGATTTATTCTACGATATATTCCTATGCAATTGGATTTTTTTTCACGCCATTAAAATTACTATGTTATCCTTTTGCTCGGGTTGTAATTGTTTGACCACAATGTCAATTAACGCTAAGTGATTCTGATTGAAAATACTATCAAATTGAAGTTAAATCATTTAATAAATTTTTTGATGTGCTATTATGTAACATGTTCTTTAAACTGCTTAAAAATAATCGTAGTCCGATGAAGCTGTTAAGACCTTGCTAGGTCAAAAAGTAGTAGTAAAAGGTAGTCAGTTCGAAAAAAAAAAGTTTAGAATTAATAAAAAATTGCCTGTACACGTAACTAAATTTAAAATAACTTTTAGTTAGCCTTCGTATTGACTGAACCAATTTCACCGAGAATTTTACAAGCAGGTGAAGGACTTTTCAGACTAAGTAATATATAGATATCTGTACTAAATATCATTATGGTTATTCATGGGGGTTGCGCATAAATTAGAGGTAAGTAAAAATATGTAAAAAGGTTATGGGTGGTAAGTATTAATAACAAAATTAGAATATCAAATAGCATCCCAAAATTAATCCACGTAAAACATTTTCTTTAAAACAAATCGTAATATGGTAATCCTTGTGATTCTATTATTTTTGACAATATTTTAATATTTCATCTTTTACGTTCCTATGGTATACAATGTCTAATTTATTGTCTTTATTTGAATAAAAATAGCAGAAATCTATACTGTTAATACGTGGCCGATATTGACCTACGATTCTCTCAATGAGAAAGCATTAAGTCCAATTGCGGGATTATAAATACGTGTAAAAGGCGAAAAATCAAACATAAAACCCTGTTGAAACATCTCAACGTGGATTTAAAACCTTTCATGTTTAAAACAAAGCGATTGGGTTGAAGGGATTACTTTTAGCAGAGGCACAGGAACATCGCCTTTCAGCCTCTTGAGGGCAAAATGGCGCGCGATCTGACAGCTGGGCGCTAAGGCGCGCTTTCATTTGCACGAGTGTTGCCCGGTAATGGCGCACAGTGAAACAATGGGGGAAATATGCGATCCTACACACAAAGAACATTTCCGTTTGATGTGAATTGCTACAACGATTTATGCTATCGGTTAAGCGGGAACGTTTTTAAGCGTATTTGTTTCTAACATAACCTACTGAATGTTTAATAGAGTTTCTAAGGTATTTACTAAATTAGTTCAAAAAAGAATTAAATATGTACAGCCCGCGCTCTTTTTGAACACTTTGAATATCGATGCGTAGAACACCGTTTTATCTATAAATACGTATTAAATTATGTGTGTAACTCCAGAGAAAGGATTGAAAAAATCCAATTTTAGATGTCTATAATAATATTTTTACTATGTTTTGTGTTCACTTCGACAATATTATATACAAGCACAAACTTATGGCTTTTTTCAGAGCGGTCAAAAAGTTTGGCGGGAACTGTAAGAATGACGATCAGCACAAAGATATGGCTTGATAATCAGCGATAGCGGACTGGAACCATTATTTTTCTATCTAATTGTCACGATTCGAAATAAAGAGCACAAGCGTTATTAGTACTAATAGTTAATATTTCAGAACAATTTAGAAGCGGTTTACATTAATTCGTATATATACTATTGTTATTCTAAACAAAATGTATATTTTTAATGTATGGGCGGACTAGCAATTCTCAGGGATACTTAACTAAAGGTTAAGTGATGACGTGTCGTTGTGACTTTTCAAGTGGAGACGCCGGAACAAACGGCAATGAGTTGTAGTCGATCACTTGAAGTGATAAGAACTTGAGTAAGCTCCGTAAGCATTAGGCTAACCTATAGTATGATTAATTACGATATTCACTCGTCAAAAATCTATTTATAATATAGAAGTGGATTCAAATGCGATAGGGGTTTTAGCAATCGGCTCGTCACTCCTGCTGCACTGAACATCGTGAACAGAACAATAATTTGTATAAGCTACAACTGATTATTTGGAGTGAACTTTTTGCCCGTTAATTTTATACTAGTAAAGTCTCCCAAGATAAAGGATTTGAATCCTAGTTCGGGATTTATACTTAAAAGAATACAAAAATAAGTTTCAGTCTTTTTACTGTATCTATTAAATTTAAAAATTACTTCAGCAACTGTTAATTTCAGTATTTAATATTAAATTAAATATATAGATTGATGGTTTGAACCCTTTAACAATACCGTAAGGCGAAAATGTTTTTAAATAGGCAGTTTTTATACGAAGGCGGTTGCATACAATAATAAACTATTAATATTTGTGTATTTTACTATTATTAGGTTCACTTAGTACCCAATAAAGAACAGACGGGTAACCTGATGGTAAGTGATCACCGCCGTCCGTAGACACTAGCAACACCAGTCGCAAGATGTATCTATTCTAACCATTAATTATTATTGTATATTATAGTTGTGTCTTCAAAATAAATAAAAACAATCATTGGAGTGTTACAAAATATAGCCAAATATATATATACATATATAATTATATATATTTAAAGAAATAAACATATGTACATACTATACTGCAAAGTAAAATAATACACTAAACTATTATTAAAACATGTATGTAATCAGAAAGGGTTGGGTCATTGAGAATCATTACATAATATATTAAGTTGGCACCTTTCCGGCACATGCTTGTAATACATAATTGTAGTTCACAGTTTGCATGGAAGTCTGGCGCTCAATGGCAGCCCTCGACTCGAGAGCCTAGGGAGATTACGAAACAATGGATTTTTCCAAAATACATAATAATGCGTCGCGTCAAATGACGCCGTTTTTTGTGCGAGGCTTAGTATCCCGTAGGTAGATTTTTCTATTAAAAACCCCGAAAAAAGTTTTATATTTCTGTAGAAATTATACATATAACAACGAAAATGAACTTTTAAAATATTATTGACATTTATACATTTCTTAATTTTATCTCAATATTTGATACTAATTTTTGAAGATCTATTCACAAACTGATTCTGCTTATGAAAAGATTCCTTGTTTTCGAAGTATTACAACATAGGTTAGTTAACATTTTTTAAATTTTTTGATTAGTTTATTATATTATATTATATTAGAGGTGGTAGATCCACGCTGAAGCTATTACTGGTTTCAGTATGAATAGGTCGGCTCGCCCGGGATAGTATCACTCTCTCACAGAGAACTGACGTGAAGTAATAGTGCTTGCATCGTTCGGTCAGTGAGAGCGCCGGGTAACCCACCTACCCTCTCTCTCGTCCCTTCTCCACTCCCCCTCCATCAAATACAAGGTGGCAACGCACTTGTGACTCTTCTGGTGTTGCAAGTGTCTATGGACGTTGGTGATCACTTAACATCAGGTGACCCATCTGTTCGTTTGCCCCCTATGATATAAAATAAAATATATATTATATATAACTGTATATTTGGTTGCGCTAATTGTAATTTTTTTTTAATATAGAACTAGCGGGCCCAGCGGTCGTTTTCCTGCCTTGATAATTAAAAAAAAACTCAAATTCTACCGCACATTCCTACCGGGTCCAATTGTGAATCTAAACCATTCTTGAATCCACTTGAACATTCACACAGAAATTCAATAAAATCTGTCCAGCCATTTAGGAGAAGTTCAGTCGCACACGGACAGAAGAATTGTATATATCAATATTAATGCATTTTAGTATATTAAGAATTTATTTAGAACCACAAACTTAGTACCTAACACCAAAATTATGATTTCCTATAATCTTAATTCTAAAACTATAATGTATATCAACTAAGATACGGAACCCGTATATTTTTTGACAATAACTGCAATACATGGGTGGGTTTTAAGAATTTTTTTGGGTCCGTGCTCAAGTGGAGTGCTCGAATCTCGACCGCTACCCCGCTGCCTCGCAAATTATTAAAAATAAAAAAAATATAATATGACACTTAAAATGAGGTTGACCGTAAATATAACATGGAATTTTGAGCACGGGTAAATGAGTAAGTTTTATGAACTATTTAGATACAATATTTATTTATAAAGGATCGGACAATTTCCGAGACTAGAAAATAATAATGCCTTGTGTTAGTGATTTTTTTAATTCTTCTTATTCATTATTTTATGTCAGTATTAGAACAGAACGCAGACATAATTATGATTTCAACATCTGAATGTCTTTAGTATTATTTAAGTAACAAAAGTAATTTGTGAAATGTAAGTAAATTAATAAGTTTATGGTTGTTATATTTTGTTATAATCTATACTTCTATACTAATATTATAAAGCTGAAGAGTTTGTTTACTTGAACGCAGTAATCTCAGGAACTAATGGTCCGATTTGAAAAAATATTTTAGTGCTAGATAGCTCATTTATTGAGGAAGACGATATATTATCACCTAATATCAATAGAAGCAGAGCACCAATAAAAATGTTTCAAAATCGAGATTAACGTATGTATTATTTAAAAATATTTCCACCGATTCTTTTTTCCCGGAATGGCCTTTTCTACGTGAACGAAGTCGCGAGTCAAAGGTAGCATTAGCGAAAGTAACTATTACACGCGGACGAAGTCGCTAGCAGAAGCTAGTATATAATACATTTAATGACAGAATAATAAATTTATTAAAAATCACAAGATTTGATTATAACACTCTATGATCTCTATTTTACATTATTTGTTGTTGCTAATAACAAAGTTAAATAAACATTCTTTATAAATACTATAATGTATGGTATCATAGCTAAAATAATAAACTAGAAACGATAAAAGACTACCGGTTTACTTTGAACAAAACGTGTTCAATGATTCGTATCGCTCCCTACGATAAAATCTAACCAACCGCACGACAAATGAATTAGTCAAAATAATAATAAAAAAGACCTATTATGACAATGGGTATGGTAGCGTGTTGTGGGTGAATTGTTACAAAAATGTAGCAACATCTGTCTAGAGGGGAAGAATGAGATAGGTTGAAATTTTTTGAGCTCAATTCTACAATTGGAAAATTGTATCATATCATCAGAATTTTAAGATTGAAAATCATGTGACATTTGAGTTTAGTTACGACATTGTTGTGCAAACAGTGATGAATTAACGCCATTACTGTCAAATTGTCAGCCAATCAGCGTAAGCTGGTCTCGACCAATAAGAGCGCCCCTCCGTCCGTGTTTCGAATGTAAAATTTGGGGGTAAACTGTCATAATTTGTAAGTTTTTTGTGTTCATCCAGTGAGGTAACTAATTTCCGTTTGTGAGTAATTGAAGTACAGGATGCACGTAAAAGATTTTGGGGGGATTATTTTGACGCTGCATCTGCAAAATTTTAATAAAATTGTACAATTAAGCATATCACAATAATTTAACAATCTAACAATTTGATTCAATAGCAATTTCAAAAGAAAATAATTCGAAGCGATATGAACGCATTTAATGACGGGAATTTGATTTCATTGTGTTTCATAATTAAAAAATATTGTTATGAATTCATAGAATAATTGTATATAGCCAGTGTATTCATTAAATGTTACCAGATTAGGTAGAAAATCCATCACAAACATTTAAATAATACCGAGTCTTTTAAACTTTTTTTTAGGTTAGTTATTAATTAATTTCAAAATGGAACCAATGCTCATGATAAACGCTATAATTAATTAGTATGGATAATTTATTAAAAACTAGTACCTGTACGACTTTGTACAGTAAGTACACCTTCATTATAATAAGAACATAAATAGCTAATATAATAAAAATAATCGATTTAACTTATTTGTGTAATAAGTATAGCCAATGCAATTGTAGACTGTCCAGGACTATTATCTAAAATTCAGTTATATGTGCCCACGAGTATATTAAGAAATCCTAAGTTATTGTATGTACCACTTGTAAGGACAGCATGCAGACAATGCGTTTCTGATCCAAGCCTGTAATACATAGTTTGATTACATAGACAATAATGTACATTTATTATACACTTGCGTGTCACCTTTTAGACAATGTTTGTATGGAGATTTCTCTCATTAATTTTAACTTTGTGTTTGTATTCAATGTGTATATTTTATTTGTATTCATAGTTGTCTTTTTCTGTTCAGTACTGCTTTACTATTTTGTTAATATTAACGGTAAGTTTATCCAAAAAAAAAGTCAAGGCAGTCATAAGGACTGCCGCCAGAAGTGAAAACACAAAACATGAAATAAATGTATTCTCTTTTGAATTTTCATATTAATTATAGTGTGAATGACAATATTTCAATATCAGAGTTTGTTTATTGAAATTATTAACATTAGTGTGGTTTTCATATTTATTGGCAGTCGGAGCAATAATTCTATACATTTACTATAAAGTCTATTAATCAATCAAACGTATGATGAGCTGCAAAATATCAATATTACATGTAGACAAGCCGCACAATACGGCTGGTCATGCTTACGTAGAATGTCATGACACGAAATTATTATAAATTTAACTGCATTCAAAAATACCGCGCAACGCGCCTTATGAAGATTTCACTTCAAAAATAAGAAGTCACCGTAGGCCTATTAGATTAATTTTTAGTTTGAAATCATACTTTTTTTTATTATAGCATGGCAAAATGACTGCACTATGCCTGATGCTAAGCACAGTATAATCCAAAAACAATGGCGACCACCGAGCGACACACTATCCATCGCCGGTCGCCACTATCATGCTGGCCTGCAAAAAGTTGGATATGCTCAAGCTGCTCCCGAAACGCGACCCGCAGAAGCGAATTACGGGCTTTTTCGCCATATACATGGTGGTTGGCTTTCGCCATTACCTCGTTCGTTATTCAGCAGGGTGCACCACGTGCAGGTGAGGTTGGCTTGGGTTATATCATTTTTAACAATCAAGTTTTAAACTTTACAACAATAGCTTACATGTATAGACTAACTACAAATAGAACAGAATAGGCAAATGCCACAAGTGAAAGAAGGCGGATCCACAGAGTACGTTATGCGGATCCTCGAAGTGTTGCCAGCATTATTTTTGCCAGTTTAATTAAAAGTGCACATAAGTGTATATTATTAAACGAGAATTGAGAGAATTACAACTGTTACAATATACGAGTATATCAAGTATATAGAAGTGTATGAAAGATGCGTGCCTGAGTCGTACTTAGGTTATTCTTCAATCTCCATTTCCGAATTGTGTTATAACCAAATGATTTTACCTATTCTACAACATCCGTAATATGAGACGACATTAATTCCTTGCTATTTGTTATCCTGCTGTAAATCATAAAAAAATATATCTACATATATTAATATTTTAAAACTAGAGGGTTTGTTTGTTTGGTTGAACACTCTAATCTCAGTAACTACTAGTCCGATTTGAAAAATTTTTTCAGAATTAGATAGCTCATCGAGGAAATCTATAGGCTATAGAGTCGAGAGTTTCGCTCATTACACGCGTTTTACGTGTGAGTTAGGAAACGCACCGCACCATCTGGACGGGATGTATGTAGCTCTGGTATCTCGATCTGGACAGGCTCTTATTCTTATAATGTTTCTCTTAGGAGCAACACCAGCAGATATCTCATCGTATTTAAATTTCGTTTTATTCATTTGTGGTCTCCATCAACTTCCTATGTGTCGTTTACTTGCTAGTCTAGTATTTTAATATTTTAAAATATTTTAATATTTTAATAATTTTTTTTTCATCATCTCTCGTTACATTATATCAAAATACCAAAATTAAGATATGAATTAAATTATATTGCAAAAAAACCAACAATACGTCAATCAAATCAAGATCTTACACTTGACCTTCCACTCGGGCATTTCCCATGAACGTCGGCTCACATTCCCATCAAAGAGGGAATTGCTCATTCACACCTCGATGGGTCAACTCAAAACGTCACTTAGTTCTCAAGACCGCCATAAGACCATAGCGAAGTAGAGTCATCTGTCAAATTTGAATTCGGAACGACGGCTCGCGGCGCGCACGCTGCATGACGTCATTCGGGGTCACGCGAACTCAGCACGGACGGTGGCGCCCCGCCGCTCCGGCCCGCCCTTATAAAATCATTAGTAGAAATGTGTGGAAATAACAATAGACAAACCTTTGACAAGTCAGTTCACGGTGAAATGAACATTCTAGATCTCGACGTGATTTATGGGAAGTGAGCAGGATCGATGTTCGCGGAGTGTTGCCATTTCACGCATCGTCTGTGGCGAGTGAGACGCTGTGAGAAAATTTCAAGCGATCGAAATCTGAGAAATTCGTATTCAGATGTAAAAGAATTACATAAATTGATAAAAAATAACGGATTACACAGTTTATTTTAATTTCTGGTAACAAGTCTTACTTAGTACATTATACTGCCAATGATATAACAAGTTTTTTGTGATCATTGCAATGAACTAACAAAATGGCGCCGTCTCTTAGAACTTTCCAGGGAGCTGTTGTGGCAAGTCAAAATCCATGCTCCGTGGTATTATTTCCCATCCTCTACACTTGTGCACAATAACCAAACTATCTATATTACATAAAACACAACCAATATTACAAAACATAGAGCTGAATAACATAAGATTATGAATAAAATACAGAATGACATTCAAAGATTCCGTCAAAAACTCCTAATCGTACAGTTACAATTATGTATGTTTTTTAAAACTTTTTTTTTCTACTAAAAATTATACGGATATTACTTACAAAACGGTCGTTATTTTTGGTCGTCACTGACTCCAAAATTGTCTCCAACGTCTTTCTTTTAATTCACTACTATCTATGATGTGCTGTTTTGAGTAAACAAACAACGGAGAAATGATACGAAATAAGTAGAGAAGAAAAATCAGTTCACGAAAACAAAACACAACCGTCACTTACAAATGGCTGCCAAAAATACATAAGTCTGAATTCAGTATAAGTTTATGAAAATTTTTAGGTTAGATTAAACGATTAATTTCCAAATCACTGCACGTTTTGAGTATGTAGCAGTCCATAATTCGGAAGCAGTCAGGTGCGCAGGAAATATTCCAGTGCACAAACGTACGCGCAAACGTAGGTGCACAAACTCGCCTTCCCCCTCCCTAGTCCAGTGGAACGGAAAACCGATACAACCAGAGGAAGGTTTACGTTTTGAGGAATGATTGAGAAATGGTACATCTTGTGGCAATATCATCAAAGTAAATCATGACACTGAAGTGAAGGTACAAACAAACCTTACTTACGTTACCTTCTTATGATACTAAGAGATAACCCACTTGACAATTGTATGTAGTCCGGTGAAGCTGGTAAGACCTTGGTCAATAGCGTAGTCAGTTGGAAAAAAAACCACTTGATAATTAATGTTAATGTTACAATGTGATCTACAGATAACATTATACTGAAATATTTAAAGGAATACATCATTTATTATATCCTTTATAGGATCCACTCTTATATCTGTGTAATACCAATAGATACTCAAATTTACACAACCGTAAGATTGTTCAAGAAATATCAAATGTTATGATGTAGTTTTCATATAATATTTGTGAATAATTTGAAACTGTCCTATTTTAAATTATATGTAGTATGATTATCAAGAATAACGAGTGAGAATTGCTTTGGTTTTTTTTTATTTTAATAGTTTTTAATGGTTTTCCAGTTAACGTTTTTAATTTTGTGCTTAATTTTATTATTTCTTTTAATTTTGAAATTAACATTAGGTACCTACTACTTAACCTTTAAAAAAATTCATAGGCTTTATATTGACTCTATTAAATTGTATCGTCACTGTTTAACCCCCATGGAAAAGCATAATTATAGGAAGCTTAGTTAATACTCTATCTGACATTAAAACTCCAGCCTAAATTAGTTCAGCCGTTTCCGAGATTAGTACAAAAATTTAGATTGGCAAAACAAAGAGACATTTCAATTCCATTTATATCTTTTATTTATATTTATATCGTGTCTCTTTTTAATTTCTCTTATACTTTTACCCATGAGCGTAAGTGTGAATATAGTGGAAACATGAATTAGGCTAAACTAACTAACCTTAATATTTGATTGAATACGAACTACACGGGTTTAGTGGCCTAAGCGATCGTTTTGACACGAGTCGAGTGTTGTGAGCTCGAATCCCACATAGGACATCGCTTGGGTGATATAAAAATGCATGTTATGTGTCTGTTTATTTTGTGTGTTAATTATATGTATGTGAAATTCCCTGCGATTTAAAAAAATGATATTATTTAGATATTTTTGTGCATCAACTATAGGGTCTACAAGATTTAAATGTGGACAGTAGCCAATCTATTCGCATTGTATAACCTATGCTACTATCGTGACTCTATGGATTAATTGTACGTGATATAACCATACATCCTTATAAAAAATTCTTTAGAAGAACTTATGTCTTTCGATATAATACCTAAATGCTTGCATTTTTTTTTTAATTTAAAACTATAATACTCAAACGATCAGTTACACAATTTAGATTTATTGAAACAAAGTTAATTGATAATACTCTCGTAAAATTACTACAGATTGCGTACGTACATGTAGTCCGGTGAAGCTGTTAAGACCTTGCTAGGTCAAAATCATAGTCGGTTCGAAAATGAAAAAAAAAGCGTACGTTCATTAACAATACTACAGAATAAAATAGCTTACAGATGTCGCATACTTCAACATCCTGATGGCTTAAGCAATACCTTTCTCTTAAATGTTACCTGTATTGAGTATCTATATTTTTCAAAATGTTTTTTATCTGTGTCATCTGTCAATATACTCGTAAAATAGTAAAAAGTGCAAGAATATCTTTTTTCATTCCTAAGAACTACTGATATACTTACAAATATTAGTTTTAAAATATTTAACCAATCATCTGTTAAAATCAGTAGCGTAATTCCTTACTCAAAGCATTATTAACAGCCCATTTGAAATGCTTACCTGTAAAAAAATCGCCTTAAAAATCTCCGTTAAGTTTTGTACCTCATTCAGTTTTCGAGTGGCCTCCAACCAGTCCGCGGGCCCTAATTCCTTTTATGTTCAACGATCTCCTGAGCCTTCGATTGTGGCGTAAAAAGAAATAAAAAAAGTAAATTATAAAAAAAAAACTATTGATCGCGAACAAACGCGCGCCACTTCAGTCTCTTTGTCCGCCATATTGGAAAACGTTTTGTCGTACGTTACATGTTTTTAATTATGATTAAAAAATAGTTTCTGAGTGTACGCACACCGTCGGGTTTTAAATTGAAGTGGTGAATTTTTATAACCTTTCAAAGTTTGTTTAATATTGTAGCAATTTATGAGTTTGTTTTATATTTCCGTACACATTTATCTACTTAACTAAAGAAACAAAAATCAACTTATCTACTTAATGAGGTTTTGTCGGGATCTTACTCTGTCATTTAGTGGCTTTTATATTTTACTATCGGGCCCGGTGGATGTTGCCCCGCTATGATAATAAAATATACCTTGACAAATTATATACTTAAACCTTCCTCATGAGTCACTTTATCTACTGGTGAAAACCAAATCCGTTTAGTAGTTTTTAAGTTTATCGCGAACATACAGACAGACGTGACAGAGGATTTTGTCTTGTAATATGTAATGATCTTTTAGTATCTCACTCTATACTTTGTAATATTGGTTGTATTTTACTTGATATAGTTCGGTTGTGTACAAGTGAAATGGGTGGAAAATAATACAAGAATTTTGAGATGCCCCAAAAAATCCCAGGAAAGTTCCAACAATGAAACAACCGTCATGTTAGAACATTTAAATTATCACAAGACGCCTGTAATATTATTATTTGCTCGACAATGGCAGTAATAATCTAGAAGATTGGACTGCTAACAATAAAAAAGTCCTATTTTATATGTCTAAGTACACAAAGTTGTCTATATATCACTTTGTGTACTTAGGTAAAAAATATCCATTCACATCGAATCGAGAGAAGAATAAAGAAAACCTGGAATATATTTTGGAGAATGAAAGAGATTTTAAAAAGGCAACTTCCCCTAATTCGAAAAAGAAAGTTATAGACACGTGTTCACTCCCGACCATGACATACGGTAGCCAAACTTGGAAATAAACACAAAAAGAACAACACAAAACGAAGACCTGCCAAAGAGCAATAGAACGAAACATATTAAAAATAAAACTAAAAGACAAGATGCTGCTATGCAGATCCAAAACAGAAGTAATCGATGCTCTACAGTATAGCTTGAGACCAAAATGGAAATGGGCAGGACATGTTGCAAAGATGCAACCGGAAAGGTGGACTAAAGTCGCTACGATGTGGGTCCAATTGGTTTTTTTTTTCGAACTGACTACGCTATTGACCAAGCAAGGTCTTAACAGCTTCACCAGCCCAACATAATAATAAACAGAGATACATGGCAGGAGCTGGAGGAGGCCTTTACCCGAGAGGGGTCCAAAACAAAATAATTTAAAATCACCTACAATATATATTAACTTAATAATATTACTTTTTTTTGTAACTTGTTTATTGTAACGAATGTACTTACTTGGTTTTGGAATAAACGGGCTTTTTATTTATTATTTGATATGCCATACACGAAATTAGGTCACTATTATGTAGTAATATTTTGTAGACAAATATACGAATTACTGAGTATCCATTAGTTATAAGGCATATATGAAAGAGGTTTTAAGTTTGCCATAGGTCTCAGTATGTGAGAGATATTCGGAAATGAATAGCTCGAAAGTTTGCATTATACCTAATTTTTAACCGACTTCAAAAAAAGGAGGAGGTTATCAATTCGTCTGTATTTTTTTTTTTTTATGTTTGTTACCTCATAACTTTGGACTGGGTGAACCGATTTTGATTATTCTTTTTTTATTTGAAAGCTGGTACTTCCAGTGTGGTCCCATTTTGATTACCGACTTCCAGTACATCTCTAGGTAGCACACATATTCATATGTTTTATTTAATTTGGTTAATTTGATAAACTATTTATTTTCCGCTTTTTAGTGCCTTATGGGTTTTTGATTGATATTGAAGTCGGTTAATACTTTTTTTTGAAAATTTACTTTATTACGCGTAGTTTTCCCATCTAGTGCAGTATTTGGTAAACTAGTCATCAAAAAGAGCCAAATATGAACAATATAAAAATGAAGGTGAGGGTGGCGCAAGAGCCACGCTGAAGCTATTACTGTTTTCAGCATGGATGGGTCGGCTCGCTCGGGGTTAACCATGACTTCGCCCGCAATGCTATATCGAAAACGATTGGATCGATTTTCACTAAACTTTCACCAGCAGATAGCGGACATCATTTCAAGTAATTTAGTTTATTTTAATTTAGACTAGCTGTTAACCGTGGCTTCGCCCGCAGTATTATCTTCAAAACAGTTCAAACGATCTTCACGAAACTTTAACTGACAGATAGCTGACCTTATAAAAAGTAATTGAAGCAATTTTAGTTTATACTAGCTGTTAACCGTGACTTCGCCCGCAATGCTATATCCAAAACGGTTCGATCGATCTTCAAATAACTTTCACTGGCAGATAGCTTATTTTATAAAAAGTAATTTAAGCAATTTTAGTTTATACTAGCTGTTAACCGTGGCTTCGCCCGCAGTACTATCTTCAAAACGGTTCGATCGATCTTCAGATAACTTACACTGGCAGATAGCTGATCTTATAAAAAGTAATGCAAGCAATTTTAGTTTATACTAGCTGTTAACCGTGGTTTCGCCCGCAATGCTATCTCCAAAACGGTTAGACCAGTTTTCATGAAACTTTCACTGGCAGATAGTGGACCTTATAAAAAGTAATTTAATTTAGACTAGCTGTTAACCGTGGCTTCTCTGCTGTGCTGTCACCAAAACGGTTACATCAACTTTCACGGGATTTTCACTGGTAGATAGCGAACCTAATAAAAAGTAATTGAGGTTATTCTATTTTAGACTAACTGTTACCCTTGACTTTGTCTGCATGAAATTTAGCAAGATTTCAACTCATTCTTTATTTTTAATAAGATAAATAATTATCAGCTTATTGTTTATAATTCGACATTATAATTATTAATATCATTAATGATATAGAGGTCTTCCTAATAAGATCTTAGATTATAAACGTATTACGTAAAGTGTTCCATAATACAATTTCTTGCGGAACAGACAAGCGTTTATTTTTGGAATATTCACAAAATCTCAATTATAATAATGGAAATGTATACTAAATATAATGTAAATGTAAAAAGTTAATAATAATATTTTAATTTATTGTTTCGTTAGTTTCTTATACAGTGTAAGTGAGCACTGAGGCAGTTATATGGTGGGTTAAGGTTCCAAATGTGTTGCTGATGACAAACCTCATTTGGCACGCTTTTTGTGTCTATATATCTACTGTACACGTTACATGTTACTTTTAGTGGCGTGCGTGTCGTACTTACAGTTGTCTTTAAAGAGCGTTTCTTTAATTGTACATAGTCTCACAATTTTATAATTGTTTAATACGATTTAAAAAAACGCGTGCGGAGCTGCAGGTACAGCTAGTAGATAATAAAAATAGTCTTTTGCCTCTCGTAGGTACTTACTACCTCATTGTATAAAAATTACCCTGTAGTGCAGTAGATTTTCATTAATATAGAGAAAACTTTAGGAAGGTAGTATAAATAACGGGTAGAGTAAACGTCAACAGAAATAATAACTAAGCATCAGAAGGAAATTCATGATTTTTTTTTAAGTTATACTTCTTTTAACGTGTTTGGGAAAAATGATGAGAGTGAGTTTTTATAGTGCGTTCACACCGACATCTAAAAGCGACACCATGAAGTTGATTGATAATTGTCTGTCAGTTTTCGTGAGAACTGATAACTATTTGAAGTAAGGTAAGGTATTCAAATATGTGTGTATGAATCTATAACACGTGTTTTATATCAGTGAAGATAAAAAAATATATTAATGTGTATTTGTGTGTGATTTTAAGTGATATATGGTGGTGAATGATATGAGTATTTTCAGTATTCATTATAAAAGTATTTTATATTATAAACTATTTAAGTGAGATTTTTTTTATAACTTTATTTTTGGCAACCTATCTTTGAGATTATTACTGCCATTGTCGAGTAGTTAATAGTATTACAAGTTCTTCTTCCATTCCATTTTTGGCAACCAGTCTTCTAGTAGATTTTACTCCCATATGTAATGTACAAGTTTTCTTGATATAATTTCAATGAATTAACAAGATGGTGGCCATCTTGCTAGAACTTTCCAGGGAGTTTTTGTGGCATCTCAGAATTCATGGTCCGTGGTATTATTTTCCATTCACTTCACTTATGCACAATAAATAAAATATATTACATAAAACACCACCAATTTTACACAATATAGTCAAGTAACACAAGATTATATATAAAATCCACTACATGACAGACCAAAATCCCGCCAAAAACTATTAAGTGAGGTTTTAGATTTGAAGTTACCTGTCACTATGTATTTTTTTATTTCTTCATACTAACAATTTGTATTATTACATTATTATTTGCAAGATGACTTATTTAACTTCTTTTTGCTATCTTACTTGATGTTGTATACAGATAAATAGAAAATTCCTTTTAAAACCTTTTAATTTTGAAGTTAATTATAATTCTTTAATTAAAACTTTATCAATTGTATATGTCATTGTAAATTAGAGAAGTAGAACTTCTTACGTGCGTAAGAGCGTAGGCTCTCCTTTTTTATTTCTTACAATTTGACATACACGTTACTGAAAAGAACCCATCTTTATATCTAAACTAAAAGGTATATTAACAAGTGTGATTGAAAAATAAAAGCAGTATTTTTTGTCATATATATATATTTAATGTCATAATTTTTCTCAGATTTAAATTTATCTAAATAAGGTTTAACTAAAGGCTTACTAAACTTAAGGCTATCTCAAACCTGGTCTGTATTTCGACCGTTGTTTTGTTTATAAGTGCTAGTAGATATCACTAGATATCGACTCGAAATAGCAAATTTAGATAATTTACAAATCATAATGAATGTGCCATCTTAATTCTAGAATGTTACAAGAATAAATCTATGAATGAAAGTGCATATTTCAGGTTACATTATGATTAGCACATAATCTGAATTTGGTAGTGCATGTTTAAGTTTACACTATAATTACTGTAGTCCGGTGAAGCTGTTAAGACCTTGCTAGATCAATAGCGTAGTCAGAAAAAAAAACATTAATTACAGAATCTGAATTTAGAATTTTATATAAGGACAAAATAAGGGACTATAAACACTTATTTTTAGTGCTAGTGTCTTTTGATAATACAATTTAGTATTTCTGCCATTTTTTTTAACTGACTACACTGTTAGCCTGGCAAGGCCTGTACAGTTTCACCGGACTACTAAGGCGAGCGCTTAAGGCACTCAGCTGATTAGTATTTCTGCCATCTTTAGTAGTAATCTTATAAATAAAGAAAATATTAAAGTTAGAAATGCAAACACAAATTGCGGTGATTGTCTTTACTGACATTTAAAGTATAAGCAGTAGGTAAGTGGGATGATTAGATCACTCGATAATAGTTTTAGAAAATATGAAATACTGTAATTATACTGTACTTATAAGGGCAGATATCTCAGCTACCTCTTTCCTTCAGCTGTGTGTTCAAGAACAAATGATCAACGTTTTTTCTTTGAGTTTAGGACTTTAACCCTTATGGTTAAAAATATATGACATGAAAAGATAAACCAGATCGAGTTTCTTGCCGGTTCTTCTCGATGACTGGGCTGTTTTCCGCACCGGTAGTAGCTTTGACGTTCATAAGCGCCTTCTCAGGGCATAAGTTGAATAAGGATATTTTGATTTTGATGGTTATTTCGCTTAGTTGTCCTTACAATTATTGATTTCTACACAAAAAAATGTTATAACTATTAGGTTTTTACTATACAGTCTGGAAACTAATACCAAAGCAACTTACAGGACTATACTTCTGTGAAGTTTTTTTTATTAGAATTTTTTTTTAGTTGTCATTTATATGAAACTATCGACCCGTCCCAGCTTCGCACGGGTACGATGCAGTTACGAATATGGGGCAGTGTGGAGTGATTAATAATATTATTTAAGATATACAATTCCGTAGTAAATTAATTTGATCTATCTCGTAAGATTTCGCCAGCGTTTGCGATTTAAGCGCATAAAAATATGTTTATTACGACATCACGTTACAAATCTTTAATATTTTCGGCTTTTCTGTACTATAAAATGTATGTATTATACATATAAACGTCCCTTTTTAATCACTCTATCTATTGCTGAAAACTGTATTAAAATCCGTTGAATAGTTTAAAACAGTGTTTTTCAAAGTATGGGTTGCGACCCCATTCGGGGTCTTTAGGACTCTTTAGGTCGCGAAGTTTCTATAGCGGAGTTGCAAAAGGTTGGGAAAGCTGCTGCAGCCAAAAAACAATAAATATTTAAAAGATTTATTAAGATAAATGTTAACTAATCATTTGTATTGAATAAATAAATAAATAGAATATAAAAAAAGCTTAGGCGAACTCTGTATTTATCCGAACCCTAATAATGGAAATAACTAAATATATTAAATTGAATATTTATCACAAAATAAAATACATGAAAGAAAAGTAACGGGTAGAGGGATCGCGAAATACTTGTCAAGAAAAAGTTTGGAAAACATTGGTTTAAAAGATCTAAGCGAACAAACAGCGGAAGCGACTTCATGTCATACTATGTAATGATAAAATTATAAAGAACCAATTTTAATGATAGTTATGTTTCGTTTGAAATGAAAAGACCTAAATAAGTTGTAATATGATATTTATTTATAATAGATACTAAAAAAATATAACACATCATTTTAATGTCTTCTGATAAATCATTGATATCAGATTTTAAATGGTTGACTATATATACATATATAGCATGAATATACAAAAACCCGAGATGCCCACTCATTTCAAATAGTCTCGCATCGCTTGCGTCATTGTAAAAACAACTTTAAATCATTCAGGTAAGGTTGAATTTGCAAACTCATTAGTTTATCGCATAATTATGAGTTATATAGTATATATAGTTGAGTATATAGGAGTTTTTTGGGACGGTTTTGAGCGCTACTTTTATTCGAAACTGTGTATCTTGGGTTTTTATATGTCAATGGTATATGGTAATTCTATTACAAAAGTATTAAGAAAATTGACAATTATACTGAAAATATATATCTAAAAATCTTATATATCTGTTGTACTATCATCAAATTGTTGATAGTATCTCTAACTAAGAGAAACAACACAAAATTTAAACTAAGTCGCGAGCATAATTTGTGAATAAATGACGTCATAGCTCAACAAAACGAACACAAATCGTTTACATATATTTTGTAAATAACAAAAGAAATATTTGGGTCCTTATTGAAACAAAAATCGACGGTTAGAATAATCAACGTCCGGACTAGAGTTGCCAACAATACTTGATTGTTATTATAGTAACATATCCTACTTTATCCCCTTATTTAGTCTCTATGCCCGTGACCTACAATTTCACTGAGTGCTTTCGGATATATTATATTTTAAAAAAATACTAATATGTTTGAATCAAAATCAAATTAGTTATGAAACCTTAAAGAAAACCGAATTGGTAGATATCATGTTCTTAACGCATAAAATATATGAATTCAAGGTATGTGAATAATACCTTTTTTGCAAATACTTATTTACCTAGTTCAGTTATTAGTTATTTTCCTCGAAAAGTTGGCAACCCTAATTCGGAAAAAAAATTTTTTTTCGAACTGACTACGCTATTGACCTTGTAAGGTCTTAACAGCTTCACCGGACTACATAATTCGGAAATAATGTTTCAACTTTAGCAGCGTTCCTAAATTGCATCCCTAAGATATGCTTCATACTTTTCCATCCTCGTGTATACAATTTTATTTAATTTATTATTCATAATTATAGTAATTGCTTCAAAATGACCTTAGGCAATAGAATTTGGAAAACGCTGGTCCAAAAAACTGCAATTTTCTTTTTTAAACTCAAGTCCATACTAATTAATCACGTGTCCTTATACTACAGAAATAATTAAAAACATTTTAAAATCAATCTTATGTATTCAAAATCATACAAGTCGAAATTCACAATACGAAACCAATTTATTCGTAACTTTTACGATGCTAACAATTTAATTTAGCTTTAATCTTATACTAAAATGGATCTGCGAAGTTCGAAACATTCACATTGACCTCCAACTGCCTTGGTTACCACCGCCACCTTGATACCTCCTCTGGTTGGACTGATACGGATGCCCTCGCTGGTTCTGATTATGCCCGCTCTGTCTGTTCTGACTGCTGTACCCCTGATTCTGGGGATTTTGGGAACTGTACCCCGTATTCTGCTGTTGGCTGTAATTTTGTGACGTGTACCCTTGATTACCGTACCGATCTTGTTTACCATACCGTTCTTGATTCCCATATCGTTCTTGATTCCCATACCGTTCTTGATTCCCATACCGTTCTTGGTTCCCATATCGTTCTTGATTCCCATATCGTTCTTGATTCCCAAACCGTTCCTGGTTCCCATGCCGTTCTTGGTTACCGTAACCAGGTCGGTTGTTCTGGTTTTGCTGATGCGGGACGTAACCGCTGCGCATGGGTCCAAATGTATGCGACCGATCTATAAAAATACAAGATAATATTTACATGAAATATAGCGTATATATATAAAACTTCAATAAGAATACATGCGAATGGGAACAGGTTTTCGCAGGTGGTAGAGCCACGCTGAAACTATTATTGGTTTCAGCATGAATGGTCGGCTCGCCCGGGGTACTACCACCCTCTCATAGAAAACCGACGTGAAGTAACAGTGCTTGCATTGTTGCGTTTCGTTCGGTCAGTGAGAGCGCCGGAGACCCACCTCCCTTCCCCTCTCCTCTTTCCTCTCCCTTTCCCTCCCCTAACCCTTCCCTACAAAAGATGGCAACGCACTTGCGACTCCTCTGGTGTTGTTAGTGTCCATGGACGGTGGTGATCACTTAACAGCAGGTGACCCACCTGTTCGTTTGCCACCTATGACATAAAAAAAAAAATATTAGGGGTTGAAGTAGAGTATATTCAGGGGTATTATTTTCCCTGACTTATTAATATAAGTATGGACTATTATCATCATCATCAACCTGTAAGCGACCCACTGCAGTGCTATATGCCTCTTCCCGAAGGAAGGCATATCATAATCATTACGCCAGCTACCGATTTCAAACATTCAGAAACCCACATCTATATTTTCCTACAAACTACTACAAGAACATTTCATGTTCAGGTGTTCTCACAATGTTTTCCTTCACCGTCAGCCGATACTGTTACCAGTTTAAATTAGTAAACGGAGGCGAATTCCGAAAAAAAAAATCGTTGGTAAATGCTGGGCTTCGTACCTGCGAACATCGGATTGATAATCCACCAGTCAAACCGCTTGACCACGACGACAATTTTTTTTAGACTATAGCATTGACTATAAACGTTATTATCTGCGTTTAATATTGTGGATTGCAAACGTAAGGTGCGTATCGTACGACGAAAAGAGACTTATAAACGCTTCGGACTCATCGATGGCATGAAAAACCACCTATTAGCAATTTATTTTTATTGGTAACTAGCGGGCCCGGCAGACGCTGTCCCGCCCTGACAATAAAAAAAACCTTGACAAATTATATACTAAAACCTTCCTCATGAATCACTATATTCATTGGTGAAAACCGCATGAGTCCGTTCAATAGTTTTTGAGTTTATCGCGAACAGACAGACAGGGGAGGTAGGGTACTTCGTTTTATACTACGTAATGATACTTGTCAATAGGTACCAAACAAAAAAAAAAAAGAGAAATATCGATTGAAACAGGAGAAAAAGTACCTACTGAACTGATTTACCCTAGTCTATTAGTGGGCCCGGCGAACGTTGTCCAGCCCAGATAATAAAAAAAAAAAACCTTCACAAATTATATACCTAAACCTTTCTCGTGAATTACTTTATCTGCTGGTGGAAACCGCATGAAAATCCGGTCAGTAGTTTTTGAGTTTATCGCGAACAGACAGACGCGGTAGGGGACTTTGTTTTATACTATGTAGTGATGAGATGAGAGATGAATAAAAAAAAAACAGACACGGAAGAAGGTTATTCCATTTTCCAACCGCTTTTAAAAGGTTTTCATGATAGTCCGCCTAGATTCGCATTTTTCATAAGTAAAACGATAGCAGATATGGCTGAATATCGAGCAGGCAATCATAAATTCAGATCATGTACCATAATGCACGTTGAAAATATGTTACTTTTCATTACATGTTGTATGTAACATTACATTATGTTACGTACAATCTATACTATGTGTATATAAGAAATAATTATATAAGAAATAAATTATTATATAAGAAAATAATTCTAATTTAATGTCTGTACTTTTTAGATTTTTGTGAAAAAAATCGTTGCTATTACCTAGGATTAAGTAATAAAATATATTTCAATTATTTTTATAAATGTCTGTCTGTCAGTTTGTTTGAACACGCATTACCGCTAAAACCTGACCGAGAAAATCATAACGCATATCTCCAGTAACATTCAGTCTTAGTTTTATTAAAATTGGTTCACTCTATCAAAAGAGTAGATTAGTGAATTAACTTAATACATTCAGATTTTATTAGTCGCTGTTTTTTTTTAATTAGGTTCCACGCTTGTATGGTGTTAGAGCCATGTTGAAACTATTACTGATTTCAGCATGAATGGGTCGGCTCGCCCGGAGTACTACCACGCTCTCATAGAATACCGACGTGAAGTAACAGCAGCATTGTTGCGTTTTGTTCGGTCAGTGAGAGCGCCGGAGGCCCACCTCCACTCCCCTCTCTTCTCCCTCTCCCGCCCCTAACCCTTCCCCTCAAAGGGTGGCAACGCACTTGCATCTCTTCTCGTGTTGTTAGCGTCCATGGACGGTGGTGATCACTTAACATCAGGTGACCCACCTGTTCGTTTGCCACCTATGACATAAAAAAAAGCGCGGACGAAGTCGGACAAACAATAAATATATTCGTTGAAAATTTGTGATGTTATTCAGAATCGTAATTTAGTGTCGTGGTTTATTTTCTATTACGATTGGAAACGTGTTAAAATTAGGCAATTAATTATCAAACCACCATTTTGCCTCGCATGAGTGCAGATTTAATTAACAATACAACGAGAACTAAGTGTAATTGAAATTTAATTGAATATTAAACTAGCGGGCCCGGCGGACGTCGTATCGCCCTGATAATAAAAAAAATCTTGACAAATTATATAGCTAATCCTTCCTCATGAATCACTTTATCTACTGGTGAATGCCGCATGAAATTAGCGAACAGACAGACAGACAGACAGACGTGGCAGAGGACTGTGTTTTATGTAATGAATAATCTAACTTTCAAATGATTTTAATCAATTACATAAACCTTTCTATTTATAAGAAGAACCGAGTGATATAACTATATTAGCGGGTATTGATCTCCTGATTCTTATATAAAAATAATTATAACGATAACTTTATCTAGTAAAAATATAGTGTCATAATGTTTGTCCACGATGTATACCGAAACTACTCAACCGATCTTCATGAAACGTTGGCATTTATGTATAATTTGGTCCAACTTGAGAGATAGGATAGTTTATATTTACATTAATGGCCTCAATATTTTGTTAGTTACAAATTAAATGATTGTCGATGTTGATTATTGTCATCAATTGTAAGTATCATCAATCTCGAACAGATGGCGCTTTAAATTAGTTTGTTGACAGAAAACTGTAGGACCGACTGTTATAGATATCTCATAGATGGCGTGACGTTTTAAATTTGAATTCCTCTTTCAACTCCAGTTTATTTTATCGTACATGCGTTATGTTAATCTATGTACTATGTAACCTCGTTTTTCGGTATCCATTTTTATTTCATTTTCATATGTTGTGTATTAATTACAGTTATATTATATTTCTAACTACAAAATTATAGTAAAACAAATTATTATATGAATATTAAAAAATACGTAAGTATATTCTTTACTCCGACTGTTTTTAGGCAGACTCATTACCCTATAATACCAAATACTTTGTCACAATTTTAATGCAATATATAACAACTGAGCCACCGCAACGTGTGGCCGGGTCAGTCTAACATACATTTCATAAAGTTCTAAGAAAATACAGTTTCCTTTAATTTATATATGTAGGTACTAAGCGTTTAACGATGTGTGGGGCAAGCGGTTTAGGGCTTATATTTTTTCCTCTGTGCAAAAATATATTATTAATATAACAAACGACACAGACAGGGTCGCGAGTGTCAGCTAGTGACTTATATACTGCATGGCGTATGGCGACAGAACCACACATAGAACGGAAGGCGAGCAATATATGATTCTCGAGCGATTAAGGTCTTTGCACAAGCACGCCACCTGTACTAGTATTACGGCACTTGTACAGTTGCTGGGTCGCGTGATACACACCACTCGAGTATTTAATCGTTCGCTTTGTCGCATTCTGTCGCTCGCCACAGAAAAGCACAGACATCGTAATATATTTATTTTATTTTATTTTTGGCAACAAATCTTTTAGTAAACCATTACTGCCATTGTTGAGGTGGTAATTATATTACAAGTTTCTTGCGATCATTTCAATTAACTAACAAGATGGTGGCCGTCTTGTTAGAACTTTCCAGGGAGTTTTTGTGGCAAGTCAGAATCCATGCTCCGTGATATTATTTCCCACCCACCTTGTGCACAATAAACAAACTATATTATATAAAAAACACCAACAATATTACAAAATATAGAGCCAAGTAACACAGGATTATGAATATAGTATAAAATCCACTACATAACAATCCAAGATCCCTCCAAAAATTCCCATCGTAATATAGATATTCTCCGATCTAGTTTAAATTAATAGAATTCAATTCATTTGTGTTTATAATTTACTAAGTTGGCTTTTTGACTTTAATATCGATCAAATCGTAAGAAAAAAAAATCCGATATCGTTTAACCGTGCCTAAATGACGACACTTTTGCCATTCATATAAAATGGGGGTTTTTCACTTTTTAGAAATTAGTTTTTATTTTGCTTGTTTAATTGAATAACTTATTAAATTTCATTACTTCTCCATCTACTATGATCCCTTGAAATGCAGAAATTTCGACATGGGTGTCAAAAAATTAATTTGTATATTTTGATAAGGTCAAAATTTATTAGAAAAAAAAGATAAAATAAGGTTTTAGGTGAAAAATAGTAATATTTGGTAAGTTTTTCAATAAAACAAGGAATAAATCCTTAAAAAGTGAAAAAAACGTAATGTTAAATGAATGGAAAAAGTATTATGATTAACTGTAAACTAACGATTTGAACAATACCCAAATCAAAAAAGCCAAATTTGTAAATAACGGAGACCCTAATGCGGTGATATGTTATCATGGTACGGGCTTTCATGAGGTGAGATGACAGTCAACTAGAAGAACGTGAATAATGAAGTACGGAACTAGAAATGGAGACAAAGACTAAAGAAAGCGTGATGTAGTCCGGTGAAGCTGTTAAGTCCTTGCTATGCCAATAGCGTAGCCAGTTCGAAAAAGTATCAATGGAGTATATGAAGAATGATATTTGTATAAAGGTGTGAATATTGAGATGATATTTAGAAAAGAGTCGAAGAGGAAAACATAATCTCTCAAGCCTATTCAGGTGAGCTAAATGTGACATAGTGATGGATCAAATTAATGCAAGTAATTGTAATACTTTTTCTTAGCTTATTAAGTTAGAATAAGTTTTATTTTTATTCCGCACATACCACAAGTCGAGTGACTAAAATTATATAATCTTCAGGTAATTTAAACTACTTATTTAGTAAATATTACAAAATACTCCATAGCTTTTCTCCGTTTCTAACGAAGCATTTCTGAAGCAATCAGTATATATCCAACTCTAATTGGCTAGTACCGATAGTACTATTATTAAAATAATTGCAATTTTCATTTAAAAAATTTATAATCAACGTTAAGCTGAATCTTCAAAATAACTCTAATAATTACGTACACTTCTAGACGAGAGTATAATGAGCGTAGGTCGTTAGTCACCATTGTTGCAAAACTATTGGCGCCCAACTTGCCATACCGATGGATAAATATGGACGAATAAAAGTCGTCACATATCAAAATAAGCAAAATTCAATTGAAATCGTTCATATAACATGTTTAATTTTTTTAAGATTTCCAGTTTTTATACATCGAGAACGAAGTTTAAATTTTGCTGTCCATGAGGTTTATAGTTTGTTTTTATGATCTACTGATTTTACATTTACAAAATTTGAATATTATGAAAAATAATGTTAAATATTAAATACGACTAAAATTAGATTTAGCTCATTCTGTGAGTAATTTTATAGACACAAAACAACAGTGAATATAATTATTATATAAGACCATCTACATAGTCAATGTAAAAAGACTTAGCTAGTTATTTTCAAACTGAAAACTGTTCACAATTTACTCCTTAATATTATATAAGTACACATCAAAGACACCTAAAAAAGCTGCTAAAAACATCAAAGTCCCAATCAAGACCGTCTCAAAACACGCCTAGCGAGGACACGTTTGACTTCATTCGCGAAACGGCCGGAGGTGGCAGATATGTAAAAAATAAGCAAAACCAACGAAACACCGCGACAGACATAATAGGCACGTAATGGGAACCGTCAGGCTACATTCAGCCAGTGAAAGCGGTACGAGGGAAGCACCGCGGTGGGCGCCAAAATTATACGCGACGAGACGCGGCGCTCGAGTGCCCGCTAAGTAGAACTGCATCTCGACAGATAATTGTTACGTACTGATATATAATAGAGGTGAAAAGATTTTTCTCATTTCATATTATAAAGGTATTTTATTTCTTTATGGCAAGCAATCTTCTAATAGTTTATTGCTGCCATATTAGGTAATCATATTACGTGTGTCTTATGATCATTTCAATGAACTAACAAGATGGTGGTTGTCTCAGAACTTTCCAGGGAATTTTTTGTGGCAAGTCCAAATCCTTGCTCCGTGATATTATTTCCCATCCACTACACTTGTGCACAATAATCAAACTATATTACGTGAAACACCACCAATATTACAAAATATAGAGTCATAAGGATATATAAGACCACCTCTGAATATAACCAATTCAAATAAAAAAGAATCATTAAAATCGATCCACAATCGACGGAGATATCGATTAACATACATTTAAAAAAATACATACAACCGAACGTAGTAACCTCCTCCTTTTTCGAAGTCGGTTAAAAAACTAGAAATGTACAATAGACAAACCTAGAAAATTAACAGTTCGCCACATCATGTATTTGTCAGTTATAATTAAATCAAAATAACATTTAATCACCTGGTTGGGGAGTACTGTGTGATCGCGTACTTTAATTGAATGATCCGCCTTATGCAATATTTATTTCTATCTACGGGATATATCTTGTAGCATATATTGTGCAGGTATTATGCGTGTTACAATACCGTTATTGTAAATAAAATATATTCATAATAAATAAATAAATAACGGATGGGTCTTCCAATAATGACAAATATACAAGAAAAAGAAAACAACAAAAATAGCAATAATATGTAATTAACAACAACAAAACTAAATTGACTTCTGAATGCAACTGTACTGAAACTAATAAAATAATGACAGGACACATGTGTCAACGTGGGTGAAATAGGGGGTGAGGTATGAGCGCGGGCGTGCTTGCTCCCCTTTTACCTCATTACGTCCCTCTGATACCTAAATTTGTGTTCTGCGCATCTACTTCAGAACGGTTAAAAAGTTTGACGCGAACTATACTTAGTGTATGTCGTTTAATTATAACCAGAGTTAAGAAGTACATATATTCTATTTTAAAAAAATTGAACACCTCAGATTCCATAAGATTCAGATTTCCTACAATTGGAATTGTCAATCCAAATTGTAAAATTTAAAAATATCCATCCATGGCGAATATACTTTAATGGCATATAATTCATGGTGCAATAACAAAAAAGTCGTTATTCTTCAACGCGACAAAATTTTAATACCGCTGTCAACTATAAAGCCAAATAAGCATGTATCAAAAATGACAAAATCTATAAATCAATAAAAAGTGATCAAAATTAACATGATTTAATACAAAAGTATGCATTTCTAACTTGTTTTGAATAAGAACTTTTGCGGTTTTTCCTTAAGGCTTCATAGATGTCTAATAAATTTGACCAACTCGTTTTTCAAATTTCACAAATACATTTAATTTGCTTTGACATATATGCAACATAGCAAACGACATCAAGTAGCACAAAAAAAAAGACGAACGAAGAATATGTAACTGAAAACACAATAACCAGGTTCAAGTGACATGACTTTTTTAGGTGTGGGAGCTTTATTTACTTTATACGCTTTGAAATTCGTACAAAGCATCATGTGCTCGGTTATAAGTGTTCTATTATGTAACCTATCGATATTTTACCAAGTCATACACATGTTTATAATCCGCCCGTGACGACTTTTTCTCATCGTTCTTAAAATTACCCTCCTGCAGTGACTATCGCTAACCTAAGAAGGCATATATAAATTTAATTAAAAAAATTATTTACATGTAATCCAGAATATTATATGTCTAATTTGCATTTTATATATAGGTGGCAATAACAGTTATAAAACAACGCTGTTCGATCATTTTGCAACAGTTATTGTCGCAAACAGTTGTTAATTATTCTGCTATTGTATAATTTACTGTTTCGCATCGTATGATAATTTATAATGATCACAATATCTATACTAATATTATAAAGAGGTAGAGTTTGGGAGTTTGTGAAGTTGTAAGGGGTAATCTCAGGAACTACTGCTCCGATTAGGAAAATTATTTCAGTGTTATATAGCTCATTTATCAGGGAAGGTTATAGGCTATATATCATCACGCTAAGACCCATAGGAGCGGAGCAGCAATGAAGAATGTTGCAAAATCGGGGTATTTTTTTCCTTTTCAGAGCTTTCGCTGCGTTTTAGCGCAAAATAACCATTCCACGCTTACGTATTACCGCCCAACGTAGTGGGCACGGGTCGGCTAGTCATGAAATAAATCTGTTAATTTCGTGACTTTGAGTGTGAGGAGAGTTAGGCAGCTTCCTTCTCACACCAGGTGGTTATTGCATAACACTTATTTGTTCGCACGTCACGATAACCCCGGCTGTTAATTGTCATTTTAAATACCGGTAACGAAGGAACAGCAGAATAATTATATTTTAAATAATTCCTTATCCATGGCTTCGTAATAAATCACATTAGTGATTATTAATTGCTGTTATATTGATCAGCTCTACTTTTGTTAAAAAATTTAAATATTATATTTAATATTATAAGCGAATATTAAAAGCTGTCTTGGCTTAAATTCACAATTTTAATACGCGAGTCGATTTACTCCTGTAACTTTCGTCCGGAAGACATAAGTATATCCTTTGAATAGTTGACATTTGGCAAGTGATATTCAATAACGATATAATTTTCCATGCATCGTCTATATCTCTATGGATTTTGAACGACGTTGATACTTTTCAATCTTGTCTTCGACGGTCGTAATTTTATAACCAAACTTCCTGAAAAACAAGAACTTTTGTACGTCCGCGAGCCACTCGTATCGTCGCTGATTGCGTGAGATCAAAGCGTTCCCGGAATACGGCTACAGAGGGACAAGTGGCCGGTGTGCAAAGGAAGTTTTTATATAAAATCATTCTCGAGCAGCGTGAGAAGAGTCCGTCTTCGTTCGCTTTGAGAATAATATGCCACGATTCTCGCGAAAATACCTTCGAGTGGACCTCTCAGGCTTGTCACGTATGCTATGTATTTACAATCCACCGTCCTGGCGACATACTCGTATATCCATGTCTACATTACCTCTCATTTCGTTTATAATTCATTCATTTTATGTATCCAGTATACTATGTATATTTAGTTACATTACATAGTATAAAACAAAGTCCTCTGCCACAGCTGTCTGTCTGTCTGTTCGCGATAAACTAAAAACTACTGAATGGATCTTCATGCGTTTCTCCAGTAGATATAGTGATTAATGAGGAAGGTTTTGGGTATATAATTTTAGAAACTTTTTTTCATTATGAAGGCGAGACAACGTCTACCGGGCCCGGGAAGGTACCGAATTCCTAACTTATTAATTTCTTCAGTCTTTAATTATTCGCGAGGAACTGTATAATAAATTGCTTGGATTATACAAAATATATGCGTGTAATAATCTTGTAACAGAGGAAAATACGACAGCATCGAGGTACCCCCAGCCCGGCTGGTGCGTGTCGCCCACTCGAGCACGCGCCTCGCTCGGCTTTAATTACCGCCGACAAGTCAGACCTGACGCGACGTTGCACTGTCGCGCCGCACACCTACCCACACCCTTTCCTTGAGGAAATTTTCAAGGCTAGCGACACTAACCGTATATAGAAATGTTTTACTAAAGCAATGGTGGCCAACCCCACGACCCGCAAGTGCGACCACGGTTGATCTGTAATGCGCTCGCTGCAAGATTTCTAAAATACTAGTTTATAAATATAATTTCTTAAGACGTGTGATGTAGGTTTAATTTTCACTTAAAGAAAAATTAAATCCCACCACGCTGAAAAACTTTTCATTGCGCAATTACTTTGCGAAAGGTTGGCCATCGCTGAACTAATACTAAGAGTTTTTGACGGGATCTTAGAATGTCATGTAATGGATGTTGTGTGTTATTCATAAATCTTGTGTTATTTCACTCTATATTTTGTAATATTTAGAGTTAGAGTAACAAGGAGTTGGTTCAATTATGCTTATATCTAGTATTCAATTAATTCCGGTATATTCTTAAAACTGGCTTATCAAAGTTTCAAGAATATATTGGGATGGCATAGTTTAAGCACTGAGCAAAGAAGAAAGTCGTTATATTGATGCAGATGTGGGTGTGACACCCTAGTGTAGGCACATAAATCTATAGATAGAGTAACAATGAGTTGCTTAATCTATGCTTATATCTAGTATTCAATTAAGTCCGATATTTTATTAAATCTGGCTTATCAAAGTTTCAAGAATACATTGGAACAGCAGAGTTCAAACACTGAGACAAAGTCGTTATATTGATACAAATGTGGGCTTGATACGCTAGTATAGATACATAAATGTAGTTAGAGTAGGTATATGCAGAAAACACTAGAAAGGTAACCGTTGGGCATATTCTATTACGACACACTTGGAGGTTGACTTGCGCGTCCAGGAGTATGTTATTTGACAACCCTGGTATACCAAGATCGACTCCTCATTTCTGCTCCCGAATATACGTCACTCGTAGTCAAATAAGCGTGTTCAATTAAAAATAACCCCTGTACGATGGAGGGAGGAAAAATAATTGGGGCACGTGACTAAAATTCACTCCCTCACGTAATCGCGTGCGAGGTTGTTGCATCATTTTCGACTTACTGCCTCCAATAATAAGAGTGTGCTTGTTGATTTTAAATAGAAATAAATTGAGAGAGACGTCGAGGATGACTTTTTGTAAAATTAAATATTAAAAAGTCGGTTATTACTGAAAATGTATCGACACATATAATAAGAATGTATTTCACAAGTGTCTGTACTTTTAGATTTTTGTGAAAACAATTGTTGCAGGTGTCTTGAAATAAGTAATAAAAAATAATTTCAATAATTTTTAGAAATGTCTGCCTGATTGTTTGAACACTTATAACTGCTAAAGTACTGCGTTCACTATAAAACCTGACCAAGAAAATTATAACGCATATCTCCAGTAACATTCAGTCTTAGTTACATTAAAATTGGTTCACTCTATCAAAACTTATTATAAATTTAATAACGACGCGACTTAAGTACAAGAGAAAAATAGATTAGTAAATGGACTTAATACATTTAGATTATTTCTTAGTCACTATTTTTTACATTAGCTTCCACGCGAACGGAGTCGCGGGCACAGCTAGGCACTACATATTATACAAGAAGGTCCTCTGCCACATCTGTCTATCTATCTGTTCGCGATAAACTCAAAAACGACTCAACGGATTTTCATGCGGTTTTCACCAGTAGACAAAGTAATTCATGAGGAAGGTTTTTTTTTTATTATCAAAGCGGGATAAGGTCCGTCGGGCCCGCTAGTATAAATAAAATAGAAATGTCTGCTTTTTCATCGGATCAATCGACGAAACGGGTGCAAACGATGTTCTAACGTGACATTTTTTTAAATATACGAGTCGTTACATTTAAAAATAAGCTAAATCCAATTTTAATGGTTCATATAACATGTTTTAATTTTTTAAGATTTCCAGTTTTTTGTACACCTAGAACGAAGCTCAAATTTTGCCGTTCATAAGGTTGTTAGTTTTTGAAGTTATACTTCTTTTGGCGCGTTAGGGAAAAATGATGAGAGTAAATTTTTACGACGCGCGCGCACACCGTCACGAAAAACCGACACCCTGAAATTAACTATAGTTAACTTTTTCTATTGTTAGTGTCGTTTTTTCTACAAACGTAGAATAAGGCGATAGATACAATTTTTGAAAAGATTTTTATCTTGTTACGCCAAAGAAGTATAACTTCTAACGCGTGAACATAAGTACACACTTACTTTTTTTTTTAAGATCGTCATATATTACATGTACAAAGTTTGAAGATCTTGAGAAATTACGTAGAATATTGGGAACGGCTAAAATTGGATTTAGCTTCATTTGAATTGTAACGAGACATATATAAAAAATGTGAGCCAAAATATTTAACACAAGGACATAATATTTTTATCACGTGGAAGACGTATTTTCTAAAAAAAAAAAACTTTTGCATTATCTCTTTTCATTCCATTGTTGCGTAAAATAACCAGTTTCTATAATATCAGACGATATCTTTATCCGATTATAACCTAAAAAAGCAGATTAAAAACGTATTAACACACCTCCGGAGCCACCTGGTTAAACGAAACGATAAAAAAATAATAATAAAGAAGCTCGCCCCGACAATGTAGCGAGTGAATAGGAAGTACTCGAGCCTATCGACCGGTTATTTGAAAAAAGAAATCGTCTTTTGTGTTGGCAGCCCTCGATAATTATTATTTTCGTAGTTGGCGACACCGTGCGGGACAATAGCTCTGATTAGGGTTACCAGGTAAAACATATTACCAACATATTTTTAATAAAGTTTCCTTTAAATCACATGTATCATTATAAAATAAAACGTATTATTGACGTTCAGATCTCAGTTAATAAGCAATATCGAAACGCCAAATTTTTTTTATAGTCATGCACGTTAATGTCAATAAAAAAGAAAAAAGTTGACGTGGTTTCTAATCTTCTTTCTAATCGAACGACCGAGACGCACACATCACAACCAATCAGCAGTTACATCACCGAAATCATCATAACCCAGGAAATTTGTGAAAGCTCAGCGATCAGTCATAACACGGTGGAAGATCAAGGAGGTGCCTGCATGGTAAATGAGTATTGTTCGCTGGATCTGAACATAAACTTTACGGGTTCTCGTAAGATCCTTTAGATTTCCCCAGAGTAGCAGAAAGCCACCTAGGCTATTTCAGTATATGGCCAAGTAATTATCGAACTGAGTTAAGAGCTCATGTTACGTACCTAATTCAGAAGTCGAACGTACAGGGCAATAATAAAAAAAACCACAAAGTATTCAAACGACATAATATTTGGAATAAAATTGTTTTAAATCAGTAATTTTACAATAACCTGGCAACCCTACTTTCCCGAGCACTTCCTGTTTACTTTCGCGCGCTATTACACGTCAATGCGCGGAGGACGATAGGCCAATTTGAATTTTTGAATTCGGAATAATGGAATGCATTCAACAACGGCCACTGGGTATAATTTTGTTTTTCTTTAAAACCTTTATTATATCCTAAATGCAATGCATTATGCCGAGGTTTAGTTAATTGTTGCTATTTGCGTTTCGTTGATGCAAGTGATCTTGTGAAACACAATAGATCGATTTGCAGATTATAGATGCAAAAGTATTAGGATGCAAAATTCTTACAAAATATAGTACACTAGCGGGCCCGGCGGACGTTGTCCCACTACGAAACGTTATTCATGAATCACTTTATATACTGGTAAAAACCGTATGAAACTCTGTGCAGTAGTTTTTAAGTTTATCGCGAACATACAGTCAGACTTGGCAGAGGACTTTGTTCATAATATGTAGTATGTATATGTATAAACTATATGATATATAAAAAACCCGCTAAAATTTGTTCACCTAAATTTTTTCATTCTTATTTGTATGCTTTTTAATATAACTAGCGAGTAGGTGACGCTAAGCTACATATTAAATTTTATATTGTAATTAAATACGGCTCAGTGTTAAAGAACACTGAAACACGTGTCCTTACATTTATGTTAACAAATATTAATACACGGTTAGCAATAAATCAAACCAGAGGAATATTATTTCTAATATAAAATTGCCACCCTTTGAACAGTTATGAAATAATAAAAAAAAAAACAATTTAAATAATTAACGAAAATAGCTTTAATACCAGTTATCGGTTTTTTTTAAAGTTTTAGTAGTTAAAAAAAAGACACATTGCATTATAAAGCAATTAAATTATGTTATGGTAGATAAACTTATACTATGATATTACTATACTACTACTATACTATGGTAGATAAGCTACTGAGCTTTCGATTAAAAACAAAAACAATCAGATATGTCACTTATTTTCTAAGATATCGCATAAATAGTGCATAGAGGTGGATTTCTTTCTCAAAAACATAAATCTTAAATAAACAAAATTTAAGATATAGACCGACCCACCCTCATATACTTTGGGCTGGGCGATGATAATAAATTATTATCCTTTAGATAAGAGGACTGCTGTATCATAATAAAGATTCGACAATTACTGGTGATTTTAGCTACAGTAGTCTTTAGGCGGACAAACCGCTCCAACGGCTAGACCAACACAAAAGAGCAGTAATGTCACTGCGTCGATGGACGTAAGTTCGAATCCGTGCTATAAACCTGTGCTCTCGGCAAATAGGTCGTGACGAATCCATGGCTCGGTGGTAGAGCTATTTCTAAATCCCCTGGCTACACCTAAGAATAGGTGTGTTCTGGAACCTGTACTTGGGAACCGGTCCCCCTATATTTAGCGTGTTAGACCACAGACCACATCGTAATTTTTATTTAGTTTTTATTTTCGGCAGTCAATCTTCTCTAGATTATTACTGTAGAGTTGGTAATAATATTACATTTTTTTTGCAATCATTTGAATGTTCTAACAACATGATGGCCGTCTTGTTAGAACTTTACCGGGAGTTTTTGTGGTATCTCAGAGTCCATGCTCCATGATATTATTGAACATCCACTTCCCTTGTTCACAATAACCTAACTATATTACGTAAAACACAACCAATATTACAAAAATATAGAATCGAATAACACAAGATAGACAAGAATAAAATATAAAATCCACTACATGACATTCCAAGATCCCGCTAAAAACTCATTTTAACATAACATTGTGGTCAAACGCTAAAAAATGCTAAGTTAAAAACACATATAAAATCGTTTGCAATTAACATAAGAACAAAAGCAATAATGCTTTCTCGAATCTCCCCTACTGTTTTCTTATGTACAGTCAGCGACAATAATTATTCTACGTTATATTCATATCAAATATTAATCCAAGAAAAGGGGCATACACAACGATCAATATTTTTATCAGAAAAAATATACATAATAAAATTATTAATCAGATGTACTAAACATTAAGGTTAGTTGTGCATTCATTTATATTTCGTACGTGTAAATCTTTATGTGTGATTCGTATTTACTTTTCATTTCTGTCATGAGTATAATGTATAGAAATGAACGAGACATTTACAAACGAAACAGAATAAGCCATAAATCTAAACAACAGTATCTGCATAGAATAAAAAAAAACGAAGCAAAAACGTACCAAACAATATTATATCTCGACGTTTGAATTGCTTGCTATATGGAATATTTTCGCGAAGAATCTTTCTAAAACGATTTCAAATGATTACATCATATGTAAAGCCCTATATTGAGTCAGAAATGCTTCAGTTTGAAATGTGTAATATTTTTTATTCTTCCCAGACACTTACATGATGAAGAAGTTAATCGTCAATTAATTTATTACTACATATTAATTTTCATCCGATTTCATTTCGTTTCTATTATAATATAATAGAGCTAAAGATATTGTTTTTCGCTTATCATCTCTAACCTCTAGAAGTGCGAGTTAGATTAAAAAAAAAACAGTTTACATTATATAGCCTGTTTATTGAGCAGGATTATAATGCTACCTAATATTATGCTACAACCCTTGGGAGCGAAGAAATATACATACAAATGATAGTAAGTAATTGAAAACGAAGTATTTGTGCGGGCGAGCCGTGTAATGTTACGCGGGCGTATCGGGGCTCGAGGTTAATCGCCCAACGATAACCGAGCATTATCAAAAAGCTTAAATAAGAAAATTAAGTAGGGCTATTACCAATTTACTTTGCCACGTAGCTTTGACAAGTCTCACAACATCTCAGAAATCTTCAACAACGTCTGACATAATTAATGCCCAACCTCTAATAAAGTAATAAAATGAAAAGTATAAGATGAATAAATTTTATTTATCAATGCGATTGTACCGAATAGGGCTGCGATTAATTATCGCATGCATAAAGTGGCTCAATTGACGCAGTACATTGGGGGGCAGCCCTGGGGCAACGCGAGAGGGTGCCCCGGTCGAAAGTTAATCCTTCTTTTCGTTAGATTTGTCGATATAATAATTGATTCGAAATGGAATCGTTATGCCAATCGGGAGCTGATTGAATATAATGTAGGAGAGTGACGTCAGTTCTTCCACAAATTAGTAACATAGGTACGAATGTTTTTCAGGATTGTCACAATCAAAAATACTTTATTCAGTTTAGGACCTAAAACGGCACTTGGAATGATAAACACTGTAGTTTCATTTGGTAATTTGGTATTATTGGGATATATATTTCTTTTAAAAAGTATAAATCTTAAAAATAATAGATGTGTTGCGGTGTTTGGAAAAATAAGTAAAAAGACAAATCAGATCGAGTTTGCTGCCGGTTCTTCTCGATGAGTGGGTTGTTTGTCCGAACCGATGGTAGCTTTGACGTTCATAACCACCATATCACAGCGTAAATTGAATAATAAAAAACAATATTGTCACTACATACTATAAAACAAAGTCCTCTGCAGCGTGTGTCTGTCAGTTCGCGATAAACTCAAAAACCATTGAACGGATTTTCATGCGGTTTTCACCAGTAGATAAAGTGATTCATGAAAAAGGTTCAAGTATATAAATCGCAAAGGATTTTTTTATTATCAGGGCGGGACAACGTCCGCCGGGCCCGCTGGTTAACAATAATTCTACTATAGTCGTGGTCTAGTGATTTGACCGGTGGAATATCAACTCGATGTCCGCAGGTTCGAACCCCGGCATGTACCAACGAATTTTTCGGAATTCGCGTACATTCAAAAATTTAAATTGGTAACAGTATCGGCTGACGGTGAAGGTAAACAGCGTGAGGAAACCTGAACCTGAGGAATGTTCTTGTAGTACCACCGTATGTGGGAAAACAGAACTGTGAACTTTTCGGGAATTTGAAACCGCCAATACGTCGTCGGCTGGCGTGGTGATTAAGCCTACACCTTCGTTTGGGAAGAGGACTGCAGCCCTGCAATGGGTCTTTTACAAGCTGATAGTGATGATCAATAAATCAACATGGTACCTATTTCGATTTAAAAAAATCACTCATGTTGCATTGCGACCTATCTATACTTCTATACCAATATTATTAAGCTGAAGAGTTTGTTTGCTTGAACGCGCTAATCTCAAGAACTACTGGTCCGATTTGAATTCTTACAATGTTAGATAGCTCATTTATCGTGGAAGACTATAGGCTATATATATCATCCCGCTAAGACCGGAGCACCAATTAAGAATGTATTCAATATTGGGATTAACGTACGTATTATTTAAAAATATTTTCACCATCTACGTAAACGAAGTCGCAAGTTAAAGTTAGCGTGAGCCCAAAGTGACAATTCCACGCGAACGAAGTCACGGTCAAAACGTAGTTTTATATAAAATCAATTTACCATTTCTACCAACGCTATGCTTTTACGAAATACGTAACCGTAGGCTTTGTTATAGAAATAACACCCAGAGTCGTCGTAAATTGATTTATTTTATACTGAAGAAAAAAAATCCATCCTCTCTGTTCGCCCTCATATACTGTAGGAGTAGCGCGGGCGCATAATCGTCAAGTCACGTGACCCAATTATAAAATTCCCCTTCGAGTAGGCGGGAATGGCGCACGACCGACCCACGGGGGGGTCACATATTAATATTTTATTTATAAACTGTTTGCACTGTTCCAATTACCGTTTGACAGCTATTAAATTCGCATTAGATCGGAATTAGTTTGTTGAATTGTTTTATTACATCACTAATTTGCACCCAGCGAATTTACTGCCAATGGAACGCGAATCTATAAAACAAAATAGCAAAAAAACCGCGCGGCTAGGTGCCTCACACGACATAGGCATTCACAATTTTGTTTGTCAGTAATACTCGGTTCTTATCGTAAACACGATTATACTATACTATACTTATACTTAATATGTTAATTACTTGCTCCTAAGCGACGTGGCGTGATGTTAGTTATAGCCTATAATTTTCTTTAATACAAAAACAATTTATTTTCCAATGCGGCAGGTATTAAATGTTGAAATAAACAGAAAATGAATCTCACGCGTTTTATAATAATATAAATACATATTATAAAACAAAGTAATATGCCACGTCGGTCTGTCTGTTTGCGATAAACTCAAAAATTACTTAACGGATTTTCATGCGGTATTCACCAGTAGATAAAGCGATTCATGAGGAAGATAATTAATTGTTATTTGCAATAGTTTTTTTTTCTTTGTATCAGTATTTATGGTAAAACTAGGTATATAGGTTTTAGGCTGTGAGAGAATGAGATAGAATGCGTTCCTAACTTTTGGTAGGATTCTTAAACAACACATTCAGCTTAAGAATGTAGAATAAACAAACCGAGAGAACGCCAATAGACAGTCAAGCTAAAACATTTAATTTGATTTGAGCGCCACCTTCTCTTTCCCTTATCCCCTTCCCTAACATTTTCTTTCTAACAAACACTTGCAACTCCCCAGGTGTTACAAGTGTCTATGGACTGGACGGTGGTGATCAATTAACATCAGGTGACCTACCTGTTCGTTTGCCTATTGTATAAAAAATAAAATTAACAAGCATTGAGGTTCTACAACGATCATACGTGAGACGTGAGGGTATAATGATTGTTGAATTTTACTTTTCGGTTTCAACAAACTTAGCTACCTTTAGAAAGATGTAGACCATATATGACCGTTTAATTTCAAGCGAACACTGTGCCTATACGCTATTTAATACGCAACATCTAAATAAAAAATATTAGGAAATTGATATAAGTAAAAAAAATACATAGATTTTCGAAGAATACAACATATAGGAGTCGTTTTTGAAGTAAAACTTCTTTAGGCGCGTTTTTTTTCTTCGAACTAACCACGCTATTGACCAAGCAAGGTCTTAACAGCTTCACCGGACTACTCTTTAGGCGCGACTAGGTGGTAACTGTACGAGAATGCAACGGAAGTCCGTGACGGCAATATGGCGTCTCGTTTCTGTACCATCCGGTTTTTAAATATTTTTGATTTTGACAATAAATAGTTTATAAACAAATCAATCAACAACTTTTGAAAAACAATTACTTTTTAATTAAAAATATTAAATTGCAAATCGAATAATAAAAAATATACAATAGAACTAATTATGTATATATGGGCGCGCGATCGTGCTGCCATCTGGTTTCAATGTAAGTAACAAATTAAATCAAAGCTTCATTATCTGTAGTGCCGTCTATCAGCTAATTCGGAACTTGAATAACACAGGAAATATTATTAGCTACTTTTTGTTATAAAGTAAATAAAACATAGAAAAGAATTTATGTTTCTCATTTCAGTTATTATAAACCAATTTTTTTTTTTCGAACTGACTACGCTATTAACCAAGCAAGGTCTTAACAGCTTCACCGGACTACTAAGGCGAGCGCTTAAGGCACTCAGCCGATTTTACTTTGACAACTAGCTCAAGGGTGCGCGGCACACCTCGGCTTTGGCTGTTGCCTGATACATGCAATTCGCGACCTATCTGAGCTAACCTAAGCTAAGCTAACTATTCATACATATATGAGTTGTTGAAACATATATGTGTACCAAGCATACATACCTCAACAACTCCTATATATATTTCGTATCGGATAATATTCTAAACTATTTCAGTTTGATAAGGGAAAAAATAAAACCCTTCCACCTGCATGTGTAAGCGTGTATGCGTGCACGTGTGTGGAGGTGATATGTGTAATGTTGTCGCAGTGATTTAAGATTTTGTGTGAGTGTATCGCGCGAGCAGCGTACTCAAGGGCTCCACGCCGAGGGAACGGACCTAGGCTTGAGCTGCTGCCGAGGGGGGGGTATAAACCAATCATATTTGGAAGTATCATAGTAATTAAATTATTGTTTTAAAATGTATAGTGTTAATAAATGTATATATTACTAGTGTTATATAATCATTAAATGCCTTTATAAATTCTCATATGATGTTTTTATTTTTAACTTAATCGCCATCTCCTATAACGCCAAAGAAGTTTTACTTCAATCTCGGGGTGGAGGTTACACGCACTCATTTTTTTTTTACTCGACGATTATATAATATCTGTACTCACCGCGTTGGTTGTGCTGGGGCGGAGGCACGTTCGAGTAAGATTTGTCTCGTGGTAAGTGGTGTCCGAGCATCCTGTGTCCGGCGTTCTCGAGGCACGCTATCGTGTTTGAACGTACCATACCTGCGATATCAAATGTGCCTTAATTTTTTTTTAATTATGTTTTGGCAACTAATCTTCCAGTTTTTTACTGTCATTGTCGAGTTGGTAATTATAAAGTTTCTTGTGATAATTTCAATGTTCAAACAAGTCGATGGCTCTCTTGTTAGACTTTCCAGGGAGTTTTTGTGGAATCTCAGAATCCATGCTGCATTTCATTTGTGCACAATAACCGAACTATATTATATAATATGCACCACCAATATAACATAATATAGAGTGAATTAACTCGTGATTATTAATAGAATATAAAATCCAGTACATGTCATTCTAAGATCCTGCCAAAAACTCCCGTCTCAGTTTATTAATGAAACAACAAATATCTAAAGTGTTTGGATTTGTTTTTTCTCGAATTGATTACGCTATTGACGTAGCAAGGTCTTAACAGCTCCACCGGACTACTAAGGCGAGCGCTTGCGGCACTCAGCTGATTTTATTTGACAACTAGCTTAAGGGTGCACGGCACACCTCTGCGTGGGCTGTTGCCTGACTCATGCAATTCGCGACCTTTCTGAGTTAACCTAAGTTATAAAATATAACCATATTCATACTTATATGAGTTATTGATACATATACACCAAGCATACATACCTCAACAACTCTTATATGTATTTTGTGTCGGATATTTTTTTCTAAACTATTTCAATTCGATTCGATTTCACTTTTATGTGTAAGCATGTGTGCGTGCACGTGTGTGGAGGTGATATGTGTAATGTTGTCGCAGTGATGTAAGATTTTGTGTCACTGTATCGCGCGAGCAGCGTACTCAAGGGCTCCACGCCGAGGGAACGGATAAAGTGTTTGGAGCGACGAGCTTTAAACCCCACAATAAGCTTATGCTTTTCTTGAAGAAGTAAATCGTAATGTAACCGTATCAAAGTGACAGTTTTACTAAAGTTTTCTTTTCTGTCATTGTGACTGTCTTTGTACCATTGAAATAGAGTCATAAAAAGAGAGACAATAATGAATGACTCAATGGAAATGTATTTGAATATTATGTTGATCAATCTGTTTGAATCCTGCAGAAGACAAAACTTTCAATGAAAGAGGATACTTCACGAAAACTGTAGTACAACTTATACTAATATTTCCCTGGTTAGTTGTCATCTTGTACCTTCTGGTAGCTATACTTGATAGTCACTCTTCCACAGTTTCAATATGTTTCCATAATAGACCTCATCACCATTTAACATCAGACGACATTAAGCACTAAAACCTATATACTGTGAGAATATGTTTCCTAGACCAATGATAATTAATAAAATAATTATAAATGAAATGATTGTCAACGTTATTTATTGTTATTAATTATATAATTAATAATAATATTATAAAGAGGTAAAGTTTGTGAATTTGTGACGTTGTAGGGGGTAATCTCTGGATCTACTAAAACGATTCTGAAAACTCTTTTACCAATAAAAAGCCACGTTATTTGTGAGTGTCATAGGCTATATATTAACCCGAAAAATGAAAAGACTTTTTTGTGGTAGTCGGATTAGCAAAGTAAGTCGGAGAAAAACCGAGGAACGAAAACGTTTCTTATGTATGCTGCCTTAACGATGAGAGATATATGATTGAGTTCTAGAGAAAGGTTGTAGAGCTTGATAATGCCTACAAAAAAGTCAGCGACAGCATATGTCTAACTTCAAAGTATTCTTTATTATCAGGGCGGGACAATGTCCGCCGTACCGGCAAGTTAATTGTAAGTTTCATCAGTCTTGAACAGAGGGCGCTTTAAATTAGTTTGTTGACAGAAAACTCTAAAACCGACTATTATGGATATCTCATAGATGGCGTCACGATTTAAGTTTGAATTTCATTATCAATAACCGTACCATAGCAATGCGTGTTTTAATATATATAGTTAAAAATACACGACACCGGATTATTAAAAGTGCGCGATAAACACTACGGTCCAACAGACAACAATAGTTATTTCAATGTTTCTCTCTCTCTTACTTTCTTCTTCTCTTTGTATATATTTCGAGGATATAGTACATATAGAGAAAATCATTCTATCTCATTTTCTTACAGCATAAAACCTATATATATATATATAAATCTATAGCTATCTTCGTTAGAATAATAAATAAATTGAATTAAAATTGTCTTCTACTTTTCTAAGTCGAGCTGATAGAACTCCTTTAGTATATATGATTTCTATGAAATTTCTGAATGAATCCGTTGTAATTTTAAACTTACTTTCCCAAGTTTTTAACACCATTTTATCTGTATATACAATTATAGCCATCGCGTTTTCTTTTTAAAACATAACTTTCACACTTTAAAACTGTATTCCGGTACAGCTGTGAATGCCAATAGGATAGTTTGTTCGAAAAAAAAAAACACTCCAAAAATTGGTATAGTCGCTAACCGATCTGAGGGCGCCAGTTCCTGTTCTCCTCGTGGGAGAGGTTCCCGGGTTTGAGCACTCGGGCCGGTTCCGTCGCGTTCTTCAGCCGGCGCGAGGGGAACACGAACTCGTCCGGGTACTGCGGGTCCTCGAACCGGACGCACACCACCCTGTTGCCCAGCACCGGGGCCAGACCTATCACCGGCGACGATATCTGCCTGCGATAATAACATTACACTCAAAATCAAAAACCACTTCACTCGATTCAGGCCCTGAGAAGGCGCTTATTAATGTCAAAACTACTACCAGTTCGGAAAAACACCACACTCTTAGATAAGTTGCATTTAATAAAAGACCAGGATAATTTAAATACCGCAGACAGTAACAAATCAATCATTCCATGTTTCAGACTCACTATTAGGTAATAGTGTTAAGTTTTATAACAAAGTCCCAAAGCAGATTACCGATTTTCCAGATCATGAGTTCAATCGCCCAGTAAAGCAGGTTTTTAATGTCTAAAGGTTATTATAGGGTGACGTCTGGAGATAACACCTCTTTCTATGCATTCACTAAACACGAATGTAATTATCTGTTTTGTTAACAAAAATATGATGAAAAGAAAGACTAAAGATAAAGTTTTATTGCCAGTTCTTCTCGATAAGTGAGTTGTTTTTACAAACCGGTGGTAGCTTTGACGCTCATAAGCAGCTCCTAAATTGAAGATAGCATTTTTAATTTGATTTGACTCATCACTTTGCTGGAGTATTTATTGGAATTTTTAAAACATATTCTATTTAGATGATATTGACTGTATCGCGCTAGCAGCACGCTTTAAGATTCAGTCCGAGAGATCGAACCAAAATTTGAGATGGTATTGCGGAGGACCACGACGTGTGTACAGGAGCGAAGTTGTCTGCCCAACCACGATAGTTTGGTACATGAAAAGCGCTCACCCCCCGACGAGCACGTTGTCCGCGCTGAGCATGACGTCACCGCGCGCGCCCTCGCTCATGTACGGGTACTGCTGGCGCTTCTCGACGAGGGCACGCGCCCTCCCCCCCGCCTCCTCGTACAGCCCCAGCAGGTACTCGTAACTCTTGTTCCCCGTCGACACGTACAGACGGTCGTTACCACGTATGTTCCTTTGTACTATAACAGAAAACCACAAAATTCATAATCATTACCTGTTCACTCTTGGTCACAATGCCTCTTTTATATATTCAAATGCTATATTTATTTCTATGTTATACTTACATGATATTCTGACAAAACAAGTGGCACGAAAAGTAATATTGTAACGCCACACTGTCTCAGATAAAATATGGAAATAAGATGGCATATTCCCAATATTGGTGGTGGAAAAGAAATAGTTATATGTTGCTTAGATACGGGTGGAATGACGGGGCAGATATTAAAATTAAGTTAGCTAGCCAAGTTTTAACAAAACGCTGTCAAACACTTATGACGTTAGACTAAAAGATTAAGCAAAGTAGCTAAAACGTTTTAGCTGTCTCCAATAAACCTGGTTTTAACGACCTGTGTAATGCCTAAATGACACTGCAACCAATTAACTTGATGAAAAAAAATTAAAATTGATCAATAGCAGGGCTATAGTGATCTAGAGTGGAGATTTTCGCAATCACAACACTGTTTTTTATATTTATACTTGGTGATGAAACCGTCATAGTGACTCTTTTCTGGGTCGTCGTATTTCCTTGTCCGCTCCAAGAGACATGCAAACAGTTTGGTGTTTTTTCATTTCAGTGTGCTTAGTGTCTCTATTGAAAGAGTGAGTAGGTAGGGTACGAACTCACTCTCGGCCTGTGTGAGGTCCCCGTAGTAAGGCTCGAGGGCCTTGAAGAGTCTGGTTTCGTCTACGAAGGGCAGCAGCGCAACCCCCTGCCACGCGAACTTCTTTCCGTTCAGATCTATCTTGAAATCGATCGGGTAGAAATCGATTATAGGCGAGAACTGTAACAAATACCGATATCAATAACCGTTATATATCGATAATTAATTTTCACTGTCATATTGTTATAAAATGTTGTCGATTGCTTTGTTGATGTTTAACGCGAACTTCTTTCCTTTTTAACCTATTTTGAAATCAATTGACTAAAATTCAATTATACTGGAGAACTACAACAAATATGTATCCCAGTAACCGTCATATATCAATATCGAATTCATGTTCTCACGTGTAATAAATTATTGCCGATTATTTTGCCATTGGTTATGCTAATTTAATAGCCGATTATAAGCGAAAATAGTAAAATGTATTGTTAGCAACAAGTTGTTCGTAACCGTTTGTAAAGTGTAGTTAATCTGTGAAAAAAAAGCTAGTCTCCGATAGAAATACATTGTTTCAATATATATCAGAAGAAGTAATATATGTGTAAATTGAATTACTCTTTTATTTATTGAAATATTTATGTTTTTTTAAACTCTATATTATCTATGGTAGAGACTTGCAGGATTAACTATGGAATAATGACAATTAGGTGCCATTTTGTAACGTTCACATTGTAATCTATAATTAAATAAAAAATAATTAATAAAGTGAAGCAATAGCTTTGAATGTTGTTTCCCTTATTTCAGGTATTTAAAATTTATATGTAAATAGTAAGTTAGGTTAAGAAGAGTACTGTATTTTGTATAATATTGTAATTTTTGTTGTTGTCTAACATTGTGTCTAACCAAATAAATTATCTTATTTCAGAGCAACTTATTCAGCCTATTGTTTAAATAAAACGACATACCCAACCACATAACACATTACATATATGATATTCGAATATCAATACAATATATACAAAAAAAAAACTTACGGGATCGCTCATCAGTGTTGCCCAAGGTTTGGGCACGTGCTGCGAACTCGCTGCCGGGAATACTCCCATAAGCTGTTCCAGGGGGCGGAACTGGACGACATACAAAATACAATTTAACATAACCAAATATAGAAAAATCAAGTGTCAATCATGTTTGATGAAAATAAAAACAAAACGTTTTTTTTTTAACTACCCTAATATATACATTTGAAAATAATAATTATTTTATTGCAATACCATAGTATCTAAAAATTTACTTTACTCACAACTACAAGGTTTTTAAGTCTATTTTAAGATCTTCATATTTTATAGTATAAAACAAAGTCCCCTGCCGCGTCTGTCTGTCTGTCTGTACGCGATAAACTCAAAAACTACTAAACGAATTTCCCATACGGATTTCACCAGTGGGTAGAGCGATTCATGAGGAACGTTTTGATATATAATTTATTAAAGATTTTTTAATAATCACGGCAAGACAACGTCTGCCTTGCCCGCTAGTATTTTATATATACAAAATTTGAAGATCTTGACAAATAACGTAAAATATTAGGAACAACTACAATTGGATTCAGTTTATTTTGAAATTTAATGACACATATCTTGAATAACAAATATAATAACTCACCGGTTGCGTGCCCTTTTCGAATTTCGTCGAGAGTCCACATATATTGACGAAGTCCGAGGCGAAGGGCGCGTAGTGATACGGGAAGTACCACTTCCAGCTGGCGCAGCCCTGGTAGTAGTACCGGAGCACCCAGCACAGCCCGCGGACGTACTGGAGTGCGACGCGATATCTAAAAACAACGAAAAAAATAATCAAAACGGAAAATTTCAAAACATCCGGTCAATAGAATAGTCAATAATACGAACACTATGTTGATCGTACAAAACATTGGGTCAATAGTTATAGAATGATATCAATACCTCATATATTATTCTTAAATAAAGTACGTGTGCATCTCAGTATATGTGATTGAGTTTAATCTTAATGATCTTAATTGAAATATTTAAAATATTATTCCGTTGTATATATATACTATAAATAAATAAATATGCGTAATATTTTCTTTTCTGTTTCATTCTATACCATACCCATATACTTCTTACGGATTATAGTATTTCTTTTCCACCTCAGAATGTCTTTATTATCTTTCGTAATTGCAGTCCAACTCTATATTAAGATTCTACTTCATTATTCGTAAATGAACATGGTGTACGAATATTCAATTACTTGTCGACGAAATGAACATAATTGAAACTATTCAATTAACCTGAATCATTTGAACTATTCTTTTTTTTATGTCATAGGAGGTAAACGGACAGGTGGGTCACCTGACGTTAAGTGATCACCACCGCGCATAGACACTCGCAACACCAGGGGAGTCGCAAGTGCGTTGCCAGCCTGTGTTGGGGGAGGGAGGATGGAGGGAGGAAGGGGAAGGGGGAATGGAGGGAGGAAGAGGAAGGGGACACGGAGGGAGGAAGGGGAAGGAAGGGGAAGGGAGTTGGGCCTCCGGCGCTCTTACTGACCGAATGAAACGCAACAATGCAAGCACTGTTACTTCAAGTCAGTTTTCTGTGGGTCGGGTGGTACTACTCCGAGCGAGCTGATCCATTCATGCTTAAACCAGTAATAGCTTCAGCGTGGCTCTACCACGTACCAAAAATAACTTGATTAATTTCAATTCTTTTCAAACAGATCAAATAACTCGAATATCATTAATCAATGTAATCTACTGTTCAAATACCTGAATTCGAGATTGTCCTTGCTGACTTCAAACTTGCTCTCGTAGTATCTCTCCTTGAAACCGGCCTCCCAGAGCCGTACCTCATCATGTTTGTCATCATCATCGTCATCATCACCCTCCAGTCCAGCTTCCTGCGCGGAACGCTTGCGTCCACGTTGCTCGTTCTCTTGCTTTATTTGAACAATTAAAAAAAAAAAAATCATTTACATTAAATCCATTCAATTCTATATTTAATCCATCACCTAAACCTTATTATATCTGAACATGTTTATAGAAAATAAAATAGCAAGTATAAAGTAAAATAGATAGTAAAATGTCAGTTATCCTTCAATATAAATTTTATGTAAGCGTGAATATTGAAATCATACTATTTACCATGCAATCATACTTGTAGATCAGGTAGTACTAATATATACTATTGACCTATACTAACTACACTAATATACTGACAATATATAGTTAGTATTGGCTTAGTAGTTAAAGAGTAGTTTAGACTAGTATTTAAAGCATCATAAATCACCAACTTTGCCCGAGGCTCAAGCAAGTTTATTACACAATAATGATTTTCCTTTAGTTATTCTATTTTTAATATTATATTTTATGTGTCATGATTGATAAATAATTATTATAGGTTAATTATCAATTTTGGAAGCAACAAAATACTACATATATTTAAAATAGAACCACAAATTTATTAATATAAACAGTATATTTTGTTTATATAGAGATTGTGTACATAGACAATAAATTTTGTTCTATGGATCCGTTTATACAATTTAAATTAATTAGTCGTTTTAAAAGAAATTAAAATGTAAAAAAAATTGTACTATGTTGAGAAAAGAGCAGAGTCTTAATATTTTAGAATTATTCCCATTTTTTTGCTATTCTAGAATTACTTTTGAAGTAATCTTTACATAATTAACCACAGGTCGAAGAGCTATTTCGATTAGGACACAGATACATTGGCATAAAAAATTTTTTTTTCTAAGAAACACTTACCGCTGCGACGGCTTGCATGCCAGCTAATCTAATGTTGGCTGCTTCTAACCGCATGTTCCCCATGCTTTGAGGACCACCTTGACCAACTGGCTGTGAATACAATTTACAAATGTTTAGAACAATATAAACAAAGCTTAAGGAACCCGACAATGATATTCATTATGACAAGTTTCTAACATCACATTTCTATTGCATATATCAAAGTAACTTTTTCATCAACACATAATGATTCTCTTATACTGGTCATCTTCTTCTACTTCTTACCCTAATTTCACCCAATTAGAGTCGGCAGATTATCGGCAAAAGATCGTGACGAAGCCTGAATCTGAGAAATGTATATGAGAAAACATAGAAGAACTGTGGATTTCTGCGTGTTTGAAATCGGCAATACACCGTGGACTGGCGCGGGTGATTATGTCCATACCTTCTTTCGGGAAAAGGCCTATGGCACTGCAGTGGATCTCTAACAGGCTGATAATGATGGAAATAATAAAATGAAGTGTCTCATTTTTACGGAATATGGACAAAAATACATCACTGACCATTGGTGCAAACTGCGTCTTCTCGAGGAGTCCAAAATTGACTCTCTGCTGTCTCTTCTTGGCCTTGTCGCGGGCTTTAAAGTTCAGCTCGTTCTGATGCCGCCTCTTGAAGATCTCATCTTCGACGTGACCCAGCTCTGTCATTATTATCTGTACGCGATCTAGATTCACATCACCCGAGTCTGTGATCCAGCCCTGTTATTTTGAAATAGAAAGATAATAGAAAATAAGTCATAATCACAGTACTGCACTTTAACCATTTTTTTTATAAATCATAATTTCTAGCATTAGACCACAATCTCATCTGATGTTAGACGACGATATAGTCTAAGATAGTAATCACGCTAAACTTTCAGGGGAATTGGCTCTCAATAGCAGCTGCCAGAACACACCAACAGGGGCTTGGTGATAGATTTACAACTTGAGGTTAGTAATTAGCGAGGCGCGTTTAGAGAAAGCCCTACCACCATGCTATTTAGAGAAAACTCTGGAGTTGCTAGAATTCGAACCTACGTCCATCAACGCGATGTCCAAACACACTATTAACTAAGCCAACATCGCATCTAAATGCAACCTATCATCTACCTTTCCAAGACAACAGCCCAAGCCGAGATTCGACCACTTTGGCACCATTGAATTTGTTGCCAAGCAACTAAAAGCTCTTAGTAGTCCGATGAAGCTGTCAGCCCAATAGTGTAGTTAGTTTGAAAAAAAAATATCGAGGCAGTCCTTATGACTACCGACAAGAGTGAAACTCCAATATCATAAATGTGTTCTGTTTTTAATTTTTCAATTAATTACACTGTGAATTATTTATATTTCACATCTGTTGACACTCCTAACAATAATTGTATACATTTTTATACAGTTCATTAATTAATCAAATATATGACAGGCTGCAAAATCACGATATAAAATATAAATATTAGATGTACACATACTATACACACACACACTATACTAAGCGCCGTTAGTCGGACACGACCCGGCAAACGAAATACGATCGGTCATGCTTAATAGGATGTCATGGCGCGAAGTTATAAATTTATCTTCTGCCAAAAATTCCACTCAACGCGCCTAAAGAAGTTTCACTTCAAAAATCAATCGTCTACTTCCAAAATAAAAGACTCACCTTAGTCCTGTAAACGCACTTCTTATACAAAGTAACCAGCCGGTCCACCGCACCCTCCCTGATCTCCAAGCTAGGTAGATGTGGCAAGAAGTCATTTCCAACGAAGAAACACATAAACACCCAGTCGTCCAAGGCCCTCTCGAAGTCGTACGGGAACGGAAGGTTCGGCATCTGCAGCTCCCTCTCGAGGTACTCCCGGAGGACGCTCAGCCGTACGAAAATAAAGTTGTCCTGGTTACCGAACGCGGGGTCCGACCGGACCAGTGCAGCGTCCGGGGTACTGCCAGTACACTCTTATGACCTGGAGATGACACAAACCAGAGAGTTTTGTCAGGATCTTTGTTGGTCATGTAATGGATTTTATTCATAATCTTGTGTTATTTTATCAGAATCAAATAACTATAAGTAGAGAGTGAAAAAAAAAATTGAGAATCTGAATATTTTTAAGGATGCATTTGAATCTACTTCCTTTGCCCATCTTTTACTTTTTTGAAAAGTCAACTTTTAAGGGATGGAAATGGGGAAAGAAATATAGATATTTTGTAATTTTACGCTATAGTTAAGTTATTCTGCATAAGTGAAGTGGATGGAATATAATAACACAGACCGTGAATTATGAGATGCTACAAGAAACCTGCAAGAAAAGTTCTAACAAGCGGACCAACATTTTGTTAGAATACTGAAATTATGACATAACACTTGTAACATTATTACCTACTCAACAATGTCAGTAATAATCTAGAGATTGGTTGCTGAAGAGCTCCTATGACTGACATGACACTGGCAGAATACGGCATGAAACGTAATTATTAATGAAGTTGACACAGGCTAGATTATATACAGCAGAACAGTGCCAAAATCGTCAAAGTGCCATGTAATGCAGATCCAAACACAGTGGTAACAATTACTAATATTAAACAAATATTAACTTCTTTTTTTTTTTTTATCGTGGGGAAATCCCTTATGGATATGCCACCCTCCCGGGGGAGAGGGAGGGTTATGTCGCACTCGCACAGACTAAAACCCCACGGTGTACCGACAGACCGTTATTGTGGGGGCGGCAAGGGATCGAACAAGCTAATCAACCTTGTAGAGCCGCCCCCACGGTCCGCCCGGCGGAAGGTGACCGCCGGGCTCCTACCTATAGAGGAGCAGACCGGGCACACACCGGCTCCCCCCCATCGTCCGCCGGACCTGTGCAATGAGGAAATGGGCCTCCCGGCCCATCCCCTCAGGTCCGGCTACGGTGGCAGGAGGAGTTGGTCAAAGCGCCGCCTCCTCCTGCCGGTCCTCTGTTGGCGGAGACGGAAACAAATATGAATTGATTTCTCATTCAACAATTTTCCTTAACCTATAACATCCATGAGCCTCCAAGATCAATCATAGACTCTAATAAGCATTAATAAATTTCAAATGTCACCAAAGTGTCAGAAAGGATAATAAAGTTTCATGATTCTTACCAAGTTGTCCGCAGACGTCACAGGGTCGAGGCTTGTTGGGCTTGAACTCCTCTCGGATGATGGTGAAGTTGGGCTCGTGTGTGGCGAGCCCCAACATTATCAGATCAGCGTCAGCTCCGCATAGAACATGCTGTGTGTTCGGATCATGGTCAGGCTGAGCTGAACAAATTGTAAAAAGCAGAGAGTAGAGTGGTGTTTTCCTAAACCCATCAATAGAGACTAAGCAAGTTCAGTATAATTATAAATTTAAAATGTATTGTTGATCTTTATGATTATGATATTATAATATGCACTATAATAAAACTATAGAACTGTCACATCTGTACATTGAACACATTAGCTACAAACTCATTGCGAGAGATGTACAAAGTGTAATAGAATGCAAAAAGTTTTTTTGATCTTATTTGTCTGTCTGTCTGTTTGCACCAGTTGATCTCCAAAACTACTCAACAAATTTTCATGACGATTCTACAGGTGACTTGAGCACAGTTTGGGGTGACAAATAAGTTTTATTTCATTGAAATTGACTCAACTTAGGGAAAAAAATACATCTAAATTGAAACTTTAATTCCTTCAATTAATACTTTTAAATTAAATTTGTATGACCCTAAATTACATTTTGACTTGAGACACCCAAGCCAACCTCACCTGCACGTGGTGCACCCTGCTGAATAACGAAGGAGGCAATAGCGAAAGCGGGGTGATAGGGTTTTACAGCCTGACTGGGTCGCAACCACCATGTATATGGCGAAAAAGCCCGTCATAGTGATTCGCTTCTGCGGATCGCGTTTCGGGATCAGCCTGTGCATATCCAGCCACAAGCCGGCATGACAGTGGCGACCAGAGATGGATAGTGTGTCACTCGGTGGTCGCCATTGTTTTTGGATTGTACTATGCTTACCATCAGGCATAGTGGAGTCACTTTGACGTGCTACAATAAAAAAAAAAAAAAACATCAAAGTTTCTACACAATCATACATTGTGACTATGACTAGCAGTTATGTAACACTTGAATATATTTGAGATGGAATGGACATACAGGGAAAATGAGATATTTTTATGTTACTGTATCACTCACCTCTCTGTCTTCTAATGTAGTCCATGATCTTATGTTCTCCTTCACCGGGCACATTCGCATCAGATAATATCACCTTTATGCCTTTCCATCCGGCATCACTATTTAATCTGTATTAAAAGATATAGAATCCCATTTTAATACTGTAAAAATGAATATCATTACATAATTGAAGCAAGTTATATAAGAGGATATATATTTTATGTATTTCGATCAACTATACACAATTACTTGTGCAAAATACAGTTACATGCGAACTTATTAGTTATTCACTCACATGTGCAGCCTCAATGAGCGTATATGCCTACAATTTTGTACAAAGACCAATTTCTGACACATGGACTGATTACATTCTATGAAAGTGTTTGATAGTAACTTCTACATAGAAATACCATTAATGTATAAAATTTAAAAATACGAAATTATTGAATGTAGGCCCTGAAAAGTCAAATTACATCTGACTTTTCACGTCACGTCTTATCACGTCAAAAAATACCTATCATGTATGTAATAATGGAGGCACTTGCTGAGCCGATCCATGAATGGTGTGCCTGGAGTGATGCAGTTGGAGTCAAAGTGTGCCTCCTTCGGCCTCTCTGGTGGCAGATAAGCACCCTTAGCACCCAGTTCTGATCTGATGCGTGCCACTTCATCTATCTTCTCCTGGGTCTCTTTAGAGGCACGGAAACGGCGTGAACGTTGCTGGTTCATCTTTGCACGGGGCGCCTATGTAGGGAAGTATTATTAAAGGTGTTGCTGTTAAAGTAAATTACTCTATACAACATTTTGATGGTTATGTATTTTTCATTTAAGGCAAACATGGCATAATTGAACTCACTGTTGCCAGATTAGGGAGTTTCCACTAAGGATTCAAGGATTTTAAGTTCAATCTGACTTAAATATATAATTTAAATATTAAGGATAAACATAATGTAGGCATCCTTTGTTTTAGACTCAGTAAGGTCCCAATATACACAAAACTAATTTTCCGAAAAATAACTACAACCATGTCAACACTTTTACTGTAAACTGGTTATTATAAGGTAGATCATTGCATTCATGATACTGATATATAGAAATTAAGCCCTCTCAGGAAATCTACAAAGAATAAACAAAAACATCAAATTTCAGTTTCATGGCCTTCATAATGACTGGGATAGGGGATTTAATGCTAGTGTTAAACATTATCAAGTACAGTTAATGTGCAAGAATTTACCATACCATGCCAAAAAAATGTGAGAAAAACTCTGTAGCATTTTAGTTACTAAAAATCTGACATGCCCTCATTTTTTTATCTGGCATTGAGATCGAAATATTATTCAAAATTTTCTGGCATGAAAAAAGTGTTTAAATGTTCATACATTCCTTTTCAGGCCTTAAATAAGGAGAGGCAACGCACATATGACTATCTCTGATATTGCAAGTGTTTATAGGATTTAGTGACTGCTTAACATCAGGCGGCTTACATGCTTCTTTGCTACCATTGTGGTATAAAGTAAAAAGTATCATTGGTTTGATTTTCAATACTGGTATGGAGTTATTTATATGGTGGTATGGCTTTTGTGTAGGATTGTACAGATTCTTATATGCTCCTCAGGGTAGGGACCAGCCTAAAATTGAAAATCATTCACCAAGCACCGCACTTAAGAGCTGGTTCTACCAGGTTTAGCATGTAACATCAGCTGAGATTGAGGCCAAACATTAAGACCTATATATAATGTTGTAAAAAAATAATTTGCTTATATCATTTTGATACTTACAACTCCATCAATCGCCATGTACAGCAACTTCCTAGGCCTTACAATACGAAACAACCTGTCAATACACTCAAAGATGGCAACCATCATCTCATCCTCATCTTTAGGTGGTGGCTTATCCTCGGGATGAGTGCAAGGGTGGATGATACCATTCATGTCCAAATAAAGATTATCAAACTCCACCCCATTGGGATTGGGTAGGGATGCATCTGCATATATTAACTGGCCATCTACATCGGTTGGCTGAAACAATTATAGCTCAAAAAATGTGGTCTTTTTTTATTACATATTTGCATATTAGAATTGGTTTTGTCTTATTATTAACACAAATTGAACTACATATTTCTTTTGAATTATGATGTTATGAGTCGCTACACATCTGCAGATTGAAATTGGTTTTGACTTATTAACACTAAATAATTATGCTACACATTTCTTCTGAAATATGTTATAAGTCGCTTAGCACTTGTACGGGTAATGATTATATAAAATACGTTATTTTATCAATAAAAACGAAGTATTTTGTTAATAGCATTCATTCAACAAGGTTATAATTCAAAATTATAATCTGAAATTAGTACACTAAGAACGCTTGAAAAGGTTATATTGTACTGTACCTTCTGTTCATTACATTCCACAATAACGCTCGGGTATTTGCGACTGAGCCAGCGAAAGAATGCTGGTACACCCATTATAATGCTATTTCACTGCAATTATTGTTCACTTTATTTTTATTTTGTACGAATTGTCACGTATTCAACCCAAACAAACCGACGCAGATACCATTTTGGTAAAAAAGAGAAAGAAATATAAAAGATAGAGATAGGCATTATTTCGTTCATAAACACAATAAGGAACTTCAAACGTGATTATATCAAATTCCAAATATGTTTTACATTTAAACTAAAGCTTATTCTGTAATAGTATTCAATTTTTTTTAATATAATGATCTAATACTAAAGTTATTGTTAAACGGGAGTTTTTAATCGGAACTTAAATGCTTATGCTCCTATTTTGGATCATGTCACAGTATTATTTTTGATTAGCTGTGCCCACGACTTCGTCCGCGTGGAATTTTTTTTTTTTCTCGAACTGACTACGCTATTGGCCCGACAGGGTCTTTACAGCTTCACCGGACTACTAAGACGAGCGCTTAAGGCACTCAGCCGACATGGTTTTTAGGTAACATACACAAGGGCGCACGCGCACCTCGGCTTGGGCTGTTACCTGAGAAAAGTCGCGTCTGACCTAGCTAACTATTCTAAGCTACTCATACATATATACATTTGTGAACCATACAATCGAAATTGCATGATTCACAAATGAATACGTGTATATCGGAATGAAACGAACTAAAACTATTCGATTCAGTTCGTTGAGGGAAAAAAACAAAACCCTCCCCCACCATGTGTATGTATGTGCACGTGTGAGAGAGATGATCTCATATGTGTGTTCAAGTGATGTAGGTGAGTCACTGTATCGCGATAATAATATCTCGAGGGCTCCGCGCGGGGGCGACCTAGGCTCGAGATATTACTGAGAACCGCGATGTATGCGGGAGCGATAAAGGATCGATTACAAAAGCGCGGGCGCAACACGCATTTAATAAGATCGAATTTAAATTTATTTAGCGGCGACGGCGCCGAAATCTAAAAATAGACATAACAAAAATTATTATTATTGAACGGTCGTTTTTAGGGGAAGATAGACGTAAATACGCGATTTACTCTATCTTATATGAGTTATTTATTTTGAACAGCTGCGCGCGCGAGCCGTTGTAATGTAGCCGCGATGGCTGGAAACCTATGTATTGCAGTGACGGATCCTAGAAGAGGATTTCGGGCGGTTTCTTCGTACGCCGAGATCTTATGGAAAATGAGTAATTGACCTGCGTAGTCAATACTCGATAAGGAGAAGGAATAGGCGGGGTGATCCTGTGCAGGATTAGCCGCCGGCGGTCTGGGAATGGGCTGGGACGCGGGCTTAGGAGCCCACGGAGCCTTAGGGGCCCGGTACGGGCGGGGGGGCGCACTAGTCGCGGGGAACTTATTGCATTAACAGTGATTAATTAAACCATCTGAATCTATTTACTTTTCTAGTTTTCTCTCGTACTTAAGTCGCGTGGTCATTATAATTACAATATCTTTTGATAGAGTGAACCGACTTTAATGAAACCAAAACTAAATGTTTCTCAAGGATATGCTTTATGATTTTCTTATTGAGGTTGTAGCGTGCTGGCCATTAAAAGTGTCTATGCACACTGGCATTTTTGAAAAGATGATATATTCGATATCACACAGACGGATATGTAATTTTTCCTCGACAGACAAGTCCATTATTAAAAGTCTCGATTGCAAAGTTAGTGTTTGATTTTCACATATATTAATATATGAACACGCCACAAAAAGGTTTTAATCGTGTGCGCAATACTTTAACAATTATTTGTGTTCAAACAAACAGACAGACACACATATCTAAAAATGATTGAAATGTGTGTTATTACTTATTCTAAACACAGGCAATTTTATTTTTACAAAATCTAAAAAGTATATATACGTTAGATTTATTTGTATTTTTTTTTCTTAGTGATCCTACGTGTTAACTTTTATAAATTTGACTTCGAATTATAGCCCAGTTAATAAAACTCATTAAATTTTATTCCATTTAATCGATATTTTTATAATCCAAATATATAGAAAAATCTTTAGAATAACAATTTTCTTCTTCAATTTTCTTCGCCGTGCTTATGAACCACGAAAAAGAACCTCTTATTTGTTAAGGATAAATGACGGGTACGGATAAAGGTACGGAATAAAGAATAGAGAGTTCTTCCGTGGAATTTAGGTCATACAGCTATCATGTTAATGATTAATTAACTGAAAATTAATTCTTTATTTAATAACGAACTAATTGTAAATTATTTATGACTAATGCATATTCAATAATCGCTCTAATAGGGCCATCCCTAATTTGTAATATTTTGACATTTCATAAATGCTATTCGAATCAGCTGATTATTTTTTCTGAAATGCGTTCGTTTTCTTTCGTAAATTATTACAGAAAGATACTAAAAAATGCACACTTTCGATATTATTGTACGAATACGGAAGCCAAAAAAAAAGCTGAAATCGGTAATATTCGTAATATCGGTATTTTGGCTCACATAGATGCAGGTCAGAATTTATCGGTTTCATTTCGCTATTTATTCTTTTGGAAATAAATATTAAAACTGAATAAAAAGTTTATGACTGCCTTTATAATTTATGATTTTAACATAGTATTTATATACATTTTCTGTGTATTATTTGTACGAAAAATACCTAGGTTATGTTTATTTTATAGGTAAAACTACGACCACGGAACGAATGCTTTTCTACTCAGGTACTATAAGATCCATGGGGGAAGTTCATCATGGGAATACAGTTACCGATTATATGGAACAAGAAAGACAAAGGGGAATCACAATAACATGTAAGAATTTTTTTCCTGAAAAAAATAACATGATTCCGATGGCAAGCTAAATGTATACTTATAGCAGAAGCTAAGGCTTGGCATTAGAAATTCGCATCACGAATTTGGCGTTGTTAAGGGTTGTTTTTTATAGGGATTGGTTACCCCTTTCAAAAGACACCCTGCTCACCCCGTGGAGATGCTTAGTTTTTTTTTTATATGTGTTTGAAGTTACGTGTAACGGAACATGATTTTTCCTTAAGATGCGCATTTTTAAGGTTTATAATACTATAATTTTGTTGTTTTTATATATTTATTGTTGTTTTATAATTGTTCACTATTATTTCAAAACCAAAAAATCAAATATAAATTATTTGTATGACGTAAAATGGAACATCTTCCTGATCTGGATTTTTTTTTTTCTACTATGTTTAATCAAAACTCAATCCTAGAAAAACATATAATATAAGTTATTTGTATGATCATAAAGCCTCTCGACACATAACACAAGCGAGTGAACTGGTCGAAGCAAAACCGACTAAGTCACATTAGGTTAATAGAGGAATAGGGCCGGTGCAGGTGCTCACCAGACACGGTTGTTTTGGGTGGTACCTGCACCGGATCGCACGCAGGGAGCCGACCGCCGCCTGCCACGAGTGCGGCGCTGACGAAGATACCGCGCAGCACACTCTGTCTGAGTGTGCTGCGTGGGGGGTACAGCACCCCATTCTGGTGGCGGTGGTAGGAGTGGATTTGTCGCTGCCGAGTGTGGTTTCGGCCATGCTCGGCAACGAACAGGCGTGGCAAGCGATGGCCTCCTTCTGCGAGGAGGTCATCTCGCAGAACGCAGAAGGAGGCGGCGGAGAGGGCCCGTAAGGCAGACCCTCTGAGTGGCCGTCTCCGCGAACAGAGGACCGGCAGGGGGGGGGGCGGCAGGAGGAGGCGGCGCTTTGCCCAACTCCTCCTGCCACCGTAGCCAGACCTGAGGGGATGGGCCGGGGGGCCCATTTCCTCATTGCACAGGTCCGGCGGACGAGGGGGGGCAGCCAGTGTGTGCCCGGTCTGCTCCTCTATAGGTAGGAGCCCTCATGGATATCATGAATATCTCAGTAACTATGACTTTCCGCAGCGGGGGAGTGTTATAGAGAGGTAGTCTGCCCCCTCCCCGTTCCTCTCACCCCCCTCAACCCTTATTTCAGGATGCGAATTTCGAATGCAGCTAAGAAGCTGCATGTGTAAATTTTGTGGAAAAAATACATTTTAATAATGTAAAAATCTTGTAGCGGTACTAAAAATCATAGCAACTTTAGAAATTAAATAAGAAGAAATACTAAAATGGCTGATAACCATGATCATCCAATCAAAATAGCCAATTTAGACACACATGTGTTCTTTTGTTTATACACATACTTTGACTATTTAATAAATCCTAGAGTGAGATAGGCAATATTTTATGGTAATTAAGTTTTATACTATAACTAATCCTCAAGTCCTAGGTTAATTGAATTATTGATTTCCTGTAATAAAGTGTAATATTTCTTATTACAATCCAATTGTATGTATGACTCATTTGTACAATGAGGTTGCATCCAAGCACTTCTCATTAGACATATTTGACCATCCAGCTTTTAAATTAAATAGGGCAATTAAACACATTTTATATCTATGATTATTTAAACAACATTTAGTAAATTATATTTCTATATTATTAATTATATTTGCCAAATTGTTTTCATTTCCATGCATTGATTTTAGTTTTTATAAATTAATTCATTTTCATTTTCTCCTATATTCTTATTTTATTTTTTCTGCGCTGTCAAAGGTCTCTCAATTATTACTGTTACATAATATTAATTTCTCATTATTTTTATTAGTGTAAGTTGTATCAATGTTAGCATTGTGGGTTTACAGTATAGTTCACACTCTTAATTATTGTTACTATATTTTTTGTAAATAATTAAATAATATATTAATAAATAATACATTTGTAAATAAATAAATCGTTTAACAATTAACATAACCTTTGCACCAACTTGCGCATTGGTAATTAACTGCATTGAATCACTGCATTAAATTAACAAAACTGATAGATAATTATATGCTTTAATTACAGCTGCAGCTGTTTCATTCCCCTGGCAAGGAGGTCAGATCAATCTGATAGACACACCTGGACACATTGACTTCACTATGGAAGTGGAGCAGAGTTTAGCTGTACTAGATGGCGCTGTCATAGTGCTAGATGGTTCTGCTGGTAATACAACTATTTTGGCATTTTCGCCACCATATTATAATGATCATTGTTTATATAGCATGAACATGTTTGTCCATAAGAGATAAATTCTTTTGAATCCCTCTAGCCTTATTTTCATTCTTTAGTATGTCAACTTCGAGAAAAAAAACAAAAGGTCATTAATATTCATGTTCAGAAGTTGCTCGAAAAGGATCTAAGGTACACAACTTGGAAACTTAAAAAAATCTTATACGACCTTTAAATATTAACATATCTGCTTTAAAATTTCAGTATCCTAATTATTTTAATGTTAGAAAATAATAATACACAAAAATTAATTAAAAAATTTTGGAAGTTTAAAAAAATATTAACCAACCTCTTAAAAATAATGTTCAAGCTGTATTTTTAGTAATCGGCTCTTAAAGCATGAAATCTAACATATTTTCGTAAGAGCCTCGAAAAAAAAAACCTTTTTTGTACCACCCTCATAGAAAATAATGGAGGATCATAAAAATAATCGATTTTCGATGGTTATGAATTTTTTTGTGTGACCTTGTTTTTTTTGAGCAGCACTTTGTAAGAAGAGGCTCTTAAAACAAGATAAACTAGCATATTTTTGTAAAAGACTAGAAAACAGTTTTTTTTAGATACCCTACTCATACACAGTAACTTAACACATTGATTACACTAAAAACTTTCCACTGGACAAAATTATTTTGATAAATTCCAATTCAAGTCCTCACTGTTTTCATGCTTCATGCATCAAAACCACATAGTATGCCCTTTTATATGACATTAACATTCTCTTCATGACTATGAGAATTCTCTATACATGAATTACTTATTTTTTAGGAGTTGAAGCACAAACCCTTACGGTTTGGCGTCAAGCGAGCGGTTATCGGGTACCCCGTATACTGTATCTGAATAAAATGGATCGGAATGACGCGGACGCGAAATCCTGCATACAGTCCATCAGTGACAAACTACAAGCATCGCCTCTGCTGTTACACCATACTGTGCGCCATGAAGATAAACTAATTGGTAATTTTTTAAACATTTTTAGGCTTGGTCTTTGATGGTCATCCAATGTTAATTGATTTATGTCTTAAATTATAAACTAAGCCTATAGTATTGAAAGCGGGGTGGTAGGGGTTTACAGCCTGACTGGGTTGCAACCACCATGTATATGGCGAAAAAGCCCGTCATAGTGATTCGCTTCTGCGGGTCGCGTTTCGGGATTAGCCTGTGCATATCCAGCTTTTTGCAGGCCGGCATGGCAGCGGCGACCGGCGATGGATAGTGTGTCACTCGGTGGTCGCCTTTGTTTCTGGATTGTACTGTGGCTTACCATCAGGCATAGTGCAATAATTTTCGCGAGCTACTATAAAAAAAAAAAAGTGTCGCCAAGCACCTGTTGGTGTGTTCCTCCAGCACACGTACTTAAGAGCTTCTAAGTTTAACATGTTTACCATCTTAGACTATTTTGTTATCTAACATCGGATGAGATTATGGTCAAACACAACAACTTACAAAAGTATATAAAAATATATTTTTTTAAGATTTGGTCTTGTCTTGTACATGGATTTTTTAACCTAAATCTTACACTTTTCCATATGATTTTTGAGACATTTTCTTTTATATGAACTTTGTCCGGACACTTACAAATACAATAAAAAAATAATTAGTAATTCTCAAGTCATGCACGTTTTGATAAAATGGCTACAATATCTATATTAGGGTGGGCCAAAAAAATCGACTACTTTTTTAAAACTTTATACTCTGGAAAATATGTTGGTAGACACCTCAAAAAAAGTCTCTGTTCGAATTTTTAATCAAAAATTGTTAAAATTAGCGTGCATTGAAGTTAGACCATTTTAATCTTCGAAACGGTTAGACCGATTTTCACGGGAGTTTCACTAGCAGATAGCGTACATTAAAAAAAGTAATTTAGTTTATTTTAATTTAGACTAGCTGTTAACCGTGGCGTCACCCGCGGTGTTTTCTCCAAAACGGACCGATTTTTACGGAACTTTCACTGGCAGATAGCGGACAATATAAAAAGTAATTTAGTCTGTTTTAATTTAGAGCAGCTGTTAACCGTGGCCTCGTCCGTATTGCTATCTCAGAAATGGTTTGACTAATTTTTACGGGACTTTCACCGGCAGATAGCGGACATTATAAAAAGTAATTTAGTCTATTTTAATTTAGACTAGCTGTTAACCGTGGCTTCGCCCGCAGTGCTATCTCTAAAACGGTTGAACTGATTTTCATATGATTTTCACTGGCAGATAACTGATCTTATTGGAAGTAATTTAGGCTATTCTATTTTGGACTAGCTGTTATCCGCGACTTCGTCCGCATGAAATTTAGCAAAAATATGTTGTTCACTGTCCACATGTGCATAAAACGTGCTTTGTACTGTAATCCAACAGTAAATATAATTGAAATTCATATATCTGTATCTATGTATGTAATTTGAATTATATTGTCTTTTTGGTCATTTTGACGGACATTTTGTTTTATTTCTTTCGTCTACATAACTTAGTAACCATAGTAATATATAAACAATATTGTATCGAGTTCACGGAGCATTATTTAAATAGTCAAATATTAAAAACTGCTTTAACAGATATAAAGTTTTATATCTTGATTTGTATTTATGCAAGATTTCAAGGTATCAGCTCATTCATTGTTTACAATTCAACATTATAATTATTGATAGTAATTTTGGAGGTAGAAGGGGTTTTTCTAATAAGATATTAGGCCATAAACGTATTACTTATTGACAATATGGGCATATTATATTATTATCTATCTTTAAGTCATTTTTTCATTAGTTCCTTATACAGTGTAAGTGAGCACTGAGGTTATATAGTGTTTAAGGTTCCAAATATGTTGCTGATATTAAACCTCATTTAAAACACTGTTAGTATTTATATATCAAATATATATGTTACATGTTACTGTAAGAGGCGTGCGTGTCGTACTTATAATTGTTTTTAAAGAGCATTTCTATAACTGTATATGGTCTATTCCTATATTTCTTTAATACAATTTTTAAAAAAGGCGTTGTAGCTGCGGGGGCTACAGCTAGTCTTCAATAATAAAGATCGGTTGCCAACAAAAAGAATAATATATTACATTGGTTTTTGTTCCCAATATCCAAATAAGTGAGTTCTCACTATTCAAAATGAGCATCCAATTTTATCCCTTCCTAAAATTTTACGATATTTTTTACATATAAAATATGAGGATCATTGAAAAGAATTAAAAACCTTTTAAGGTTTTAAGTTAAAGTTTTTTAAGTTTTAAGTTAAAGTTTAAGTTTAAGGTCTTTAGACGGCAAAATTTAAACTTCGTTCTCGGTGTTTAAAAACTGGAAATCTTAATTATAAAAAAAATTAAACATGTTATATGAACTATTGGATTGGATTTAGCTTATTTTTAAATGTAAGGACAGAATTACAGAGCGTCAAATATAACTTTGTTCCCAGGATTAATTGATTTAATCACTCTAGAAGAGATAATCTGGACGCAAGGGCGCGGACAGAACTTTATGCGGCGCAAACTTAATGAAAAGGACGATGGACGAAAATGGGAGAACGCTCTCATTGACCATCGGCAACTTATCGACACTCTATCCTCAACTGATGATGAGATCGCTGAAGCAATAATAACGAAGGAATCTTTGGATGTACCTTCCAAAGAAATCGTGAATGCTGTACGAAGATGCACCTTGAAGATGTCAGGATTCCCCGTTTTATGCGGTAGTTCCTATAAGAATATAGGAGTGCAGACGTTAATGGATGCTGTGATGCTTTATCTTCCCAGTCCAATGGAAGGGCATCGGTTGTACAGGAGTTTTGGTCAGGATTTAGCAGCGAGAGCGTTCAAAGTCCAACATGATGACCAGAGAGGTGTGTTGACTTTTCTGAGGTTGTATAGTGGGGAAATTAGGAAGGGGCAGAAGATTTACAATCTTGGGCAGGATAAGAGTGAGCAGGTTGGTCAACTTTTTAGTATACACTGTCCATTATTTAGAGAGGAAAGACAGAATAGAATAGATGTACTATTGATCCATGACATTGCTTTTCATCACTACATATTTTATTTTTCCCCTTAATTTTTTGAACCTGGCTAATTAGCTGAGTTGAGAGATACAAAATACATGTTTTTTTAGTGACGCACACATGATGGTACACGTGTGTATCACTAATTCCTTTATGCACTATTAGCTAGTAATAGCTTAAAAGGATTCCCGATATTGCATCCAAGGCAACATCCCAAGCCACAACTACTTCAGCGTACTTGAGTTTGTTGTCAAGCGGCTAAACAATTTTAAACACTCGCCTTAAAGCTGTAAAGGCCCGTCAGGTCAATAGCGTTAAATTGAAGAAAAAAAATCTGACGTAGATCCTTTTATCTAATAGTGTCCAATATAACAGTGAATTACAACGTAAGAATGGCTGTAAAGATGACCGCCATAAAGATATTTTTTATATTATCTCAACGAATTCGAGTTGGGAATAAAATATAAATTAAAAAAATACATTAACTCAATAATAATAATATCTTATTCTGCTCACTTAAATATTCTATTGTAGCTGCAATAGAATTAAAATAATATCAGAAAAAAAGTGTAACCAAGAGACTGCATGAAAACAAAAACCTAACCCACATTAAGATCAAAACTGTCCGGAAGAAAGTTATAGTTCTATTGACGTGTAAACGAAAGAAATACACTATATTTATGGTCTACATGAGAAATATTATAGTTTAAAGGAAAAAATTATATTTATTCAGACAGGGTCCCTGTACATCGCGTTAGCTGACGAGTATCGACCTGTTGAGGTGGTCACAGTTGGCAACATAGCGGTCGTCGGTTCTCTCAAGGTAAATCTTGAGAAAATCCATTTTACCCTTCAGCCATGTCTTTTAGAATGATCAAGTATTTCGTGATATTTTGTAAGAGTTTTACTTCTGCTGACGAAATGGGGAGGGGCAGATAGGATAAAAATTCGAACACACTTCAAACATGAAAGCAGTTACATAGTCTCTATCAAATTAGAAACCCGCTATTGTCATGTCCTTTTGACACACATAAGAAATAAAAAAAACTACAACAATCCATTTAGATACTTCAAAGACGATATCTGTAAATGCAATTTAATTAAATTTGGAGACAAAATCACCGATCCTAATTAGCATCTCCTAGGCTACAATGTCTGGGGACTTGATCACAACAACTCAAGCGGCCGCCAACCGCGCTAAACAAAACTTATCGACATTGCTCCGTGACCCTGGACAATTGGATGAACTAGTCCTGCCCAGCGTTCGCCAGCGACTCCAAGCTATGGACTCACAGCCAGATCCTGAGGAAATGGCAGAAGTGTTGCTGGGAATTGGTATGTATTAAATTTGGAACCGGTAATGGACGATATTTGGAAGTATTTTTATAATCTACAGGAGAATATAGTTCCTGCTTCTTTTCTGTTCTAGGCTATTACTGTAGTCTATGGTATGTGATTATTAATTGTCTATGGACAGCTGAGAAACAAGTTTTTGCCATTACCCTATCGACTATGTAAAGCATTTTTGAATCTCTTTTGAAAGTTGAAACTAACTAAAAGTACATATCGGATTTATAGTTTACTGGTGTTTACAGGCAATATATAAAAACTCTTTGTTCTTTTCGTACAAGACTAAGCTAATGAGCATGACAAAGACTGTTGTTATTTTGTGTTAGCAAAATGTTAGATATACAGCGAATCGGTCGCCTTTGTTTAAATCATCCAACTAGTTAATCAATGGTGTACTGTTATAGGAATTTATATGAAAACTGTTTTTTAACATGTTGTATTCTCAACATGTAACAATTTGGCTAAATGTATCAATAAATGTACTATGCAATTGAGTCTCAAATTCGGTTGGCCTTTGGCCTAGACATAAAAAGACATAGTGTCTTATTTCCAATTAGTTGGATGGTAGCTAATCAGGTGGGCATTAGAAAATACCCTACCGTCATGATATCTTAATCACATTCTTATCCTATTGTTGAATCTGGATCCACGTCAACAACGCTGTTTTAAAAAATTAAAGGAATATTTTTTTTATTCAATGGTTCTCCAAAATCACAATGCACCTTTGATAAGTACAGCTAACTTAAAGAAGAGTTAACACTTCATGTTGTTCTTCTAGTGTTATTATATTGATCGCAATTTGGTAGTAAGTTCCTTCTATACCTATGTCTCAGTAGTTTAATAAAATGCATGCTTCGTCCAACCTCAGGACGGATTTAATCAATTGTATGTTCACAGCAAAAAGCAGTGTCTAATATCCGAAAATTTGTCACAGGATTTACTATTATAACTTTTACTTAAAGTTTTATAATCAGGTACAACCATCCCTGAGCCAGTTTTTCTTTGCTCAATCGAACTTCCCAGTATTGGCTACCAGAGCGCATTGGAGACTGCCCTCGCGGAGCTGCAGCGTGAAGATCCTAGTCTGAGAGTCCACACGGATGATGAAAGCGGACAAATGGTTCTTGCAGGCATGTAGAGTCAATAGAACATTTCACTTAAGAAATTGCTTATCGAATTAATGTTATTGCGCAGAATGTGAGTTTTCCTTCTATTTTTCTTCAGTCTTCCAATTACAAAGAAGCTTTAGCTTTAGCAAATTTTGGTAAAGCATCTAACAGAAAGTTTTGATTAAAAAAACTAAGCTAAACTAAGAGTTTACCAATTTTTTTCTATTTGAGAGTGGCTCCAACTAGAGTCTAGGAAGTTTTTTTCTATCGCCTTAAATGTTTTCGTCCATCTATCGCATGTCGCATTGCAGACGACGTACAACCGCGAAGTAGGGATTAAGTGAAAGGTGCTCGGCAGCAGCCAATCCCAATATGTTGTATTTTTTTTAATTTCGAAAATATATACGTCTCTAATGATAATAATTTAAATACGTCCTTATTGCATTTGGAACGCAATATGTTATAATGGAAACGCATATTTTAACATTATGATATAAATATCTAATACGCTGTAGTACAAGGATACTATATTTTCTGTGATAAAGATTTTATACTATTACATGTGCTGCTTACTTATTAATGTTTAAGTTTTTTGTTTTATTTATTTATTTATGCCAATAGAAAAATTACATGTATTTACAATAGGACTCTCTTCAGGAAACCGCTATTGTTAATGCGTTTAAGATTGAAGGAAGCATATATTCCAAACATGGAAACATCTGTCAAATTCCGCAAATCATATGAATGATTGTATTCATTATGTATTCCCTACTCTACTAATACACAGATTGAATTCTAATACCCATTATCATTAAGTTAAAATTAAAAACGCAATTTTAATGCCTTGGATCCAATGATATACAAAAACCCGAGATGCACACTTAACGTCTCACAAAAATGAGTGCATAATTTTGGATTATGCACCCATTTCAAATAGTCTCGCGTCGCTTAAGTCCTTGTAAAAACAACTTTGCAAATTTGCAAAATCATAAGTTTATCGCATAACTATAACGTATGTATGTTTATTGGGGAGTTTTTGCGGGACGGTTTTGAGGGCTAATTTTATTCGAGACTGTGTTTTAGGTTTTTATATGTCAATACCTGAATCGAATAATTTTCAGAAAATTTTCAGTTATTTGCCTACGATCCGAAAAAAGTTTCACTTGCATGGTGGTTTCGTGAAACCACGTTATTTTATGATAAAGCGATAGGTTTTTATACAAATTCATCATCAGGTATGGGCGAACTCCATTTGGAGATAATAAAGGAGAGAATCATCAGGGAGTACAACATAGATGTAGAATTAGGGCCTCTGCAGATCGCATATAGAGAGGCGTTAGTGGGCAGTGGAAAGCAGACCCTCAACGTAGACAGGAAGATTGGTAGCGCCAGGCAAATGGTCAAGGTGATCATGTCAGCCAAAACTGTCAAGGGACTCACTCAGGATAAGGTGCTACGGTGAGTAATTTAACGGTCAGTTGGATTGATGCGATGTTCAGGCTCATGTTTCAGGCTCAATAAGATCAGTAACAATTTTTTAGGTATTAGTGTTAGGTTTTATAAGAAAGTCCCAAAGCATATTACCGATTTGCCAGATAGTAAGTTCAAACACCATGTCAGGTGGGGCTTAATGCATAAAGGGTATTATAGGGTGGATCAATATGTGAACGATGGTGACGTGTGGAAATAACGCCCCTCTCTGTGCATCCACCAAAAACTAATCTATTTATGTCATATATGTTTGTTAAAATATGTATAATGAAAAGATAAGCCATATCGAGCTTGTTGCCGGTTCTTCTCGATGACTGTCTTATTTGTCCGAATCAATGGTAGCTTTGATGTTCATAAGCGCATTCTCAGGATCTAAATTAAAGAAAGTATTTTTTTGATTTTGATATGATATTGTATGCCTGCATCACAATGCTTTCCTCCACTGAAAACTTGGTTGACCTACGTCGAAATTTTTTTTAAAAGTTGGTATATGCTATCAATGATTGAAAAATGTGTCGCAGACTGGACAAAACTGCAGAGAGTGCTGCGAATCTGGCACATCTTCATCCTCGGCAGCTACATGCTATAAAACAAGGAGTCACATCTGCTCTGATGCATGGCCCTAAACTGAGTTGTCCGGTAAGCTCCTAATGCCATTACCTATTGAGTCCACTCTTATGTCTGTACCATTGTATAATGTATCCGCCATATTGATTTTATAATGACTTCATTGTTCCTTGTTTCAATTATTTTAAACCCCTTTTAATAACGTGGGGAAATCGCTTATGGATACACCGCCCTCTCGGGGGAGAGAGTGGGTTATGCCCTACTCGCACGGACTAAAACCGTCCGACAGTATTGTTGGGACGGTAAGGGATCGACCTACGCCATTCCCCTTGGATAGCCGCCGCAACGGTCCGCCCGGCGGAAGATGGCCACCGGGCTCCGTCCTAATAGAGAGACAGGCTGGGTACACACCAGCTGAATGTAGACCTCATGCGGCACAGGTTAATAGGCTATTGGCAGCATAAACTTAAAAATACCTGATTTATTACAAAACTTTAGATAATAAGTAACCATGTATTCTAAGATTTTATTTTTCATATATTTAAAATCATTTTACATTTGCTCAAACTTTCTTTTACAAAACCATAAATTTTACAATTTACGATGTCGTTAAATTAAAAAAATAACTTTAACTTTATAATCCAACAGATGTACTTGTACTTTATGTGGTATTAATCGAACCAAAAGATTGGAGATAAATAATATAACTCGAAAATTGTTAACTTTGAAGACAATTTATTTCATATTATAATAGCAGGCCCGGTGGACATAATCCCGCCCTGATAATAAAAAAAAACTTTGACAAATTATATACCTAAACCTCATGAATCACTTATTTACTGCTGAAAACCGCATGAAAATCCGTTCAGTACTTTTTGAGTTTATCGTGAACAGACAGACAGACAGATGTGGCAGAGGACTTTGTTTTATACTATGTTTCTACTATATTTGTATGTATGTTATTATGTTTTATACATTAGTCGAATAAAAACCTTGGAAAAAAAATTGTTTGCTCGTTAATCGAATGTTTTGCTTGTTCTGGATCTACATTTATTGCGACTATAAACAAACTTCGTGACGATACATGCAGGTGTGGGAGTAGCATTATGGGTAATTGAAGACTTTTTTTTGCGTTACACAGATTGTGGACGTCCAAGTGACGCTGCACTGGTTCGAGTCAGGTCGAGGTACTTCCGAGTCTGTAATAACTGCGACAGTCGTACAGTGTCTAAGAAAGGTATGAAAGTTTCTTTCAGTTTTTATTATGAGTACTGAATGTTAAAATATAAAATAAAATGTGTTTAAATAACGCGCTTGCATATTTGAGGGAATGAGAAAAATCAGAAGAATAAATTTAAGGTGAAGAAATAAGAGAAGCACTTCTAAGGACTAATGGTGGTATTAGAAGTGGCATTATTAGTTTTAAGGTGAAAAGAGAAGTACTTATAAGGACTGATGGTGCTTTTAGAAGTATGTTACACTAATCACGTATAGGGTCGATGCAGTCCGGATTGCCAATAAACACTTCGTAGATACTGTCACTATTTATTTGGCCGGAGCTTCGCCTTACAATAACTTCCACATAGGAGTGCGTAGATATCACAGACATCTTGCCTTTTAAAGGCCCATCTATACAAGTCAAAGCGGTTACTATTTATACATAATTCCGCAAAATAGTTTAAGTAACACATAAATAATAAAGTATGAACAAATTAATGTTATTTAAGCTATACAACAATTTTATATAATTATCCTTATTTATGTATCTCAAATGTGTTGACTAATCCGTGTCGACATGTAGATCAGCGACATCTAGCCTTTCATGGCCGAACTATGAAGTCAATGAATATTTATGTATCTTTAATATGGTGGCGCTAGTGTTAATGTGTTTCTCTAATATGGTGGCGCTAATATCAATGTTCCGGTCGTGTTGTAGTCTCGTCTCTTGAATGTGATGCAGCGGCACCGGAGGTGGGCGGTAACAAGTAGCATTATTGCGAGTTTAGAGCGAAATGAGACGATGTGAAAAAGGGAGACAAGTCAAGGTGATAGAAAGAAACATAGATAGTAGGTTGTAGAGCCACGCTGAAGCTATTACCAGTTTCAGCATGAATGTGTTGGCTCGCCCGGGGTACTACTACCCTCTCACACAAAACCGAAGTAATAGTGCTTGCATTGTTGCGTTTCGTTCGGTCAGTGGGAGCGCCGGAGACCCAACTCCCTTCCCCTTCCTCCTCTCCCTTCCCCCTTCCTTTCCTCCCTCCCCCAACACAGACTGGCAACGCACTTGCGACTCCCTTGGTGTTGCAAGTGTCTATGGACGGTGGTGATCACTTAACATCAGGTGACCCACCTGTCCGTCTGCCACCTATGACATAAAATAAATAATTGATTATTGAAATATAGTTGCTTATAATCTGCTTTACTTTCCTGTTTTTAAAATTTCATTTTAATTAAAAAGTCCTTTTTTTTCCTTTTTTCCTCCTATATAAGGCTTGGTCTATATATTTGCCAATGTCAATAACAAACGATGGATCGAATAGTGATTTTGACAAGCAATTTACAAGTAACTTAAAGTTGGACAATATACATTTTGATTACAGCCTTTGCCGCTATGTTTAGCCTTCTCTCTGTTTTTTTTCTTTTTATTAGCCCTAAATGTTGAAATATGGATAAGAGGTAATTCTCTATATTAATGTGTCATGTATAAGGTCTTCGAGGAAGCTGAATCTGTACTACTGGAGCCGGTGATGTCTCTAGAGGTGGTCTGCCCTGAGTCTCACTCGGCGCGGGTAATAGCAGACCTTTCACGGCGAAGGGTCGACATACAGCAGATACAAATCCGACAACACAATAAGGTAAATCCTTTTAAAATAATAGACAACCCCGATGTACAATGCCTATGTTTGTTACCGACAGGTAAAATACTGTATCTTTTTGGATAGGGGCACAAATTATTGTTTATATACTTTGTAGTGTGTCGTAGAAAGGTTACCGAGTTACTTTTAGGAAAATTCGCTACGAATGACAACAATAATAAGATTCGTTAACTGTTTAAAGAATAACACAAATAAAAAAAAAAACATTTAGAATAATTATACAAAGAAATAGTAAATCAGTCTGGACTCTCATCAGCATATTTTTTATAGTAAAGTTACTTTACCTGATGGAAAACATAACGCAGTCCATAAAGAACGGCGACCAGCAAGACTTTGAAAGTCGTTGCTGTAGTGTCGTCCTGCAAGCCTCTCAGCACATGGATATACACTAGCTGATCCGGAAACGACCCAAAATTGAGTGGCTACGATAACTTTGTCGACATGTGTATGGAGATGATCGCGGTACCGCTCAGCCTGAGTAGTGGGCCTACAGTAGTCGGTATAGATCAGCTAACTTCGGAATACGACATGCCTAAGCGTGTCACTATGGTAATTGTTAGACCTGGTCTGTGGTAGACGTGATCTACTCAGAGACTTGTATCGTATCCTTATATGATTAGTTATTATATTATCATCAGCCTGTAAGAGACCCACTGCCGGGCCACAGAACCTGAAGGAAGATGGTATGGGCATAATCACCATGATAGCCCACGACGTATTGGCGGTTAAAAAACTGATAAATACAAAGTTCTATGTTTTCCCACATGCGGTTGTACTGCAAGAACATTTTTCACATTCAGGAGTCCTTACGATGTTTTACCTTCACCGTTAGCCGTTAGTGTTACCAACTTAAATTAATAAATGTACGCGAATTCTGTAAAATCCGTTGGTACTTGCTAGGGTTCGAATCTACGGACATCGGGTTGATATTCCACCGGTCAAACCACTAGAGCACCATAACTTTACTATATAAGATACCCGAAGTTTGAAACTGAATGCCTATGTTAATTTGTGTTGTCTATTATATTATTCCGATAAGAAAATTGTTCCTCATGTGGATTACGGTTATCGTCTTTGTTCTTCAATTTTGCTGTTCTGTGTAACAAGGTGGTGGACTGCCTCGCCCCACTCTCAGAACTGCTCGGATATTCAACAACATTACGCTCGCTTAGCTCCGGTCTGGCATCATTTACAATGGAATTCCACTCGCACCGTCAGATGTCGCCATACGACGAGGAAAAAGCCATTAAAATCATCACGGGTTTTTAGTTCATCGTTCGAGTTTATATAAGTAATATAGGCATGTTTTAGCTGAAAATAATCTACAGTGTGTTAAATGGACTTTTTACAAATGTGTATGGCTGTTAAATAGACAAATATTGATGAATTTTTGATACTTGACGGTCATTATTATTGTACAATATCATTATATTGTAGTCTGTTCATTACCATAGAGAATATATATACATATATACTCCACCAATAAAAATTTAAATAATACAACTTATATGGATGATATTGTAATATCATTCAATACACAGTATGAGCATAATTTGAGGGCTTAAAAAATATTGTCTGACATATAGAACACAAGGAATTAAACTTTAATATTTATTTCTAACAGCTTCATTGTATTAGTACAATATATCACTCATTTACCACTGTGTTTGGAAATTTAAAAAAAAAACTTATTTTGAAGTACAACGATTTGAAAATAAACTCGATCGCTCTTAATAACCTAATGGTTGAGTTGCGTTATTTTTAAACTAAATAAATTAAAATTTCCTCACTCTTTGGCTATATTCAACTAAAAACTTTTCAATTTTAAGGTTAAGGTTCCTGGAATATCTGGAAAATATAAAATACAAAATATTTTGAGAAAAAGTAATTTTTATTTTCAAAAGTTAACAATGTTTCATTTATAATATCGATTCTAACTTATTAACTCAAATCTCGTTTTTTTTTTGTCAAATCCAGAAAGAACTTTTTCCCATATGATTCCCACTCGGGGTATTTATTTATTATAATAGCTAACCAAGAAAATAAAAAAGTAAACAACATTATGTTTATTAATGGTTCTTTATTATTTATTTCTACTTTATGTACATTTATGGCTTCTGTATTTTAAAATTATTACATGACTATATAATTTTTCGTCAAAAATCATGTCCTTTGTAAATATTTTGACATTTAAATAAATTTTAGTCTAATAATATCTTGTATTCTTTCTTGTTCATAGTTTAAGGTGTCACCGCCTGGAACAATATCAGTGTATGCCACTGTTAGAATCACAATTTAATGAGAACTGTTATCATACTAGTTGTTAAATTAAACTGTGTAAAACAAGTTATAGTTGGATATTGATCCAATATCATTGGCATTATATTAAAGAAAAGCTGAAAGAGAGATGCTCATATCACAGTTGAACACTTTACAAGTAACTCTATCCTACTTCAATGGACGGTGATGAGCCATTTTTAGTGCTCACCTTGACTCTCTCAAAGTCAAAATTAGAGGATTATGATTTGGTAACTACGTACAACCACTATTGATGATATTTTTATTCTATTTTACCCTTGCCAATTGTTACACGGAAACAATGATTTGGAAAATGTATATTTTATTGATTTCCAACAAAAATGGGACTTTTTTCTCAAATATCCTTGTGAATACAATTTAAAAATGTTTGAAAAAATTTGGACAGATTTCTTAGAGAATTATCATAGTTGCACTCTGCTTAAAAATCACTTATATAATACACTATTAATTATACACATAATATTTATTACTCGCAATACCGTGACACGCTGTTAAAATTGAATATAATTTAAACAAATCCAGTCTTCGCTATTTAGACTGTACAGATTAATTAATATAAGGTATTAATAACCAGTCAAACTCAGAACACAAAAGAAATATATGCTACACGAACGTTGAATAAGTTGTCCAGCTCATCCAATAGCGTCTCGTGCCGATACGAGATCCTTATATCAGGAACATTGGTGCGCGATATGTCGTTTCCTTCACTACCTTCATTCATGTACTCGGGACCCAACCAGCACTTCTTCATCTGGAATGTAATATAACGATAAGAATTCTAACTGGTATCAAGTGGTCCCAAACTGGGTGAGACTACATCCGTGCTAGAGGTTTCCTATCTATACTTTATTACTGTTATAAAGTCTGGAATGTAATTCCTCATATTTCATGATAAAACGGTGTATTCCATGTTTCAGGCTCACTAAAACCAGTAACAGTTTTGTTGGTAATACGTGTTAGGTTTTATGACAAAGTCCGAAAGCGCAATACCGATTTCCAGGATATTGACTTCAAGCAGCATATCAAGCGGATTTTAATATGTAAAGGCAATTATAGGGTGGATCAATATGTGAACGATGGTGACGTCTGGAAATAACGCACCTCTCTGTGCATCCACTAAAAACGAATGTCAATGTAAAAACTATGTTTATAACTATGTATGTTGGTAAAAATATGTTATGTGTGATGAAAATATAAGCCAGATCGAATTTCTTGCCGGTTGTTCTCGGTTACCGGGTTATTTTCTGAATCGATGGTAGTTTTGATGTTGATAAACGCCTTCTCAAGACTTAAATTGAGTAAAGTATTTTTGATTTTATTATAAAGTACAAGTAACAAATCAGAGAACAGAGAGTTATATGTTTTGCCATTAGAAGTTGGCAAATATGAGTGTATGTGTAATCTAAAGGAATTCCTCCTCACCTCATGTGGAAATCCCGACATAATAACAGAATTACGCGCCAGTTCACACATGTCACAGGAACTTAACTTCCAAGCCTGGGCTGCTATGCTATACTCCTCCATCAAAGGTTCCTAGCGCATGTACATCATTTATGTAGAATGACACTGACTGATAAATTGACACTGTAGTTAAGAGCGAGAGAGTGAATCCGAGTGCGAGAGCGACATACGGATAAGTGATGATCACCTCTGATTTTTTATTTATATGTCTTAAAAAAAAAGTTGGCACATGACGTAGTTTAAGCAATTTTAATCGGGCTACTCAGATACATACATTGCTAATGGAGTCGTGACTCCATCGTGTCTACCTAGTGTGTTTTCCTCAATAGCATACTTGGGTGTATTGCATTTCGAAATCAGCGGTATTCAAATCAAATATACTTTATTCAGTTTAGGCCCTAATAAAGCGTTTATGAACGTCAAAACTGCCACCGTTTCGAAAACAACCCAATCAGCGAGAAGAACCGGTAAGAAACTCGATTGGGTACATCTTTTTAATATATATATAATTCGAATACATTATACGTTACAATATCGTTTTTAGTAGATGCACAGAGAGGAGTCAATTCCAGACATCACCTTCGTTCACATATTGATCCACTTTATAATAGCCTTTCGACACTATAACCCGCTTCACATGGAGCTTAAATTTACAGTCCGGCAAATCGGTAAAAAGTTTTGGGACTTTATTGTAAAACCTAACACTATTACCTAAGAAACTATTACTGGTTTTGCTAAGTCTGAAACATGGATCGACCAGTTTGTTAGTTTCCAGTATTTAGATCATGCCGGTCCTTTACAAAATGCAGGTTTTCAAAGTTTCAACTCGACAGTTTCGATACCACCATAAACCTATCACAGTGTCTCACTTTTAGTTTGCTACGTTTAAGGATCAACCTGTGTATATCCAGCTGCCGAGAGGCATGCAGGCAGGCATCATAATCACTTAACGCTTTGGATTGTACATCTTTCAGTTATTGCAAATGTTTTTGGATAGTATTGTGCTTACCGTCACATATTTTGCAGTCACTTTGTACTGATCTGATAGAAAAAATGTATGTCTGTGTTATCACCCAAGCTTTGGATTTAATTTTAGAGACACAAATTCATAACATAAGGTAATTAAAGACTTCTACCCACTCTGGTGTAGTGGAACTGTAAGGGATCATCGGTACTGAGAGTTACGCGTAGTCCTCTAGCGAAGTATTCCGGTAAGGGATTACGGTGGTAACGGAGGAACAGCGAGTTGTTGCTCAGTGGAGACATAGCTATGAAGATTTGGGCCAGGTAGTAGAGGTATTGGAGCACAGGCACCTGGGAATAATCTTAAAGTTACATATAAGCAGAACTATCAAAACGTTAAAGCTATAAAAGTTTTTGGAATGTAAAGTATATATTCAAATTGTAAAATATTATTGTCTTCAGTATGGCGAATTCAGATGATGTATTTACCTTAGCAAAGGTACACTTCAAGGACAGTCTTGCTTTTATATACATAACACCCAAATATTCTTAAAGAAAAGAGCATATATATTAGCTTACATTACTGGTAGTTAATCTGAATTCTGCATTTAAAAGTCTATTTAGATAATTTCTGTTATCCTTCGTTTTTTACAAAATATGTAATTTATGGAGCTGTTCTGATGATTATTTCGATGCAGAATGCCTCTAGATTTTCACTACTTTGGACATGAAAATATGATCTGGGTAATAATGAAGTATTGATGTCTCAGATTTTATGGGTCCGGACAATGTACATTTCGATAATGTAGATTTGTAACCTGCAGAGCTGAAGTTACTGAAGAAGAACATCATGCCACCATAACTTTCTGGCAGGACTTTTCTATTGCCTGCCTGGCTAACTACGTAACCAAGCACCAGAATCTAATGTGTGTTCCAGCAGCTGCACTTGATACTTAACCTTACTAGATGCTAGTCTTTTTTTTAGTTCTAGCATCGTAAATTTCATCATGATGAAATAAGTAAGAAATAAAATATTAAACCAAAATAATAATTCGAACCGTATTAACATAGTGCTCATATGTATCGACCTAATATTAACTTTGGACAAGAATGCATGCCCGTTTTAAATTTCCTTTAAACTAATTACCTTTTTAAGCAACAACCCGTGGGATATGTTTTCGGTGAGCAAAAAAGCAGCACTAATATGCATAACGGGACCAGCTTCTCCGCAGTGAGGGCGGAGTACGAACGTGTTCAACCCCTGTTCTCTGAAATAAAATAAAAAAACACTTCTTTCGTCACTGTTAAAGAGTAAAATGACAATTTAATTTGTAGGGACTGGGGCTCCCTGACGTATCGTCTGGTGCAGGGGCTGACCGGGCACGGATGCTTCGGCTGGTACCTGCACCGGATAGCGCGCAGGGAGCCCACCGCCACATGTCACGAGTGCGGCGCTGAGACGGATACCGCGCAGCACACTCTCTCTGAGTGTGCGGCGTGGGACGATCAGCGCCGCACCCTGGCTGCGGCGGTAGGGAACGATTTCTCGCTGCCGGGCGTGGTTTCGGCCATGCTCGGCAGCGAGGAGGGATGGACTGCTGTGGCCTCCTTCTGCGAGGAAGTCATCTCGCAGAAGGAGGCGGCGGAGAGGGCCCGCGACGAAGATCCGCAAAGTGGCCCTCTCCGCCAAAGGAGAGCAGGAAGGAGGGGGAGGAGGAACACTCGCCCCCTCCCATAACCGAGCCGAACCTGAGGAGATGGGTCGGGGGACCCATCTCCTCATTGCACAGGTGAGGCCGACGAGGGGAGACGACTGGTTGTGTACCCAGTAGTCTCTCTATAGTAGGACGAAGCCTGGCGTTCAATCGCCAGGCTGCCGCAGGGGCGGTTTCTCAGGTAGACAGCAGGTTCGATCCCTGGCCGCCCCTACCATGCGGCGGACGGTACACCGTGGGGTTTTAGTCCGTGCGAGTCGGACATAACCCACTCTCTCCCCCGAGAGGGTGGCGTATCCATAAAGGATTTCCCCACGTAAATAAAAAAAAAAAAAAATGAAGTATCTGTAACGCTCTTACTGTTTACAATGATCTGAATAAGGAATTTAAAAAATTGTGAGTAGTTACAGGACGCCTGGCAGATATGAATCATCGAAATTCTTTTGTATAGGTAATATGCATAAAAAGATAGTTTACAACGGGAAAGAAATATGGGCGTATAATCAAAAATTAATACTAAACATTTATTCAAGAAAAAAATGACTGTTTCTTTGACACACCGTGGCGACGCGTCGCAGCACCAACAGTCGGTCTGAACCGTCGGTATAGATGTTTCACGAACTCAATGTACAATAGCCTCTTTATATCAGTAAAACTCACCTACGAATTTGGTTCAGAGCGACCATATTTGCGTACATGTAGTAGAGATAGTAAGCGTACGGTGGATTCTCCTCATGGTCCCATTGTTCGGGACTTTTCATATTTTCATTGAGATTCGGGTTCTCTGGTTTAGACTCGTCGTCAACACTATCGAATCCTATCATGTGCTAAAAGATGAACAAATCATTACAAATAAGCAATTGTAAAAAGCAAAATGGTGGTCTAATGATTTGATCGGTGGAGTATCATTCCGATGTGAGCCGGGTCCAACCAACGCATTTGTTCAGAATTCGCGTACATTTACTAATTTAAATTGGTAACACTATCAGATGACAGTGAAGGAAAACATCGCGAAAAACTTAAACCTGAGAAATATCCTTATAGTACTACTTTATGTGGGTAAGCATAGATTAACTTTGGATTTTTCAGAATTTGAAATCGCTAATACGTCGTGGGCTGGTGTGATAAATATTCTCATAGCTTCCTTTGGAAGATGTCTATAGTCCTGCAATGGGTCTCGTTTAGGCTGATAATAAAAAGCAATTGGTCTAGAACTTTGGGTTTACTTGTCAAGCAAATATTGATACAAATCAATTTAAAAAACTCAATTAGCTACAATGCTCCACTTAAAAATATGTTGCTAAGTATCGATTTTAGTATTTTCTCAAGAAGTTGACAACACACTTCCGAAAGTTTTTGGCGGGGTGTTAAGTGGTCATGTAATGGCTTTCCTATTTTATTCATAATCTTGTGTTATTTGACTCTATATTCTGTAATATTGATGGGAAATAATACCATGGAGCATGGATTCTGAGATGTCACAAAAACCCCCTGGAAAGTTCTAACATAGGAGCCACTATCTTGTTAGAAGACTGAAATTATCACAAGACGCTTGTAATACCTACTTGACAATGGCAGAAAAATCTAAAAGATTGGTTGCCAAAAATAAAATTTAAACAAACATACTTCCAACTTTTAAAAATATACAACCAGTGTAGATCGGATAAAAAAGGTGCCATAGCTATTTTTACTATCATCGGATCTTAACATCCATATAAACATTGATGAAACATAATCAATACTTAGTTTTAGCTTTGTTTTCTTCTAACTATATCGATTAAACAAAGAGGGAAACACGTAAATCTAGGTTTAATAAAATAAGGTCGTTAAAATACCGTAAGAAACTTGTGTAAGTCAGGATCTGTTGTGGGATTAACCGACACATCAAAGAGAGGCTCAAATAGATTATTTAAGAACTCTTGAAAGTTCTTCAGTAGTTTATTGTGGCGGTAGACGTCACTGAAACATGACATAGAACTGGTTGGACAAACTGGAAGAAATGGCGACCACAGTGCGTTTTGAAAAACATGTCCAGCTTAGTCCGATTTACAATCTGTCAATTGTAAGCACTAAAATAGCGCATAAGAAGAAATCGTAAACCACTAATTGATTACGTAGCGTATAGCTTCTCTTTCATGCGTATGACTTGACAATGTAACAGAAAGAGACAGGTAACATAGTTCTGTTTAAATCACGTCAACATTCAACTAGTCAATGTAGACTTGAAAGATGATTTGTATAAATTTAAGTGCTGTTTAAATCGTGGCAATATTTAAAAACTCAATGGAGACTTGAGAGATGATCTATATCACTTTAAGTTCTGCCCCGATCTGACTACGCTATTGGCGCATCAAGTCCTTAACAGCTTCACCGGACTACGTTTTTAGTTCTGTTTAAATCGTGCCAACATTTAAATACTAATGTAGACTTGAGAGATGATCTGTATCACCTTTTAGTTCTGCCCCGATCTGACTACGATATTGGCGCATCAAGTCCTTAACAGCTTCACCGGACTACGTTTTTAGCACTGTTTAAATCGTGCCAACATTTAAATACTCAATTTAGACTTGAGACATGATCTGTATTAATATAAGTTCTGTTCAAATCATGCCAATATTTGAATATTCAATGTAGAATTGAGAGATGATCTGTGTAAATTTGCAAACAACTTACTAGAGTCTTGGCACCTGGACTAGCCAGCGCACGTGCGGCGAGTGGATATCGTTTCGCAGAGCCCACGAGGCCAGTTTGCTCCACTCTTCACGACTTTTACAGTATATAGAAATACGGGGTTCTGCATACGTGAATTTATTGTCCTGCATATCGGCCATCACTTCCTAAACATACATACATATAGCTGCAACCCGTGATTTTGCAGTGCTTATAAATGTCATAGTCTGTTAAAACTTTAATAACTTTATATTAAACTAGCGGGTCCGGCAGACGTAGTCCCGCTCTAATAATAAAAAAAACCTTGACAAATTATATACCTAAAGCTTCCTCACGAATCACTTTATATACTGGTGAAATATATATATATATATAAGATATATCGCCATCTAAGCATCTAATATAATATACAACGCATACTAAGACGTCGGAATCAGCGAGTTTTAAAAAAAAACCTTAATAATCCTAGCGAAATAAGCGCCATTCATGTAGTTATCTGTCTTGAGGAACACTTCGCGCAGTCTGCTCTCACCGACTGGGTTATATTTCGCGTTGAATTTGTCAAAGCGGTGGAAGGTGTTCCGATCCTGGGGAATATTATTTCAAACTTGAAATCGTCAGTAAAGATATCGCAAAAGGTCATTCGTATTACATTCTAACACCTGAAAATAAAAATAATGATAACTAAGACTTAAATTCATCATATAGACATCGGATTTCATATATAAAGATAGGCAACTATTATGAACTGTGGTAGTTATTTTATAAGGAGTTAGTTTTGTTGTAATCCTGTTTCACCCCACGCCTAAAATACTTTCTTTAAACATACCGCTAGAGGGACGCGCTTGCAGTCGCGCCCCTAGTCTTCGTTAACGCGCTGCGCGTGATACAAGAACGCTCTGTGTCGCAAACCAACGAAAGCCACGCCGCGAGTGAAAATTTGTATATTTTGTGATACGGACGCTATATCGCTTTTATTCAGAGGTGTAATAATAAGTGCCCCCACCGCAGCATTGATACCAGTGATTGACCGCACCTCTGCCAAGTAAGTGTGTATGTTTTCTTTTTTCCCAGCCCAATCGATTGTATACCTTTGAATCCCGCGATTGAGCATGTATCCGTAATACCCTTGCCCTCGCAGACTGCAAAAAATACAGTCCACAGCTCTCCTTATATTAAAACCGCAAATCAATGGAGGTGAAGAAACAAGTAATTTGACCACACTACCTAGCAGTTCAAGCCACTATTTCCTCCAAACTGAAATGACTTATAGTATTCAAAATATCTCATTCATACATACAGCATGTACGTCTAACATGTCCACGTTCAGATCATAAGCATCTAAATGCATATCCTCGAAGACTGATTTGAGGGTCATTGGAGTGCCATTCCGTAACGCCACCACTTCATCAGCATGCTGGCGTAGTGTGCGCTTAATGAAGCGTAACAGATGCTTCTGGTTCATACACGATGCAGCATGTATATGGGTATCTACTTTCCTGGAAGAAAGGAGCCCTTTCGTTACCTCATATTACCGATTTGTCAAACTGTAATCTTAAGCGCCATGTCTTCTTCTTCTTGTTTTGGCTCCGCAGACGCATTTGCCAGTGTCAATGTTTTGTTTTATGTTCCAGAGAGTTTGTTGATTTCCATTGTCGAGTAATTAATTCAATATTCTAACAAGATGGTGGCTTCCGTGTTAGAACTTTCCATGGAGTTTTTGTGGCATCTCAGAATTCATGGTCCGTGGTATTATTTTCTATTCACTTAATCACTTATGCACAATAAACAAACTATATTACATAAAACACCACCAATTTTACACAATATAGAGTCAAGTAACACAAGATTATGAATAAAAAATAAAATCCACTACATGACAGACTAAGATCCCGCCAAAAACTCCAAGCGCCATGTCAAACGGATTTTGATGTCCAAAGGTTGTTATAGAGTGGATCAATGCGTGAACGATGGTGATGTTTGGAATTGACATCTCTCTCTATGCATTCACTAAAATCGATATAAAAGATAAACCAAATCGAATTTTTTGCTCAGTTCTTCTCGATGAGTGGATTGCTTGCCCGAACCGGTGGTAGCTTTGAAGTTCATAAACGCCTTCTTAGGACCTAAATTGAATAAAGTATTTTTGGTTTGATTTGGTTATATATATTAGTAAAAGTAGTTATTCATATATAGGTATATGCAGGGCTTTTTTGTGGGAGCATGCGGGTGCACACTGTGCCCTCAAAGGGAATTTCGAAAGTATGGAAAAATTGCTATAGAAATTGAAAAAAAAAGAAGCTTGTAAATAAAAGAAAATTAATCTTGGTAATCTTTACATTTTTTTTAATAGGTCGTCGCACGGTGGTTAAGTTAGTAAGTTAGTTAAGTTTAAGAGTAAATTGAAAAAAAAACACTTTTCAATGTATGAAAAGTAACCTAAAACAATGAATAGCTCGTAATTTTCATTGGTTTTCGTTTTGAAAATTTTAAAACTGTATCTTACCATTATATGCCAAAAGTATGTCACTGCGATCCTTACACAACTATTGACAAATTTCCAAAATAACAAGGTATACATTTGTGCATTTTTTAACATACAAATAAATATGGACTTACCTAAATACACACCTAAATGTTTACATTATAAATTACTATTATTACATCATTATTTGATAAGTACTTGATTTACTTGATTCTGTATACAGATATATAGAAAATTAATTATAAGGCCTTTTCAGGTTAATTACAATATCTTAATTAAAACGTCAATTGCATTTGCCTTTTTAGAATCTACAGAAGTATATTTTTTTTTTCGAAGTCGCCTGACTTAGAAGTATAACTTTTTACCTGCGTACAATTGGCGCCATTTTTTTAATTTCCAGATTTTATACACCGAGAACGAATTTCAAATTTTGCCGTTCATGAGTTGTAGTCCGGTGAAGCTGTTAAGATCTTGCCAGATCAATAACATAGTCAAATCGAGAAAACAAATCTGCCGTTCATGTGGTTTTTAGCTCTTTTATGATTTTATATTATAGATACATGTACAACATTTAAAAATGTTGAAAAATAACGTAAGATATTAGGAGCGGCTAAAATTGAATTTAGCTTATTTTGAAATCTAACGATATAATTATATTTTTTATACAAACCTTACGTTATAGAAATCTCTATGTGGTACTGCCTTCTGAAGAGCCAATTCATGCAGCTCGTTTAGTAATACGTGCATTTTAAACTTCGACGATAAGTAACTGAGACGTCGGAAACAGAAGGATTTACTGCAATTAAAAATACTTCATCATCATAAAGCAGGAGTGCTCAAACTTGAACTGCTGACGATCCAGCTCAATATTTTTAAACTAGGATCGACCGATTTTGAAAAGCTGCAAGTATTAGCAGGATTGTCGATTAGGTAGGTGTAGGTAATAAATTTAAGTTGCTTATTCATTACATTTTGTTTTACTTACCTACTTAATAAAACAAAATCTGTGAATAGTTCTATATCGGTAAATTTTGTTTGAGATCGACTCAAAAAGCACTAGCGATTTACCGTTTGAGCACCCCTGACATAAACAATTGAGGAAGAGATAACTCACAAAATCAACAGAAACTTACAGAGGTCCATCAGTAATCATGTTAGACAGACGGTCAAGGTCGTTGACGAACTTTCTGAAGGGCAATTGACGGTAAGGTAAAGGGTGGTCGGCATTCGCATCGGCTTCAGTACGATAGATCGTCAAGATTCCATGCACCCAACGAAACGTGTAGTGACGGTCAGGCGGCATGGGACATGACCACGGATCGTGATGTATACCTAGAAAGACAACATTTCAATATATTCGCCCACTCGCATCGGTTAAGTCAACATCGATCTGAAGATGCTCCGTGAAAGAGTGAAAGACGTGTAATCGATTGTAGCCATTACACGTTAATCTGCAACATATTTTAATTATTTTTATTTTAGTTACATACCAGCTCACGTCAGATTCAACCGTCAATTAAGGACGTGTTTTTGAAGTGAAACTTCTTTAGAATCGTAGTGATTTCAAACCGGATGCAACGGAAAAAACGACAGGAAAGAGACACAAATACAAAAAATACTGAGAGATCGCAAGAGAGCAAATTTCGGTGTGTCAAACCGGAAAAAACGACAGGTAAGAGACACAAATACAAAAAATACTGAGCCAGAGCGAGAGAGCAAATGTCGGTGTGTATGTATATTGCACACTGTTTAATACTTGCTTGTATTTGAGCATTTAACGTGTGTTAGTCAATATCAAAAGTACGTGAGCTAATACTACTGTACACTGTATGCGGCTGCGTATTACAGCTTTTTAGTAAGAAGTCAGCGTGGTGTGTTATTTTTAACAGTGTTTGCGAGAATTTTTACATCTTGTTGTGCTAAATAATAAATTCATTTTTAAACAAATAAACTTTCTAATTATCCTTCCATTGTTATATATATTCATCTCATTCTTTTGTCGATTTACTAAAGTTTCACTTCTATCGTGTGTGAATGGCACACACACCATTTTTTTTAAATATTTTTTGATTTAATCTTTATTTCGCTTTTTTTATTACTAGTATCAGATTTAACTTTTTCAAGTACACCACGCACAAATAAAATCAAGCGTTTTATAATTCCTGAGACGATGTTGATGGGAAATCCCACAGGACATTTCTCTTGTGTATCTATAAATTACTAGCTTATACATGTGACTTCGTCAGGGTTATTTATTATTCATATGCAGAAGAAAAAAAAATTGGAAACAACAATATACTTAGAAAATTTCGTTATTCTTTTGTAGTGTGTATAAAAACAGTCGTGTTTTAAAACTTCAATAACTTTATATTAAACTGGCGGACGTTATCCCGCCCTGACGAAAAAAACCTTTATATACCTAAACCTTCGTCATGAATCACTTTATCTACTGGTTGGTGGAAACCGCATGAAAATCCGTTTAATAGTTTTTAAGTTTATCGCGAACAGACAGAAAGACGCGACGTAGGATTTTTGTTTTATAATATGTAGTGACGAGGATACTCTGGTAATTTTCTCTAAACAAGAATTAAGTACCCAAAACTTGAAATCTGTCAAGTAGTTTTTACGTGATGCGCGCACAATACCGCAGACTTATTTTCATTTTATTTACATAGGTTGTGTTACAATAATACGCAAAATACCTGATAATATTGGATTCAATATATTATCACGACTTCCAATAGACGATCTCAAAACAGAGCCTGGCTTCATCACTGACGCAGTGTTCACAGTTGGAACTAGTAAGTCACAAATAAAATCATTAACGCTTGTTTATGATAATAGGAATGAAGAGAGGAAAGGAAGACAAACTAAATTAGAATTAAATCTTTGTCTAGATACTTTAAATTGTATCAAGGAAATGACTAATACATTGTAAAGGCTGTCCAACATAAAAATTGTTGAAACAGTCTAATTTTAGATGCAAGCTAACCATCAGAGACTTAAAACAATGTAATGGATGCCCATTTTTTTACTCCAAGTAAATCATCATCAGCCTGTTAGAAACCCACCGCAGAGCCATAGGCCTCTTCTTGGAGGAAGGTATGGGCATAAATAATCACCACGCCAGCACATGACGTATTCGAGATTTCAAACTCTGAGAAGAAATCCACAGTTCTGTTTGTCCAATTTAAATTAGTAAGTGTACGCGAATTCTGTAAAATTCGATGTTACATTCTAAATTTATATTCTCAGTAAAGTTAAAATAAATACAGCGAATTATTACATGCTACACTGGTAATATATGTACCTCTTAAAAATACTATATACAATTCACCTAATTGCAAACTAAAATACATACAATTGAGTTCAGATCGCGGAGGAGTGACGTTGATGACGGACATAGAACACACGAGGTCATCAGAAGAAGACGCTGCTAATCTGAGATATCGATCTGCAGTTTCATCTATAATTGATTTGTTGTTAATTTTTTTTTATAAACAAACGTGAAGTTTGAAGCGATGATGGCTTACTTGAGTGTTTCAGAAACTGCCTCGACGGACGCAAGTTGGAATCTTTCTACTGAGTCAGAGCCTTCGGTGTAGGAAAACATCGTGATGAAGCTATAGCATAGCGATATGGCAATTTTCTAAGTCAGCCTGGCTATCTACCACCCTCAAGTTGAAAATCTATCTTCAAACACGTGTTGGTATGTTCCGGCAGTTGCCAGAGCCAGACCCCCTCCCTTTAGGCTTAGCGTGTTTACAGGAACTTTCCCCAATCTAAAGAAAGTAAGCAAAGTGGTTCCTTTGTTTAAATCAGGCTGCAGAAGTAGTCTTGGGAATTATAGACCTATTTCTGTACTTCCGTCGATAAGTAAAATTTTTGAAAAGATTATGCTTAAACAATTGGTTGAATATTTTACTGTGCAAAAGTTTCTGGGTGGTCGACAATTTGGTTTCACAAAATCGAAATCTACTACTGACGCTGGTGCAATGCTCATAAATCATATATTGGGAGCCTGGGAGAATTCGCAGGATGCAATTTGTGTGTTCTGCGATTTGTCTAAGGCCTTCGATTGCGTTGATCATAGTACGCTTATACTTAAATTAAAACACTATGGTATTTGTGGATCTTCTCTCGACCTTCTAGTCTCTTATTTAAAAGATCGCTGTCAGAAAGTTAACATACATGGGGTAACCTCTGCGGGATCGCTTGCTAGAATTGGTGTCCCGCAGGGCTCTATTTTAGGGCCGTTTTTGTTCTTAATATACATAAACGATCTACCGCTAGTGGTTAATAACTCTGCTGACATGGTGCTTTTTGCAGACGATACTTCTCTAATATTTAAAGTGAAAAGGATAGATTCAGAGGTCGGGCATCTGAATAATACTTTAAGTGAAATTTGTCATTGGTTTGCGTTAAATAACCTATTGCTAAATGCAGATAAAACGAAATGTATAAGATTTACTTTATCCAATGTTAGGCAGGTTGATAGTAGAATCAAGATCGAAGGGAATTTTGTAGGGTTAGTTGACAATACTGTATTCTTGGGAATTACATTAGATTCTAAATTACAATGGGGCCCTCACGTTAAAAAACTGGCGAGCAGATTAAGTTCCGCTGCATTCTCAATACGTAAGATTCGCCAGCTTACAGATATTGCCACTGCTAGGTTAGTTTACTTCGCTTACTTCCATAGCTTAATGTCTTATGGCATTCTGCTATGGGGTACGGCTGCTGAGGTAGACACGATATTTTTATTACAAAAACGGGTAGTTCGGGCAATATATAATATGGGACCTCGCGAATCATTAAAAACGAAATTCCAGGAATTCGGTATGTTAACTCTGCCCTCCCAATACATTCTTGATAATTTAATGTATGTCCGGAAAAACTTTGAAAAACTGAACTTAGTAAAAGACCGGCATAATCTAAATACTAGAAACTGTAATAAACTGGTGGTGCCATGTTTCAGACTTAGCAAAACCAGTAATAGTTTTTTAGGTAATAGTGTTAGGTTCTACAATAAAGTCCCAAAGCATGTTACCGATTTGCCGGACTGTAAATTTAAGCGCCATGTCAAACGGGTTTTAGTTTCAAAAGGATATTATAGAGTGGATCAGTATGTGAATGATAGTGATGTCTGGAATTGACTCCTCTCTGTGCATCCACTAAAAGCATTGTATAATGTTTTGGAAATAGATGTTTAAAAAATGTACCCGATCGAGTTTCTTACCGGTTCTTCTCGATGATTGGGTTGTTTTCCGAACCGGTAGTAGTCTTTGACGTTCATAAGTGCCTTATTAGGGCCTAAACTGAATTAAGTATTTTTGATTTGATTTGATTTTGATTTACAATTTTAGACAACGTCGTCATTTAACATCCAGGTGAGATTTTGATCAAACGCTAATACTTGTAAAGTATAAGAATGTCGAAAAATATATTATCGGTCGTTGACGGTAGCCTATAATCTTTTGACACTACTATGTAAGTAATTACACTGAATCAACTAGTGCTAGTGACTTGTTCTAATATAAATTGTTTTGATGTCTCCTACATGGCTTATTCATAATAATTTTTCGTCTATCCCTAATTGGTCTCATTTTTTGGCGCTGTGCAGTAACATCAACCGGTATGCCATCACGATAAATATATTGACTCTTGTACCATCATGCCTCCTTTACGCTGCCGCTCTAGCCTCCCTTGTGGATTTTTAGCGGGATCTTAGAATGTCATGTAGTGGAGTCCATATTTTATTCATTACCTTGTATTATTTGGCTCTATATTTTTGTAATATTCGTGTTGTTTTACGTGATATAGTTCGGTTATTGTGCGCAAGTGAAGTGGATAGGAAACAATAACAAAGAGCATGTATTGTGACTTGCCATAAAAACATCTTAGATAGTTCAAACCAGACGACCACAATCTTGTTAGAACATTGAAATTATCTTAAGAAACTTGTGATATACCTACTAAACAATGTCAGTAATCTACTAGAAGATTGGTTAAAATAAAGAAGAAAGTAAAGATGTGAATTTACCATTTATATTAAGCAAGGATTGATTGAAATCAGCAGACATCTGAAATTTGTCAAGCTTACGCTGCGGTATTTCACGATTAGCGAGATAAAGTGACAGACTCGCTGGAAACGATTGATTTGAGATTTCCATGTAGTCGCGACGCATCGTCAACGCTTCCACCAGGAGTGTAGCGGAACGGATCAGCTCTTCTAGAGGGACCTATGTGTATTAAAAACTACATACGTTTTACTTAATAATTGAATTACATTTAAAAGGATAACCCCAAAAGAAAAAATATTAATTTTGTCTAACGAGAATGTTTTTCTTGACTTATCTTCAGATAGAAGTGTTTCAGAATAGATTAGTAGTCGTAGATTAACAGAGTAGTTCGTGCGGGTTTTCATCGTGTAATTCTATATAAAATTTATTAAACTTATTTGACTAAATGTTAGTTATAAACTCTATGCGCAAGTACACTAATATTTTCTCAACTTGAAAATGAAGTATAAGGTTTATTTTTAATTAGCTGTGTCCGTGGCTTTGTCCGCGTTGAACCTTACGTACAAAACAGTGATTAATAAAGTCATTTGAATGTATTAAATCCATTTAATTATCTACTTTTCTCTCGTATTTACGCCGCGTCATTAAAATTACAATAACATTTGACCATTTGATAGTGGACCGATTTTAATGGAACAATTACAGTGGAGTCTCACTAACGCGTCACTTCCAGTAGTTTGATACGTCCAATAATCTGGCACCCTATGGCTCCACCCTATAACCTTAAAAAATCTATAGTTTCTATACAATTAAATAATCTGAACATTCCAATAATCCAAAATCACTTGGTTTTCAGTTTTTTTCAATAGTGCCGAATTAATGAGACTCTACTGTATCCAGAAGAAGAAGTTACTTCTGGGGGTGTAAGGAGTGTCGAATAACATCATAATACTTGAGACACCCAAGCCAACCTCACCTGCACGTGGTGCACCCTGCTGAATAACGAACGAGGCAATGGCGAAAGCGGGGTGGCAGGGTTTTACAGCCTGACTGGGTAGCAACCACCATGTATATGGCGAAAAAGCCAGTCATAGAGATTCGCTTCTGCGGATCGCGTTTCGGGATCAGCCTGTGCATATCTAGCTTTTCACAGGCCGGCATGACAGTGGCGACCGGCGATGGATAGTGTGTCAATCGGTGGTCGCCATTGTTTTTGGATTGTACTATGCTTACCGTCAGGCATACTGGAGTCATTTTGCCGTGCTACAATAAAAAAAAAAAAAAAGAGTTTTGTTCAAATATTGATCGTATACCTGGAACTTAAAATCAATCCAGTGATTAAGGAAAGTAAAGAGTTCTTTACCCCAGTAACATGGATTCCAGTGACAGAAACCCTTTGAAAGGGCACTTCATTAGTGGTTCCGTCGTGTAAACCAGCATCTCCTGGACCACGGACGTACATCCTAGCGCCGCCACGATAGTTCTTCGTTTCGCTGGTATTACAAATGTAAATATATACTGAACCTTGTAAATGAAAACGATACTCACCGCATCATTAACCAACTGACAACAAAGCCTGCTTTCACTTTGGGCTAATTTTGTATTTACTACAAGATACCGGACGAAGTTCCAAGGAGGTTGCATTGGAGCGTGACTTGATCACGCATGATCACATTATTTAAAAGAAAATTCATTTGAGTTACTCACTTTAGTGTCACATTTGTATCAAATCACTTTTTGTATGCAACCCTTAATTATTATATTCTTATGTAAATTGAATTATATCATCAACAGAGGAAACCCCATTACCTTTGGCTTGGAGTACAGTATGGTATAACCAATAGTAAGAAGACAACCTAATTGCAATTATAGAATTATCTAGGATATAAATCACAATAACTAACTTGCGAGATCTCGTCCATCTCTTGTATTCTTTATGCGAACCGAACATCTTCGATGCGTTGTACAGGTCTGCGTTGTTATTTGTTTCGTGCAGCGATTGAGTTTATACCTAAGTCTTATTGGATACATTAACTTTTATAAACATAGGTGTATTTTTTATATTTGAAAACATTTATACCATTTTCGCGGCACTGTGTTTATCCCAGTGACAATGTATTATTGAAGGAATTATGTTTAATTCAGCCAGTATTTCAATTAATTCATAGACACTCTTTACAGAGTACGTATATATTTTAAATTAATTACGGACGTAGACGCTTTATGAAAATACTTATAATTTGTAGCTAACGGACTGGATAGGCAGACATTTTTCTGTCATATTGAATTAAAATAATATTGAAACGTGCTGAGTGGTTGAATATTTTATTATTATAAGCTTTTATGTGAGAAATATTAAAAATATATACATATATTTTAAATATATTGGTTAAAAAAATTAGAGTCAAATATAGCAAAAAATGAAGCAGGTGACGACGTAAGTATGTAAAAAATCATGTATGAGAAAGGTTATGAAGAAGATAATTTTATACCTATATTTTACACTAGCCGACCCGTGCCCACTACGTTGGGCGGTAATAGGCATTGTCAAGCTACAACTTTTCTCTAGAACATCTCATAATTAAGGCAGCGTTCGTAAGAAACGTTTTCGTTCGACCATTTTTCTCCGACTCCCCAGATATTACATCCTACAACCTCACAAACTTTACCTCTTTATAATATTAGTATAGATTATAGATATTATAATTAGTTAATAGCTTCTGCCCGCGACTTCGCACGCGTGGAATAGTTATTTTGGGCTAAGACGCAGCGGAAGCTCTCAAAAGGAAAAAATACCCCGATTTTAAAACATTTTTCATTGTTGCTCCGCTCCTATTGGTCTTAGCGTAATGATATGTAGCCTATGACACTCATAAATAGTGTGGCTTTATATTTGTAAAAGAATTTTTAAAATCCGTTTGGTAGTTCTTGATATTACCCCCTACAACGCCACAACGTCACAAACTCACAAACTTTACCTCTTTATAATATTAGATGTACCTACATGTTTAATTTGTCTACAAAAAGTATTGTATAATTTTATTGTTATAGAAATATGTCGTTATCATTTTTAAATATTCCCGCTAAAACTATGAAACCTGTCATGGCGCTAGACTGACCACACACCATCAACTTTATATTTCTTGTAGTGTAATATACAAAAGTGTAGTCATAACAGTGTTTCAGAAGTTGTGACGTCATTCGCTATGATTGGTGTTTTTGTTTGCCATGATTACAAGAATTCTTTATTGATTTTTTATTTATGTAATTATTGAAATATGTTTTCGACATGTAAACAATAATTATATGATGTTCCGTTTTTGCATATTATAAAGTATTTAACCTTTATTAAAATTTCATTATTTTCTTTCAGTATCTACAACCCTGTTCAAAAGAAATGGTTAGTCCTGAAAATATTAAAATTGAAATAAAACACCTGATTCAGTAAATATGTTTATTATAACTCTATACGTACAATATTGAATGAAAACTTAATATTACAAGCCTTACGTACTTAATAATTACGTAAAATTCTATATAGAGTAATCCTTGAAATAAATTTTCATTATGTTCGTTTAATGGCAAAAATAGTATAGATGGCGCGCTGCTGGCGAACGAAATGTTCTTTTTAGATGATATCCATGGACCATACGGTAAAGCATATCATATAAAGCAATGTTATTCCTTACGGGCTTAAGTTTGAAAATTGCTGAATCGATATTGATTTTTTACGTTAACGTTTTAAGATAATTCGTTTTCATTTTTAACGTTATTTAATAAGGTTAACGTTTATTTGATATATGCAGTCAAGTTAATTAAGTACAATAAATATTTAACACTCATATGATTAGACAAGCGAAGGCCGTTTTAGGCTGACAATAGGAGCCTTCATATTGGGCGGTGGCGGAGTAACAGGTGGTTCTTCACGTCCCTTTGCAAGTCGCTGGGATATTATTGGAGTGAAACGGCACTGAAACATAAATAAATATGGTCGCATAGGTTTCCATTAAAACTGTAGCTACCGAGAATGTCATCCTCTTTGGCAGGCTGGCTGAAACTTTTGTAAATATTATAAATATAATGTCGTTCAAACAATTGAACAAATGAATGTAATGTCTCATGTTTATATATATACCTATTATGATCATTTTAATAAACAGTCTATTTTACGCACTCCGAGTTTTATCATTACGCTGTCCGTGTTAGTCTAGAATATTCTAGTAGTGAGCCGAAGCTCCTGCAAAACATATAATCTTTAGGTGAAGAGCTGTTTATTAGTTTTGTTTACCGACCCGTGACTTAATTGGGGGTTTGTTACGTTGTCTGTTGTTTCTTAAAAAATACGTGTTTTAATTTGATTATTTTTATTTTTTTTCATCGCTATTGTATCATTACTATTGATACCCTTTTTTTTACGTGGAGAACTCTATTTACAAACATTGCTAGGTCCCCAGGGGAGGGCCTGAACTGAGTTGACCTTTAATCGACTAAAAAACTCCACGGTAACCTACGCCGCACTATGGGTGTGTCTCGGGGTTGCGTTAGCAAGCTCCGCTACACCCCCGGCGGCAGGCGTTTCCCACGGCACACCCAACTGAGGCAGCCCGGTTGCGAGACTGCCTCCCAGCCCGCCGAACCCGTGCGATGGGAGTCCAGGGCCCCCGCTCCATTCCCCCCTGGGTTCGGCCGGCAGCGGAAAGGCTAAGCCGCTCCGTCGCTGCCCCGAGATTGATTTTTTATTGAGGTTTACTCCTCCGCCGCCTGAGCCACCCTGAGATCTCTGGCCTACGCTAACCTACGCACCCCCCGCCGTCCCTCGATCGTACTTTTGATACCCTAGGAATACTTTACATATATTAACTCACCTCTAAAATGTTATTATACAAATGGTAAAGAAAAGCGTACTAATATATAACCTAAATATCCTCTATCACCCTGTAAACTCGTCAAAATTAATTCAGTCGTTTTAAAGATTAGTCCAAACAAAAAACAGACAGTTCAAATTTGTTATAAGGTACAGACGGCTTTTTCACTGTATTTCATTATAGACGTTTGAATATTATAATACATGATAATATAATAGACACGAAAGTAGCTCTGTCTGTGTGTTTGTTGTATTTTCACAACAAAACGAAGTCGTGGAATAAAGCTGGTCAATAAGAAAATACATTCTTTAAAGTCTTTTTGAGTGCATAGCCATCCATACACGGTAATGTAACAATCAATTATTTGGAATAATCAATTGTTCGGATTTTTATGTGTTCGCTTATACCTTTTATTTTATTAAATCAAGGGTCACAATTATGTCTCACTCTCTCTCTGCATGTTTCACTCAAATGCTGTCATTATATCGCAAATCCAGCTTGAAAAATATATACATATACATACATACATATAGTATATGCATTTAGACGGGATGATATTTAATATCACCAATATATTTGGGCAGGCGTTATATGAAACTAGCCCCTGCCCGCGACTTCGTCCGCGTTGTAATAGTTACTACTCTGGGCTAACGCTGACACGCAGCAGAAGCTCTCAAAAAGAAAAAACATATCGATTTTGAAACAATTTTTATCTGTGCTCAGCTCCTATTAACGTTAGCGTGATGACATAGCCTATAATCATTCTCGATGAATGAGCTATATAACACTGAAAGAATGATTCAAATCGGACCAATAGTTCCTGAGATTAGCCCTTACAACGCCACATCACAAACTTTATCTCTTTATAATATTAGTAGGTATAGAAGTATAGATTATCGATACCTTCAAATGATGGTAATATAAATCCTCAATTAAAATTTAATTGTTACCATTTATTTACAAACAAGCAAGAACTACTTTTGTTTTCTACGTTGTATTAACACAGTTTTTATCTATTCTATAACATATATTTACAGGTAATATTTCGTAATAGAGAAATATTTAAACATTATTAGTTAGACATAGACAAACACATAGACAAACGTTTCAACATTATTAGTCGACACAGATACATGTTTAACCATTATTAGTAGGACACGAGTCATCCACAGACATAGTGTACCTTAGAAGAACATGGGCGATAGACACCGCTTTAGCTACACCAAAAAAATTAACATTATTTAACAAAAGTATATGGGAATGTGGCTAATATCTAACCTAGCTTTTCAGTATTTAATATTTCCAACTGAGTCAAGTACAAACTCAGATTTGAGTGTACTGAGACCATCAACTATATATATTGACTCGGTTATTCACATCGCGTTTCAATGTTAGACACACTTTCAAATGAGTTTCGTTTAATAAGGTCACTAAAATCTCTATTAACATCAGGTGTTATTGCATTCGCAGAGATAGGTTCAAATATAATTCCAATAGAATAAAATAACTATTAAAGACTGCCATTTCCTTATGCAGTACAAATGAAACAACACGTTTGAATTTAACGGGATATTAAAACCTCACAGATTTTTTAAAATATCTTTTTTTATATTTTAATAGTGTGTCAAATTTTGACCAATTCGTGCAATTTAAGCTAATGGAGACAATAGAAATTGTATTAATAAAAACCAACTGCAATAAGAGCATATTTATTCGAAACAACATTAATAACATTATTTTATAATAAGTTTAAATATTAACACATAATTTATAAAAAACATGTTTCAATTTATTTTAAGCATGTATATGTATAATATGTGTATACTCGTATGTATAAACGTATCGTAACGCAAATATTGATGTATTGTGTAAATTTAAGTACCATAGTTCCAGGGTTATAATAAATAGGTACAAACATTCCCTCAAAAGTGTTCAAAAGTTACAGAAAGTACAATTTTATTTTTACTAGCAACTTTTTTTTTTAATTTTAATTATTAAGTCTATACCTTTTGAATGATTTATGAATACAAATAAGCAATAGATTATACTAGCAAACAAGCACAACACAACTGTCTGTACATCCAGACGCAGTTTAATAAAATACCACAAGCCCTAAAAATAACACAGATACACAAACGACATAACGATGTTGATTGGTGACGTAATAGCATGACTTAATCATAGTAACAACAAAACAGGACTACAAAAGTTAGTTGAATAAAACTTAATAATATTTTAGTAAAAAAATGGTTTAATTTTATTAACAGTTAAGTTAATAAAAACAACATATAAACCATACGTTCTTTTCTGAACCTGTTTTATTACTAACGTTGTGTCGTAGATTATAAAACCTAAATAGATTAACTCATTGATAATTACACAGAAACTAACGATTATATTCTAGAGAAGTGTATTTTACGTATAGTTTATGGCATTGCGGCAATTAAAAACGAGTAATCAATCTATTTTACATTGTTTACACTTCATATGGAAATGTAATATAAAAAAATTAAATAAAATAAACAAACAACACTGATTTATTTAAAAAAAAAAACTTTAACTTAAATAGTTAAAAGTGTATAATATATTAACTACACAATGATTGTACTAATTTTAGTATTTTTATTAAAAACTGGGTTGCAAAGGAATTCGATTAATTTTTATACAATTTAATTGAATGGAAAATTAATCTAATGTTACATGTTTGACACAAATAATTAAAATCATTTAAATATAATTAAAACCGATGATCATATTTCTGTATACGAGATTAGTATTTTTTGAAATGTTATCATTCTTATCGTATGCATATAAAAAAGCGTAGCAATGACTGCGGTTAAATATACATATGTAATTGATAAATATTATATATATCATGAAATTTATACCAATTATAAAGTAGAAAGCTTATACGTTTTGTGTTAAGTTAGCACCAAGGGACTGGGTTCACTACACTGAATTGATATAACAGATAACTTTTTAAATAATTAAATGCATTTCTAATTCACTTTCATACCCATATTTATATCTCGTATTTTAATGGATTATTGTCCAACTATGAAGAATCAACTACACTGGGATGTTCAAAATCTGTTAATATAACTTATAAATCATTTAATATACGAGAAAGCCGATTCAGAAGCAATTCAACACTGAAATGGCACTTACATATCATATTTTCATTTATCACAAGGTTAACTCTTAAAACTACTTTTTTTTATTGTTTTGGGGATACTTAATGCCCTGTTTTCATTTTATTTTACTTTACAAACTACAATACCCTATAAACAAAACTATTGTTTACTATTTGAACAGTTTAAACTTATATCCGTCCAAGTTCTCTGTGGTTTAAAACATTTATCGTTGTGTCGACATACCATCCTGAAATTTTACGTTTTAGTTATAAAAAAATGGAGGGTTTAAAATTATAAACTCAAATTTCTAGATTTGAGGTACCAACGATATAAACAATTTTAAATATTATGATTCTATTGTGTTATGATAGGGGTAAAGAAATGCATAAAGCACACCACAAATGAGTACGTACGTACAGTACGTTGTAGTCAACCTTTGATCCTTACTACCCACTAGTAGTGTTCAGTTTTCATAGAACATTTCAAACTTATTTTTTACGATTAATTACATTAATTTATAGAATAATGTATAAAATTAATGTACAAAAATACATTATACCAGTAACTATAAAGACGAATACATGTTTATTGTTTTTATGGTTATACAATACAATTTACTTTTCTTATATTCTTAAATATTTAATTTAAAATTGGATATTTGTTTACAGTTAAACTGAAATATAACATTATTGTATACTTCAACATTTTTAAACAGCATCTACCCAAACCAACAACCCAATACAATATTTTAAATGGCTTGCAACGGCATATGGCTGGTAGGATTTTCTCACTTCATATTTTTCCAAAGATATAACAGGAGTAAAAAAATAAATAATTTGATATAGATATATAACGCAAAACTCAGCAAAACTCCAACGTAACGTAAACATGTAGTCTTTAGTAGTTTTATGACGTCACTTTCGTAATTAACTATGGTACTGAAACTAATGGTTAGAAAATTATACTACCAGCAATAAAAAGGCATTAAATATAAAAGGTTGACTACCCCTGGATTAGTTATGAACACATTTGACAAAACAAACTAACAGATTATAGCACACAAGCTGTTAACAGACAGAACTCCAACTAACAAAAGCACATCAACTTACAATGGTATGTGACATTTGTATACAGTAGTACTATATCATCGATGTACGGAAATATTTATTCATGTATTATATTTCTTTAAAAAATATAATTATATTTCATCTTTTATTTATATTTGATTGTTTGTATCTCATTTAGACAATTTTAATTGTTTTCCTTTTCAAAATAACGAATATATAAATCTAGAATATACGTCTAGCTATATATCTGTCTAATTCGATTTGATAAAAATCACAACATAGTTCCACATTTTGAACGTGTTAGTCCTGCTTCTGTTCAATAAATCTATTAAGGATTATATTAACAAGAAATCTCTTATAGAAAATTAAACAAATATTTTATGTCATTTAGGTGAGTATATTTTACCTTGAAGATGTTAGTGAGCTCATCGAGTATTGTCTCGTGTCTGAACGAGATGCGTATGTCGGGCACGTTGGTGCGCGTGATGTCGTTGCCGGCGACGCCTTCCTTCATATAGTTCGATCCGTGCCAGTACTGCTTCATCTGTTGTGATTTAAGATAATTGCTGTGTACCCAGTTTCAAAGTTCAGAATCAGAAATATCGCAGGGTTATCTTTTTATTTATATAGATATCACGTAGCCGTTTATTCTGTTGTTATAATATAAACTAAAAGGTATAGTTTACCGTTCTTTGAAAGCATAACATTTTTTACTCTATTTCAAAGATTACAATATTAAAGGAATAACTACACATATTTATGACATTTGTAAAGTGAAATTTAATAAACAAAAAAAGGTAAGTGACTAATGTAAATTTTTGATTTGAAATCTCAAAAATTGCCACGTTTTTATCATATACATAAAAAATAGAGAAACCAAAGAAATAATTAAAGTAAAACACAAATTATTAAACCGTAATTAATTTTTTTAACAATTTTATCTGTTATTTAATTTATGATTTTGAACTACCTGTGAAGATATAGATCGTAAAGAAACCTCCGTATTATGATAAAAGCATTTTAATGACAACCTGAATAGTTCAAAATGTATTATTAAGCTCATAGATGTGTTCCGGCAGCTGCACTGGAAAGCCAATCCCATTAAGGGTAATAAATTAAATTACTACCTTCTCTAAGTCAATACATCAAGAGAATATGATCAAGCCCTGAAAATACATTAGTCGATAATATATTGTAATGTATTACTAGATATAATTTTAGCACGTTACCTCATGCGGGAACCCGGACATGAGTACCGAGTTACGTGCAAGCTCGCACATGTCACAGGAACTTAGCTTCCACACTTGCGCTGCGATGCTGTACTCCTCCATCAGAGGTTCCTAATAAATAATCAATGATCACTAATGACATTAATGATAACCAAGTCTGTCTAAAAAGGAGGATATGACATGATATTAAAAAAAGGTGTGGTTGGAACAAGTTTTATGATTAAATATAATATGAGAACAGACGCTAATACGTGAGCAAAAAAATAATAGCTGAACCTTTTTTCTGATTTCGAATATATTTAAAACTCTACATTGCTGAAAACGGCAGACGAAACGGAACGTTATTTTTAATTTAAAATTACCTGGACGATTTGATATAAATGAATAAAATACAATTCAAAAATATTGATTATTGTTTTACTTTTAAGATTTTTCACGTTTGGAAATACTATTGGAACCAGCAATACTCGATTTGGCTCAGACAAAGTCGCTCGGGTCAGCTAGTATATAGCTAATATATAGTTTTGTTAACCCTTTCCTAGTCCCGATTTAATTCAACTTTTTTAACATATCGTAAACATATATAACATGAAGTTCCACCAGAAGAAACATGAAGAAACCAGATCGAGTTTAATGCCGGTTCCTCTCGATGACTGCGTTGTTCTCCGAACCGGTGGTAGCATTGACGTTCACAAGTGCCTTCTCAGGGCCTAAACTGAATAAAGTATATTTTGATTTTTGAACGTATTTCATTTTACTGTAATATTACGATGAATGCATTTATTTTATAAACATAACCATAATATAATTATATTCAGAAAACAAGTAAATAAAAACAATATTGATTAAAATAAACTAATATAAGTCTCATTTTGAATAATGTAAAACTTTGATTATTCATATCGATAACGAGTCTTACTTGTCAAATGTACCTAAAAGGTCAATATTTGGGTAAAACATCAACGAACAATACCTTAGTGAAGTGAAACTGCAGAGGGTCGTCAGTGCTGAGGGTGATGCAGAGCCCTCTAGCAAGGAACTCTGGCAACGGGTTGCGATGGTAGTTCAGGAACAGAGAGTTGTTGCTGAGCGGGGACATCGCAATGTAGATTTGCGCGAGATAGTACAAATATTGGAGTACAGGCACCTACGAGTACAAAGTGTGTCCAGAATATTAAAAGTCTTATATATAAAATTCTCGTGTCACAATGTTAGTAATCATACTCCTCTGAAACGGTTTGACCAATTTTTATGAAATTTTATATGCATATTCAGTAGGTCTGAGAATCGGCTACTATCTATTTTTCATACCCCTAAGTGATAAGGGTTGTCCACCCCTAACATTTTTTTAAAATTTTTTGGACATTTTTTTTTTTTTGTTATAATGTGGTATTAAATAATACATACAACCCTAAATTTTCACCCTTTTAACACCAACCCTTATTTTTTAATAGTGATTTTAGTGATTAATAATTTTTCATCCCACTCGATAACTGATCAATAATTTTGATAATTGTTTCACTGTTAGAAAGGTATATTAGATTACGTTTTATTTAGGTAAATATATATTATATAGTAAATGGGGCGTGGAGGTGAGGGTCAAAGGAGCAACCCAGTGGATCGGGAAGACATTTCTTGCCAATATACATATATATAGTATAGTTTCGAGTCACATTTGGACCCGATAAGTTACGCTACAATCGAGTTTTAAGTTTTTTAAGATTTTTAGCGTTTGAAAATGAAATTGGAACCGGCAATAACCTATTTGATGCAGACGAAGTTGCACGGGTCAGCTAGTAATCTATACAATCGTATTCAGCACAGGTCAACTTTCATGAGAGGGGACTATTCATATATATTACTTAGACATTAAAGGGGGCCTAGTCTTTGATTTGCTCATTTTTTATGACATAAGGCAGTGGTCGGCAAACGAGTCATCCGAAAGAGCCAAATATAAACAATACAGAGCCTTTTCTTCTTAAGCTTTGTTTTAGTAGATATACTTAATAATTACGATTAAAAGTACACTCTTGAGCTTGCCTCAGTTTTTTTTGCTAGCGACCAGCCATGCTAATGTTGCTTTCTAAAAATGTGCCTCTTTTATGTAGTCTTACTCGTCTATTACAAGGCAAGTTTATAGATAACATTCCGTGTTTGCACTCTAAACACTTGGTGGAAGAGCTGCAACTATGAAGTGAAAGAGCCGCGGTTTGAAGAATAATCTTGAAAATTCGTTGCAAAAGAAATACTCTAATATTTTTACTTTCATAGTTAATTTTTACAAGATTTTTTTTTAATTATGCGAGCTTGTATCCACATAAAACGTGTATTGGGTATACTTTGTATTGTATATGACGTCAGTCACATCGCTTATAGACAATGTTACCTTTCTGAGGAGCAGTCCGTGAGAAATGTTCTCGGCGAGAAGGAACCCGCAAACGAGATGCTGCACAGCGCCGGCTTCACCACAATGTGGACGCAGCACGAACGTGTTAAGACCTTGCTCCCTGTTGGTTCACCAGTTCCGATATGAGGGACATATATGCAAAACCCCTACTATCCACTTTTGTTTTTCATAATACGACCAAAACCCACTTCTAGCACTAGATTCATGCTATATTTGTCATTTGATTTATATCAGCATCTGTCTGTAAGAGACCCACTGTAGGATCATAGGCCTCTTCCCGAAGGAAGATATGGACATAATCACCGCGACACAGACGTATTGTCCATTTTAAGCGCTTGGAAATCCACACAATTTTATGTTTTCCACACACAGTAGTACTACAAGAACATTTCTCAGGTTCAGGTTTCCTCACGATGTTTTCCTTCACCGTCAGCCGATAGTGTTACCAATTTAAATTAGTAAATGTACGCGAATTCCGAAAATTTTCGAACTCTGTTTATAAACTCGGCATTACTTGTCTATTTTACAAATAATTTCTTTTCGCCGGGTATCTACTTAACAACCACGTTAGCTCACAATTTATATATCGATTTCAAGCGCGAAGAAATGTATAATTTTATCTAAAATATTTTCACGGTATTTGTTTTTACATGAGTGTTAGTAACTAAATTGAAATATGTAAATATATTTGAATAAGTACCAAAACTTAAACCACCTATATACATCAAGTAGATTACAACGATACTTTACGACTAACGACCGGTCTCAATCTAATTCTAGTTTGGTAAGTAGTTATACCATACAGATCGTGTTTTCTAATCTATTTATAACGGTTTTTTCAACAACAGTATTCCCACAAGCTCGGATAAGGTCACACATAGATAGATTCTTCTGACTACAGCTAACAGCGTCTCTCAGATATGTTTTGTTTCTGCGTTTAAACCATTTGATGTCATATTGAACCGGCCACGCGTTGCTGAGGCTCGATTATTACATATTGAATTATTCAAAACTAAAACTTGGCGCCATCTATGAGATATGATAATAGTCGGTCCAACTGTTAAAGCGCCATCTGTTCGAGACTGATGTAACTTACAATTAGTAACAATAATCAACATTGACAATAATTTAATTTGTAATTAACAAAATATTGAAAATCGAATTAATCGGCCATTGATCGAAATATAAATTATCCTATTTCTCAAGTTGAACCAAATTATACATAAATGTGAATAAACATTATGAGACTGGAATTTTATATATAAAGGAGATGTAATATATATATACTAAAATTATCATGATACAATAATAATAATATTTTAAAACAAGTTGTTAATAAATAAATAAATAAATGTAATAATGTAATAAATAAATGTTTAATTGTTCTCGGTAGGAATACTTACTTTCTAAAATGGTTCAGCACGGTCATGTTGGCGTACATATAGTACAGATAGTATGCGTATGGAGGATTCTCCTCATCATCCCACTCTTCAGGAATCTTCACGTCAGCATCCAGCATCGGGTTCTCGGGTTTAGACTCGTCGTCCACACTGTCGAACCCTATTACGTGCTGTATAACATCGTTTTTGTTTAAATTTTTGACAACCATTCTTCTAGTAAATTATTACAGTCACGTAATGTCACGTAGGTAAGGACATAAGTTTCCCGCGATCATTTCAAAGAATTAACAAGATGGTGGCCGTCTTGTTAGAACGTTCCAAAGAGTTTTTATAACAAGTCAGAATCCATCCTTCGTGGTATTACTTCCCATCTACTACTCTTGTGCACAATAACCGAACTATATTACGTAAAACACCACCAATATTACAAAATATAGAGGCAAATAACAAAAGGTTATGAATAAAATGTAAAATCCACTGCATGACAGGCTAACATCCCGCTAAAAACGCTGCACCTTTACTTATTTACTTTTACTGTTTTTTAATAATAAACAATTGAAAAAAAAAACGTTTGGACCAAGAGTCTGCTCAATATAATGTTCATAGCTTTTGAAGTAAAACTTCTTTAAGCACGACTAGGAGGTAACTGTACGACAATGCAACGGAAGTCCGTTACGGCGATATGGCGTCGAGTTTCTGTACCATCCGGTTTTAGTAAATATTTTTGATTTTGTCAATAAATAGTTTATAAACAAATGAATTAAAAATCTTTGAAAAAGAAAATATATATTGAATAATAATAAAAATCATACAATATAATTAATTATGTATATATGGGCGCGCGACGGTGCTGCTATCTGGTTTCAATATAAGTAAGTAACAGATTAAATCAAAGCTTTAAAATTACACAGGAAATATTATTAGCAACTCTTTGTTATAAAGTTAATAAAATATAGAACAATTATCATAAACCAATCACATCATATTTGAAGTATAATCGTAATTAAAGTATTGCTTTAAAATGTATAGTGTTCGACGATAATAAGTGTACCTATATATTACTAATTTTACATAATCAATAAATGCATTTATTAATTTTCATATGACGTATTTATTTTTAACTTAATCACAATTTTTTTATAACGCCATAGAAGTTTTACTTCAATCGCGTGTGACGGTTACACGCACTCATTTTATGTATCTGCTTGTTTATTTTTAGTTTTAGTTATAACCTCATCTACTTTTAACTAACGATGTGACATCAAAATAGGAAAAAGCTTTTTTAAGTGAAAGCGCTTTATGGGAGGGCTTTGAAATTTTGATCGGCAACGTTTTTTTTGTGACGAAAGGGGTAAACACTGTGTCCGGTAGTGTTGATATAACCGGTTTTCTACCGATCGCCAAAGTTAAGCAACAAAGGCCGCGGTCAGTACCTATTTGTCGTTGGCTTACTGTATATTTCCTTATATAGGTATATATAATTCTTTTGTCCGTATGTATTTAACTGGGCTCCTCCTAAACGGTTGGACAGATTTTGATAAAGTCTTTTTGTGTGTGTTCAGGTTGATTCAAGAATGGTTTAGATTGGACCTGATAGGTGACGCTGCGGTTGACTTTTAAGATCTTTTTTATTATCAACCATGTTTTTTTTATTGATCTGTTCTTTCGGTTTGTAAATAGTATCGACTTACAGTGAGGAACTTGTGGAGCTCGATGTTGCTGTTAGGATCGTTGGTGACTTCAAAGAGTGGCTGGAAGATGTTGCTCAGGAACTCTTGGAAGTTGTTCATTATCTTGTTCGATTTGAAGATATCACTAGATTATATTAAGTACATTAAAATTTAGAAAATGTTTTTTTTTTAATAGTCGCACGGCAAAATGACTGCACCATGCCTGATGGTAAGCACAGTACAGTCCAAAAACAATGGCGACCACCGAGTGACACACTATCCATCGCCGGTCGCCGCTGTCATGCCGGCCTGCGCGAACAGCTGGATATGCACAGGCTGATCCCGAAACGCGACCCACAGAAGCGAATCACTATGACGGGCTTTTTCGCCATATACATGGTGGTTGTAACCCAGTCGGGCTGTGAAACCCCTTGGTAACCCCGCAAATTATATTATATTATTTGATTATATGCCCGGTCTTCTCTCATAGTCAACTGTAATCGCAATACCAGTGTGTATATCTCCCACAGCTGGGCAAAAATCTAAAAACATAAAAAGTACCAAGTAAAGAACTAAATCGTACAAGTAAACCTACTAAACCTACCGTACATTCCAGAAACAATTATTATTATTATCATTATTCTAAAATAATAAAACAATACATATTTTCTGTAGACGTCTTTCGAATGAATGTATGAAACTCCTTCATATAATAAAGAACTGATTACCACATTGCCATCAATTTAAAAAATCAGTATGACAGTGTGAAAAAATAATTAACAACAAGAAAGTCTACCACAACCTTGTAGATTAAAACACTAGTTTACAACAAAATACATCGGCCCGATTAATGAATCCATGCTATTAACTGATTTAAATTGATATTAGCTACTATTGACCTTAGCTGAATTACAATTAAATAATTCAAAAATACTTTAAAATACTTAATTACTATTGACGTAATAGTAACTTGGTGTTTATACTAATAACCTACTATTGACTCGTGCTGAATTACTATTGGTTAATATCTACTAATGGCTATCTAGCCAATTCTAACAACGCTTTATTACTATTGGCTGTCTGCTATTGATTGGATCCTCAAGGGTGGCCCTTGGTGAGTCAAGAGATACTCTTGTATATGACATCAGAACGTTCACTTGACTATAGACTACAGATGTCTTACAATTATTTTCGTAATTAATTATTAATTATGATCGATTTGTAAATGAGACGATGATACGTTAAAATGAAACCAAATTTAATTAGGTTATTTTCTCCTTGATACATATTGAAATGAATGAATAAAAGCATAGATAATACTCACTATAATCTAGGTATCTGTATGAGCCAGCGTACATTGTTTGAATGCACGTTGTACTGTATCGCCCATTTGGCCAATTTCGCCCACTCGCTTGTGTTCTTCCCGTATATAGAGAGACGGAGTTCTGCATTTTGATACTTGCTTTCCTCTAGATCTGCTGCTACTTCCTGTTACGCGAAATTTTACGTTCTTGAATGAAAGCTTCTATGGGTTTAGTGCTTAAACATTGTTTATCTGATGTTAAATGATCACGGAGTTCAAGATAGTAAACAGACAAAACCTAGGACTGCTACTCAAGTACAGTTACCGTAACACACCTATAAGCGCTTGGCGACAAATTTTCTACTTTAAGGTCCAGTGTCCAACCGGCCAGCAGCCACATATTATTTAGTATTAGATGGTGTGCAAGTCTCATGCGAAGCTGTTGAAAACACCTTAAAGGGCCGAGGCGTCTTACGAGTAGCGCGGTAAGCCTCGTGGTAGTAAGCGCTAAGATTTTATCAGTACTGACAGGTGGAAATAGTTGTCGATAAATATTATATGATAAATTGTAAACTCTAAACTGTAAACATATAAACTCGTTACTTGTTATAATACAAACTAATCTTAATTTGGAAATAGAAGGTATGTTTAGTATTCTTATATTTATTCATCAGCAGCTTAACATACAATCTGTCACCGAAAGACTATTATTTATATATTTCAGAATCAGTATATAGTTACTTTTTGAAATAAAAATAAATATAAAATAAAAATTGATACGTTCTTATATCTTATAAGAAAAAAAAGAACAAAATGTGCGTAATGCATTTTATAGATATCGCAATATGCATATGTAAAAATATAATTGACTTCCTTCATTTCTCCCTTCTCGCTTAGTCCACCACTGATCATCAAATCCATTAAGCTCTAACAATTGCAATATACGTATTAGAGGCATAGATTCCGAGCTACAGTATTTAAATAGAAATTCGTAATATGTTAGTTACAACTCCAAAATTGTATTAATAATGTTTGGTAATTTAAATGATTATATAATTATGAATATAGGAAAACTGGTGTTCCTAGTCGCTGTTAGATCACAAATCCCACTTTGAACTGTCTACTCCACGGCCCTTCCAACCATGGTTGATATCGGTCCCGTTTAATATTAACGACTCATACATATTAAGTTATAATTGACCGCCACTAAATCCAAGTTCCTCCCACCCTTTTTTTTAACGTGGGGAAACCCCTTTTGGTTACGCCATCCCCCGGGGGAGAGGGTGGGTTATGTCCGACTCGCACAGACTAAAGCCCCACGGTGTACCGACAGACCGTTTTGTGGGGGCGGCAAGGGATCAAACAAGCTAATCAACCTTGTAGAGCCACCCACACGGTCCGCCCGGCGGAAGGTGACCGCCGGGCTCCTACCTATAGAGGGACAGACCGGGTACACACCGGCTGCCCCCTCCCTCGTCCGCCGAACCTGTGCAATGAGGAGATGGGCCCCCGGCCCATCCCCTCAGGTCCGGCTACGGTGGCGGGAGGAGTTCAGCGAAGCACCTCCTCCTCCCCCCTGTCCTCCTTTGGCGGAGACGGCCACTTCGAGGGTCTGCCGCGCGGGCCCTCTCCACCTCCTCCATCTGCGAGATAACCTCCTCACAGAAGGAGGCCACCGCTCGCTAAGCCTGTTCGCAGCCGAGCATGGCCGAAACCACGCTCGGCAGCGATAAGTCCGTTCCCACGGCCGCCGCCAGAATGCGGCGCTGCTCTCCCCATGCAGCACACTTAGACAGCGTGTGCTGCGCGGTATCTTCCTCAGCGCCGCACTCGTGGCAGGCGGCCGTCGGCTCCCTGCGTGCGATCCGGTGCAGGTACCACCCGAAACAACCGTGTTCGGTGAGTGCACCAGCTGGAACGTCAGCGCGCCCATCCGGAGGCGAGTGCCAATTCCGGCTAGGGAGGTGGAGACCTCGGACTTGATGTAGCGATGGTCCGATAAGGTCTTCACCTCCTCAAGCACCTTCCACCCCCGGACACGGCGTGCGACAGAGGGGGTAGCGAACGAGACGTCTATCACAGACCCCCGTTCCATCACACACACGTGTGAACGTTCCCCTGGTTGAGAAGGGACAGCCCCAATTCGGCTGCCCATTCGTCAATGGCCATACCCCTCAGGTCCGTGACTGCCGCTCCCCAGGTCCTCGATTTGGCGTTGAGATCGCCCATGAGGACTACGGGGAGCGGCGACAGCCGCCTGACAGCTCCCTGCAGGGAGCCGAGGAACACCTCGAACTCCCTCAGGGGCTTGTTAGGGGAGAAGTACGCCCCCACAACGGCGTACTCTCCCCAGACGGCTGTCACGAACCCGGCCCCACTTTCTCTTGCCGCCAGGGCCGAACCCCTACCAGCAACGATGGCCACGGAGCCGTTCCGATCCCCAGCCCACTGTAGCTGGGAGGGAACGAAGTAGGGCTCCGTGGCGACCGCCAGCCTGATACACCACTCCGCCACTGACTTCACGAGTAAGTCCTGTACAGCGGCGGAGTGGTTGAGGTTCGCCTGGAGGAAGTTGCATATGGACCGATCCATTCCTGTGGGCACATACGGCGTAGCGGGCCACCTCCGTTTTACACTCGGCCGTTTTGTGGCCCGCCGCGCCGCAGCAGTTACACCCGTCCCCCCTGCTGGACGAGGAGGGGCACATAGGGCAGATGTGCCCCAAGCTCATACACTTAAAACAGCGTAGGGGCTTCTTGTCCAGCAGGTGGACGCGTACGACGCTCCACCCGACCAGGAGCTTTCCGGCCTGGACAAGCTCCTTGGCCACCGCCGCGGGGAGCGTCACATGGACTGTGCCGAAGCCCCCCTAGTTCCTCATTATTTCGCCGGCCTTCGCCACCACGACCGTCTCGATATCGAGGGAGGACACCGAATCGTCCAGCCCGATGATCCGGATGTCTGCCCTCTTTGTTGGGACGACGACCGTGACGATGTTGGCCAGCGCCACGTTGAGTTCCCGGGCCAGATCGGCGGCCTTCTCCTTCGTCTGTCCCGGGAGCTCGATTTTCCGGGCACCCGTGGCCGTATGCCGTACCCGGACATCCTCCGGCAGGGCCACGGATTCCCGCGCCTTCACCAGGACCTGCCTGTAGCCGATCCCCCTCTCGGCTGCGGCATCCTGCAGCGTCACAATGACCGCAGCCGATTGGGGGACGGACGGCAGTTTCGGCCCTGATGGGTTACTCGGCTTTGAAGGCACCATCAGGGGCGCCGCGACGGCCACTACAGTCTTGGGCGGGGCAGGCTTCTTCTTCCTGCCCACTACGATAGCCCACCCCGCCTCAGATGACGCCGCCGCAGGGACCGGAAGTTCGGCCCAATTGAGCCCCAGAGGATGGGCCACCGGGGCCGGTCACTGAGGCACCGCCGGCCTCACCCTTCTTCTTGTCCCCCGCCAGCAGGGGGCGAACAGGCACCTCCGGAGGGAGACGACTCGCCAGGCTTTCCAGACGTGCGTTCAGCATATTGCTGAACGACGTTTGGAGAGATCGCTCCAGGCGTGAGACGACCCCAGCGAGCACCGCCTCCCACTGATGCGTGAGGGTCTCCGCTGGCATTGCGGGAGCAGGAGGCGGGGGCATCTGCCTTTTGGTGTTGGCCTCCTGCTTCCAGGCCAAAACCTCCGCCTTGAGGTCTTCAACCTGGCGGCGGAGGTTCTTGGTGTCCCTCTGAAGCTTCCTCACCTCCTTCGACTCCGTGCGGTCGGCGAGCGTCTCCACCACCTCCCTCAAGGTCTTAGCTGCCTCCTTCAGCACTTTTATGCAGGGCCCCGACAGATGCCCTGACTTCTTGACGGTCTCCAGTATGGCCGTCACCTTCACCCCCGCCAGCATCTTCAACGTGACGACGTCGAGCTCCTCCACGTAGAACGGATCTGCCTCTGCCTCCAAGCCCGCCGCTGATCCCGCCTTGGAGCCGTTCTTAGAGCCGGCCTTGGAGCCGGCCTTGGATCCAACAGCCGAGGCAACCACTGAACCGGTGTCGGAACCCGCCTCCGACTCCGCCGCACTCAGACTGTCAGCCAGGGCCCGGTCAAACGACCCGTCACCCTCCCCCATAACCCCGCAACCACCCACGTTGCCTTGCCTTGGGAGCCGCCCTCTCCTCCGCCTCCGTATCGTATCTTAGGGTCTCCAGTAAACCATGAGGCAAAAGACCGAGTCCGTACAACACGCCAAATAAGTCAAAAGGCAAGAAAACAAATCCAGAAAAACGAAGCCAAGTCAAAAATCAGTGTAATCCACAAAAGTCCAAGAAGCAAGCCAAGTCGGGTACAAAAACTAGTTCGGAATCCGTAAACAAGCCAAGTCAAAAGAGATAATCCCAAACCACTACAGAAAACCACCCATAAACGACGCAGGGCAAAATCAATCCCACCCTGCCACCACCTTAGTAAGAGCGATATCAGAGCGATTGGTAGCATTCTAGTGTCTGGATGGTAGGAAAATTTACTTAAACATTATAAAAATGTGAATAATAGCTCACGTTAATGATCCTTGCGAAGTACTTTCCGTTCATATAATTGTCCGTCTTGAGGAAGACCTCGCGGAGTCTGCTCTCCCCGATCGGGTTATACTTCGCGTTGAATTTATCAAACCGGTGGAAAGTGTTTCGGTCCTGCAAGAAAACCAACAATTCAAACTACCGCATAACTTAACCTGAGTGATTAATACTCGAATCTAAGCATTTCGATATCTTCTCGTAAGAGCACACAAATTATATAAGGAGCCCTTGTAATATCCTGCTCCGATGACGTTAACTATATGGCTGTTGACTGCTGCATGGATATCAATCACGGCACCTCATTGGGTCGTCATAATATGTATGGCTATTGATGAAGCTTAACCAGCTAAATTTAACATCTGCTTGCAGATGAACACAAATTATAAGGATCCCTTACAAAGTTCTTAATCATATACTATACTAGATGAAAGGTTTAAACACTTGCAGTATTATAGGATATGACACTTCATGGTCACATTTAACATATAAAATAATAATATCAAAACAAATACTAATAGACAACAAAAATAACCTTAGGTAAAGTTTGTTCTAAGAATTTCAGAAGTATGGGTAACTTAAATAAACCTAACCTAAGACTTCTAACGGCTATCAATTATGATTGAAAAATATACCTTGAACGTATACACGTAACTTATACCTCCGACCGATAACGTAAATTTAGCAATTAAATGGGTCCTTAATAAAGCAATATACTTACAGCATGTACATCCAGCATGTCCACGGTGAGGTCGTATGTGCTGAGGTTCATCGATTGGAATACAGCTTTCAATGTCATTGGGGTGCCTTTATGCAGAGTCACGACCTGGTGGAATCAACACATCACATATCGTCACCAAAACAAATCAGTCATAGGTCACGACAATTTTGACCAACTAAATTACGACCACAATATTCTATGTGTAAAAGCTCAAATAGTGTTGCATTCTACAGCCAACCAGTAATCAAGAGGAATGACAGGTAACAGACTCGATCGCTACCACCATACACATATTAATAAACAGGTGGCTTACTCTTGACGCTTTCGAGTTCTAAATCGAATCGAGTATCAGTCGATTTCATGCTATTTCGTACTCTTGAAATCAACACTTCAATCAACAATCAACATCACAACAACAACGACAACAATCAGCGCATGATCGCACTGTGGCTCAAATAGGAACTAACTTGGATCGACTTCGTCGTTAGGATCGAAAAATCGGTACTCTCCACACAATCTGACAGCTGTGGATCGAGTCGTTCAATCGAATATAGATGTCAAAATAGACGATTGACAAAAAGGTACTTTGTTAGGATCGAGTGAGATTATTTTAGTGTTTTATTGTGATATTTATTTAAAAAACTACATTATTATCGTTCACTTTGCAATACTAAACCAAATAAACACACATGCGTGAAGATATTTGCTAAATATAAGTCGATATAACAACTAGATTATTAAAATTGAAATTCTCAAAGATTTCGAAGACATTATCGAAGAAACTCTAAGTATTCATAAATGTATTATACCCTACATGGATAAATCTGCAACATGATGATATTTCTATTAATAACAAGATGGAATATGCAAGGTTTTACAAGTAACAGTCGCCGAGCTTCTTAAAATATTATCCGCCTACATTGATAGGTGAAGTCGAGCCAAGATTTTAGTTCTTCACTATCAAAAGCAGATACATTTTCGTGGACCACTCTCGTTTACAAATTGTGAACCCTCATTTTTTTTTTCGTTTATTTTGCGTTTGTTATCACAAATAAGTCGTAAGCTATCGTGGAACCAGAAATCAGTGCCTTACTAGTAAATAAAACATTTAAACCTTTAAACGAGCAATTCTTGTATATTTTTATATTGTTATATATTCAGGATCTCGGAAACGGTGGCAGCGATTTCCGTGAAATTTAGTATGTCACCTACATACGGGAACGATAAATCGATCTAGCTAGATTTCATTCATAGAAAACTTTTTTATCTGAGTTTTCAGTCTCTGTCAAAACAAAAATAGCTCAAATGGAAATCAGCTTCTTCGAAAATCCGTCTAACCCCAGTTCGAATCCAAGTGAGACTAAAAGAGATCTTTTTTTTTATATATAACATGCTAATTTTGTGATCTAACCTAACCTAACAGTTTATTTTAATTTAAAAAAGTTTTTTAAAGAACCAAGCTAGGTTCGGTCATCCAGGTACTATATTTCTAAACCGCTAGTACATATAACGCAGATGGCCAGAAGGAGTAACAAAAAAGTACTATGTATGGTCAAAATTTAATTGATTGTTTTGCAAAATATTCTCCCTTAGCTTTAATGCACTTTTTCATACGATTAAAACAATTTACAAATCATTTACTCCACCACTCCTAGTTGACCTCGAAAGCAAGCTTCTTATAGTCTTCAATAGGTTTTTCTGGTATTCAAAAATGTTAACCAAATAAATAATTATTGATCTTTGAATACACGAGAAAACAAACTACTTTTCAAAGCCAAAGAATTGCATTTCCAAATGTAACTAATAAATATTCTTAACTTAAGCGGCCAAATCGGGGAAATTTTAATGTCCCATATTTTTAAATAGAAAGGATTTGTTTTTTTGTTTGTAAGAGATATACTAAGTACTAAAAAAAAGTCTTTTGCCTATAGAAAATGGACCATATTTTCCAAATCAACATGAACAATAACTAAGCCGCAATTAAAAGCTAGCATAAGATAAAAATTATTCTTTTTAAAACAAAGACCTCACCGATGCCATTCTAAATACGAACCTGTCATTTAGCAATCTCATCGCGAGTTCTTTAAATTTGACAGGTGCCAAAGAGATAACAAGTTTGTTATTGTTCGCGCGAGTGAAACTTGACTTTTCTTTTAGTAGCGCCGCCAGATGTCGCAAGGTGCGAAATAAGAGTGAAAGTTTTGATAACATTGAGTTTTAATGAGTTCTAATGGCAGGAAATTTCTTACCTTTGACTTAAGGGGATACTTCCTTTGTCATATTTATAAATGTTTGAAAGAAATTGTGCAATTAAAATCTTATAGAGATACAACACCTGGATATAAAAGACATAAGAATGTATCTATCATATCTATGTCTAAGTTCAATTAAGCCTTGTATTTGGCTTGTATTAATTCTGCTTAAGCTGAACTTAATTTAAATTTAGGTTATGATGAAAACGAGATGGTGCGTTTTTGGCGGGATTCTGGAATGACATGCAGTATATTTTCTTTATAATCTGGTGTTGTTGTGGTGTTTTTAATTTTAATAATTTTTTTTAATTTTAATAATATCACGAAGCATGGACTCTGACTTGCCACAATAACTCCCTGGAAAGTTGTAACAAGACGGCCGCCATCTTGTTAGTATAACTTTTAAAAAGAGTTGGAAAATGTACAATATACCTAATTAAAGAATGTAATATGTTTATAGGTATCTTTAAATATATGTTTCTAAAAGATGAAGTTTTATATGAACACACGCAATGCATGAATATTCTCTTTTGCACAATTTAAATAATTTCTTTACATATATGTAATATAAATCGATAGTCATATAATAAATACATCCCATAATTTTGTAAAACATTCCAATGTTTTGATATTTAATCTGACAGTCCGAAGCACAGATTACGGCAAACTTTATTCTGTGACACAGACTAAAAAACATGTTCTCAATATTAAAATCATTATTTAAGCATGGTTTTAATAGCTGTGATATATTTTTATAATATTTAACCTTATATAAATTATTACTCTAGCGTTATAAAGGTAGATAACACTACAAAAACTATGAATCAAGCTAAAAGATATAACACTTTACTGTGACGTATTGTGTGTTTACTATGACCGGATACACTTAACGACCCCGTTATCAATCGATCGTGAAACGTTCTTGATCCTCGATTCGATTTGGTTCAAGAGTACCCTTTTAGTTCGAGTTTGGATCAACATCAATTTCGAATCAGAAACAAAACCAAATTGAAATCAATTTCAAGAGTTAGACCCCTGGTCTCCTTGATTCTTTCGATTTATCTTATTTTTGGATTAGATGTGTCGTTACATTTAAAAATAAGCTAAATCCAAGCCTTCCTAATATTTTAAATGATATCGCCTTAATATCTCGGCCTTTTCTAATATTTTACGTTATTCTCCAATATCTTCAAATTTTATACATGTCAAATATAAAGATTTTATAGAATAAACTAAAAACCTTATGGACGACACAATTTGAACTTCGTTCTTAGTGTACCATCGACGACTAAAATCAGATTTAGTTGATTTTGAAATGTAGTGACTCCTATACCTGGCTGTTAAAGTGGCGGTGAGCCGTCTATTTGGGTTGCACTGTCCTTACGTACAAGTGCAATAGGTACATAGCCACTTAGTTGTAACTACGATTTTTTTTTAAACTGACCTCATCCGCGTGATTCTTGAGTGTCTTCTTAATGAATCTAAGCAAATGCTTCTGGTTCATGCAAGATGCTGCATGGATATGTGTATCCACTTTCCTGTAAGAGACAATAAAGAGTAGATCGTTATTAGAATGAATTAATTCTTAATGGGACCTCAAATACCTGATGAATGGAATATACTAGACCTCAAGTAACTTATGGATGAAATGTATTGGATTTCAAGTACCTGATGTTATAGAAATCTCGATGGGGCACAGCCTTCTGCGAAGCGAGTTCTCTGAGCTCGTTGAGAAGGACATGAAGCTGGAACTTTGATGACAGATAACTCAAGCGGCGGTAGCAGAACGATTTACTGGAACAATATCATGCGTTGTTCATATAGCAGTAACATATCAGGAGTGGAACTGACTGAAGCGTAATTGGCGGAACAAAATACTGATTTGTAGTTGGCAAAAATATAATATAATACCACCAACGTATGGTTACTTAATATTTCTATTTTGTGAAATTGTTTATCCCTTGTCCTTAACTTATGGTGACACTTTGTTGTAGTTTGTAGATACATACGTATGTATCAATCATCAATCAAGTGACAATAACATGGTATTTGGTACCTACCACCTTGTTAGGTCTTTTTCTAAGCTCGCCTGGCAAACTACCATTCTCAAGTTGCAAATCTGTTGTCAAGGACCTATGTGTGTGTTCCGTTAGCCGTACTTGAGAGTCAGACCCGTCTAGGTTTAATGTGTTAATTTGATATTTTTGGCGTATGGATGCGTTACAACTACACTGAAAAAGTTTGAATTAAATCTTGATTATGCTTCTACAGTACTCATGAAGAATAGGATAAATGCAGGGTGGATAAAATGACGAAAGGTGTCTGGGGTAGCTTGTGCCCTACGAATGCCCTTGAATCTCAAGGGGAAGGTGTATAAAACTGTAATATGGCCAGTCATGCTATATGCAGCTAAGAGCCGGGCTACGAATAAAACGAAATGAGAATGAGACGAATGAGAGAATACTACATATGGCAGAGATGCGAATGTTAAGGTGGTTGTGTAACTAGAATGGATGAGAATAAGAATTTGTACATCAGACGAAGTTTGAAAATATCATTTGTGACAGAGAAGTTGAGGAGTAATAGGTTAGCCTGATACGGACATGTCAAGAGGAGGAAAATGTTAAGGAAAATCATATAACTAGAAAGTTTTGAGTATAATGATGGGCGGATATAGGAGCAGAGGAAAAATATAAAAGGTATGGAATGGATTTTGTGTAAAAGGTGTGAATACTGAGATGACATTTGATAGGGGAGAGTGAAATATGTTATGGCAATCTTAGTTAAGTGGGATAAGGGGTAAGATGATAACTACTCACAGAGGTCCATCAGCGATCATGTTGCACATAGTGTTTTTATCTTGGATGTACTGCGCCAGTTTGATGTACTCGTAAGGTAGCCGTTCTTCACCTGTCTCCGTCTGTTTGTAAAGGTTAAAGACGCCTCGATCCACCTTCACGGTGTACCCCTTTGGTGAGGGTGATGGGCACTCCCATGGATCCTTGTCTTTGAATGGCGGGTGGACTATATGATCTATGGTAAAAAAATTGAAAGAGCTGTTCATACTAATTTCTTTAATTTTCTTTAATTTAAATAGGTTAAACTAGACGATAAAAAATAAATTTAAATGGAATTATGTGTACAGTCACGTACAATGCATGTCGCCCTACTTATTATGTGGCACAAATAGATAGATTATAGATTAAAATAGTTAGAAGATAGAAAAAATATACGAGTCAAGACGGCTGAGGAGCAAATCATTGCCTGACATAAGCTCTTGGAGTGCCCGTTTGTGGGAATAACGTTTTTTGTTAGATCACAATTATTTTATTTCTATGTTACAATGGTGTTTTCGTGCAACCTAACCGAGTGCTTTAACAAGACTGACAAACCAAGTATTTCATAAATATACTTTTAATTCAAATGTGCTGATGCACACATAATAAGTAGGGACACTAAATGATTCAGTCAGTAATATCACAAGCTGAGTAATTTGTACTAACAAGATGTTGTTTTAGGCCCTGAGGCACACCAGAGTATTGGGCCCTTTTGGCTCTTTTTTTCGGTGTAATCGACGATGTCAATACTTTTAGGTCTCAAAAAAATTGTAGATTCTGTTCCATATGTTCATATATATTCATATAGTTCATATAACATTCATTTTCCACCCTATATCCTGCGAGTCCAATAGATGCGCTGTTAAAAAATGTACTAAAGGCAAAACGTTTACTCGTAAAAAGTATTAAATTAATTAAGTATAATCTTTCAGGATTTGGGCCCTACGACGATAATTTGAAAAGATTACATCTTAAAAACAATAATAATAAAAATAACAAAGAAATAAATAATAATACAGTAAAATGCAAAAAATAACGAAATTCAATTAACATATTAATATGCTCTACCTAATATTCTATCTAAAATTGATGTCCAAACCGGTGTTAGTTTTGACGTTCGTAAGCGCCTTATGAGGGCCTAAATGGAAGTATTTTTGATTTGTTTTCATTTTGATACCAACCCTTTACTTGACTAATAACAATAGTATAGTCGGCGTGGTCGAGTTGTTTGACTGGTGGAATATCAATCCAATGTCCGTAGGCTCGAACCCCGGCATGTACCAACGAATTCTTTGGAATTCGCGTACTAATTTAAATTGGTAACACTATCCGCTGACGGTGAAGGAAAATCGCGGGAACTTTGTGAAGTAACCTGTTCTTGTAGTACTAATACATAGAAATAGAAAATATACAACTGTGAATTTTTTAGAGTCTGAAATCGCCAATACGCCGTGGAGATTATGCCCATACCTTCCTTAATAAATAATAGTGATGAATAATAGCTGTAACTGCGTGTTTATGGTCGATATATGAGCTTTATTTTAAAGAATATATAGCCTTTACGATTTATAGCACCAAATAATTGTAATTGATCCTCCCTCACCAGCGATGTGGCTCTTGGCGTGTGTAACTGTGGGTGTATGGTGTGCAGGAGCATCCGCGTCCATGCTCCTTATGAACTTGGCTGTGATTGTGCAGAAGCTCTGGTGCGACATCTCCATGTATTTCTTGCGCATTTCTAACGCTTGCACTAGATACGAAGAAGCCTGCTGGAGATCTTCCAGTGGCACCTATTTGAAATGGGAATACGTGAAATAGAAGGCCAGCTTTATGAATAAAATATGATTTACAAAGTATGTTTGCAAAAATATAACAAATTTTCTTTTCAGTACAGAAGAACTAGTATAGGTATAATAATAGTTTTTTAAAACTTATAAAATATCATAATTACTTATCAATTTCAGAATAAAATTGTACCCATCCGTATACAAAATGTCAAAAAGAAACAAAAAATGGTTTTTTGGAATCCACAACTTTTGCACCATTTATTGTGATAAGTGATAAAAAAAATAATTAGCAAGTAAAAAAGCTCACTCCAGAAGTGTCCTCCCCGCTGATGGCGACTCGTTGGAAATGTGGCAGAACGATATCCAAATCATCATCGTCGGGCACCCTCAGACGAGCAGCCTCCTCGAACACCGGCGGCGCGCCGCTCTCGCTTCCAGCGAAAGAGTGCACCGACTGACCGCATTCTGCAGCCCTAGTAAACAGACCAAATGTACTTTATTCAATTTATGCCCTAAGGCACATATGAACATCAAAACTACAACCGGTTCAGACAAACAACCCACTCATTATAATAAACAGTAATATGCGTTGTAAAACCTAACACTATAATCTAAAAAACTGTTACTGGTTTGACCGAGTCTGAAACATGGGACGACCACGAAATGTATCCACACTTAACAACGACAATATATACGGTGGCGTAAGCGTATTCAGTTTCGTGAGCTCGAAATTTAAATGTAGTCCTTTTTGTGATGCATGCCTGGCGGCTTGTTGGAAATCTTTCACAAAACACCTACAGGTGTGATCCAGTATCTATACTTAAAATGTTGACCCAGGCCTTTAGACATAGCATATTCATCTTCATCTTATCACTTTACATCAAGTTACAGATTGTAGTCATGCTTTCTTATTTCCTTACAGTCCTTCATTTATCAACCATCAACAAAAACTTAATAAACCTATCGTATCGATAAATTAAGCCTACAATGTTTAATGAAACAAATTCCACATACTAAATCCTTTTATTATTAACTATATAATTAAAGACTAAGTCGAACGTGAATTTATACCCAACACAATATAAATAATAAACAATCTATAGCTTATAATCACTTCATACATATAATGGCAGCGATCACACTAAAAGGGTAACGTCTGTATACAAATACCGAACGCGAATACTTGACGCCACCGCGTTCCCGGCGTATTTATAAAGATTAATCTCCGCCCGGTGACACAACAGACTAATCATGACGTCATATCCGGCGAGGGTCAATTGATTATCTTTTAATGCGTCGTAACAATACAATTTTATCCCTTTGGATATCGTGTTTCTTACTCGACGGGGGCCAGCGTTTTTCGATAATGTTTGTTTATTTCTTATACATGCCTCGAAGTCTAAACGTATAACTTTACATTAACCATAGTTATGGAAGTAACATACACTATGCAATATTTAAATATGACGTAATACAAATTTTTTTGCATACCAGAACTCAAAATTTTCTTTGTTTTTGTAGTAAGCTTTTTTATATATCTTTGACACGCCTTGTAGCCTAAACATATGTAATGTCTTTAGATTATCCTAATTGTGGACCTTAAATACACTATTCAACATTGAAGTATGAGGTTTGCAAAAAAAAAAAAACGATTTTGGTTATAATTTCTTTTTGTCACCAATACTCAAAATTTACAGTGTTTTTTGCAATCAGCTTTTTTATTTTCCTTCATGAACAATTTTACTTATTATTATATCTTCTATGGAATTATAATTCACGTAATTATAATTCATAAATATCATAAAACAAATTACTTCACACGGAATTAGAAGCGAATTAGACAAATTGCGAACAGAAATAACAATAGAATGCGATGCGAATCAGAAGAGTTGCGAAATTTTCAGTACATCTAATATAAAGTAAATTTTCAAAAAAATTCAATATCAATCAAAACCCATAAGGCACTAAAAAGCGGAAAATAAATAGTTTATCAAAAATAAAACATATGAATATGTGTGCTACCTAGAGATGTATTGGAAGTCGGTGCCAACCAAACCGAAAATCATATCATCTACAGGTACAAAGTTTAAGTCCACTCTCGCGTCTCTGTAATACAAAAATTTTGGTTGGTACCGACTTCCAGTACATCTCTAGGTAGCACACATATTCATATGTTTTATTTTTGATAAACTATTTATTTTCCGCTTTTTAGTGCCTTATGGGTTTTGATTGATATTGAGGTCGGTTAATACTTTTTTTTGAAAATTTACTTTATTTTTCCATTTTTAGTGTACATAAATATATTTTACTAGCAGTGCCCGCGAACCCGTTCCGCCTTAAGTATATTAAAATATGCGCATTTTTGCGGTATGGTATCTATCGGTATGGTATGCGATATGGTTTCAATTGGTTGTACAATAAGTAACGTTTGGTACGAGCGCAACCTTTTCAGTAATCCGCGATAGTTTCTACCACCAACTCGGCTACCATCGCTTCACACATTATACACCTTAAGTAATGTAATTACAATGCTTGCGTCATGTTGCAACACAGCAACGAACATAAGCACAATAGGCTCCTAAGAATTGAAGAGTTTTTTTTATAATATTGGTGGCAAACGAACATACGGGTCACCTGATGGTAAGTGATCACGGCCGCCCATGGACAATTGCGACACGAGAGGAAACACAGATGCGTTGCCGGCCCTTAAGAAAGGAGTAGGCTCGTTTCTTGAAAGTTTTCTTACTTTGCCACGGATCCCATAATCAGAACCTAACCAAACTCTCATCAAACTAGCCTTGAAGTACATCCTTTTCAATAAAAAATGAATCATCGAAACCGGTTAGCGTCATATTGAGTTATTCGTCTATTTGTCGTGTACATACTTAATGCAAATTTATAACTTATACGGTTTTGCACTGGGTGCCGTTGTCGGAACTGTACCAAATTAAAATGGGACCACACTGGAAGTACCAGCTTTCAAATAAAAAAAGAATAATCAAAATCGGTTCACCCAGTCCAAAGTTATGAGGTAACAAACATAAAAAAAAAAAAAAATACAGACGAATTGATAACCTCCTCCTTTTTTTGAAGTCGGTTAAAAATCACTAAGATTCACTGCGTAATCCTCTATCGTTATGGAAATATGAAAAATCCGTACGTGGCAGAAACCCAAGAATAAATTACATACTATGAAAAAATATATTCAATACTTTATGAGAATCAAATATTTCAAGTGCCCCTAATTACCCTGCGTTTGAAGACCTCAAATAAATACATCAAACGTCGAGTGTGATTGATTGATCACAGCCAAATGACTGAAAGAGTAAATACTACGAAATTTGTCTAAATATATCCATAGACAACTTTATTTAATAGTATTCTAATTACTTTCGAATATTTGTCTATAGCCGGCTTGTCGGCTTTATTTACGCACTAGCAGAACCGCTACTTCGTCCGCGTGGAAGCATATTAAAAAGACATTGATTAGTAAAGTCATCTGAACGTATTAAGTCCATTTACTTATCTACTTTTCTCTCGTACTTAAGTCGTGCCGTTGTTAACATTACAATAACTTTTGACAGACTGAACCGAATTTAATGAAACAAAATGTTACTCTAGGATATGATTTAAGATTTTTTTATCATGAAAGGTGTACTTTAGCTGTGATGCGTGTTTAAACAGACATACCGACAGACAGATATTTCCAATAATGATTGAAATTTATTTTATTACATATTCAATAATATTTTTCACAAAAATCTAAAAGTACAGACACGTTAGATTTACCTTTTTATTGTGTATATAGAAGATCTATGCTACAGAAAACAATAAAAAAAATATCTATGAATTATTCTAGGTTCCAAAGCACCAATATGTCGTGGCCAAGTGCGGTCATTCGTATCTTTCATTGGAAATCCATTAAGATGATATGATGATTATTAAAAGCCACCCAAATAATTTAAAATACGAAAATGCCCGAACTAGAATTAAACTAAATAAATAATGAGAACGAAAATTAGTAAGACCTTAAATCCACATACTTTTAAAAGAAAGTCAGCGGACGTGAGCAATATAAACCACTTGATACTACGTTATTGTTTCTGTCCTTCGCGTAATTCTTGACTTCGTCAGTCACGAATTCAAGATACTATCAGGTGGAAAATAAGATTGTTGTTATAACAATGAATGAAAATCAAAAATAACTGTTCTATCCCTATGTATTATAAAACAGTGTCCGCCGCCGAGTTTGTCTGTTTGTCTATTCGCGATAAACTCAAAAACAATTCAATGAATTTTCAAGTGGTTTTCATTATTAGATGGGTCAGCTCGCCCGGGGTAGTACCACCCTCTCACAGAAAACCGACGTGAGGTAATAGTGCTTGCATATTACGTTTCGTTCGGTCACCGAGAGCGCCGGAGGATCACCCCCCCTCCACCAAAATCACAGACTGGCAACGCACTTGCGACTTCTCTGGTGTTGCTAGGGTCTATGGACGGCAGTGATCACTTAACATCAAGTGACCCGCCTGTTCGTTTGCCTCCTATGATGATATATAAAAAAAAGTCAAGCCGCCTGGGAGCTTTCGTCGAAAACGCTGCCTACTTCCCTTTGAAATATATTAACTATATAACAAAACAATTGAGATAATAAACGACGCAGACGAATTCACGGGTATCAACTAGTTATTCTATAAATAAAACCGACTTACAAAGTTATTATTGCTAAATTGAACAAAAACTATGTTGAATAACTGAGGAATGTTGACTTACACTTCTATAATTTTATTAATAGCCTAATTCAGTAGTCGGCAAACAGCGGCTCGCGAGTGGCATGCGGCTCCTTCTCTATTTCATTGTGTATCTTTCAAAAAATGTTTAATGCATACACGGAATGATTTTATTAACTTGCCTTGTAAGAGAAAAGTTGCTTTTGAAACACTAGCGAACAGAAAAAAAAGCAGATTTTTAGAAAACAACGATAACACGGCTAGTCGCGCGCAAAAAATACATACTATATTTAGAAAAGGTAAGCTCGAGTATACTTTTAATCCTAATTATTTCCATAAAAATATCACCAGTAAAACAAATTTTAAGTTTAAAAAGGCTCTTTGAATAAATTAAATTTTTGTATTGTTTATATTTAGCTCTTTTGGATGACTAGTCTGCCGACCTCAGGCCTAGCTTATTATGAAAAAACATTTTCTAAAAGTATTGTAATACATTACAATTATAATGAACACATACCAAGAATTCCACGACGTGGTCCATCTTTTGCATTCGATTTTACTACCAAACATGTCCGAAAAACGTATTTACCTCTCAGAATCACACCACCTTTTGTCACTTCAATTAACTAAAATACGTATACGAAACTCCCACGAATTGAATAAACAATTAAGCATCGTGGTTCATTTCAATAAAATTATAATTATTTAAATCATTACTTATTTTTATTAGAAAATAACAATTAAAATTTTAAAACAAAGAAAACAGTATTTAGAGTCACTTAATTATATCCTAAGTGTTAAAAAAGGCTTAAAGTAGTTTAGTTTAACGCGAATGAGCCATTTTCAAAATATGTAACAAAAGGCGCGAAAAGTTATTCGCTCACGCGTTCGGTCGTAGTAATGGATGCCGCGTCGCGTCGCGTCTGTCCGCATCCCTTGCCTCGAGTAAGGGTTACTGTCGCGTCAAGGTTGATCCAATTACTGAACGTTAATAATATCAACTCTCGGTTTCACGGTTTATACAATTACTAGCGATTCGCCCAGGCTTCGAATGGGTGGAATATACTAATATAGCTTCACATGTGTCAAAAGAAATCAGATCCAATTTTGATGTTTCTTTATTTACATTTCATCAAGGTCATATATAAGAACGGTCAAGGTCAGTAGCTATGTATCTTGACACAAACACCTTTTTATTGTTGCCCGTAATTTTATAATTTCCTGGTACTATGTAATATGCTATTAACGGCGATTTTTATCGAAATTAAATGCTCAACGTAACTAAGGTATTTAAGTTGATTAGGATTCATACCATATTAAAAATAACCTATAATATTATTGATCGTAACTGCGAGAAGGATAATGCAGCTCGGACGTATGTAAAATACATGAAAACATCACTTCGTATTCCCGTTTTCCTCCTCCAAAAATGGTTCGATTTTAATAAGTTTTTCAGGTATAAAATAAGGACTTTGGCTGTGTCTGTATGTTTTTTTATTTTGATAAAATTCGTCATTTTCGTTTGACAGACGTCTGAAAATATCGGTAAAATCGGGCGCTTTTTATCATTTTTGAAAGCTTCTATTTATTATGATAATCGATTTATGGATAAGATCAAAGATAGAGTCACGGTTATTTGCTCTAGTGTCATTGCTCAGGGAGGAAAAAGGAGAATATGTTTGTATGGACAGAACGCCGCCCGCGTTTCCTCTTAACTGCTCAAACGCCGATCATCATAAAATGTTTCAAGGTAAACCCGTTCAATGAGGTGATAGTTCATGGTCACATTTAACATATAAAATAATAATATTAAAACAAACACTAATAAACAACAAAGAGAACCTTAGTTAAAGTTTGTTTTAAAACTTTTTTTAAAGTATGGGATCGATACTTTTAAACGTAAAAAAATCACACCTAGGTTCAATGAATATTGAAGGGGCGCTTTTCAAGGTTAATCATTACGTTACTGCTTATTATCGGAATTCTTTATTATTTCTCAATGGCCGGCAACGCATCTGTGATTCCTCTCGTATTGCACGTGGCCACAGGCAGCGATAATCACTTACCATCAGGTGACCCGCAATGTTAGTTTGCCACCAATGGTATAAAAAAATAAATCCCGCACGGTCGAAAATTGGGAAGCGGGGCGGGGCCGAGGTACGGGACGAGGGCCGGACTGCGCGGCATAGAAGCGGCAGACATTGAATACGGAGATCCACCGCGCTTTTTGCGTAAATCAGCCCATGTTGAGTGAAAATCAGTTTTGATTATCTCGAGATAACTAGGTCAAATATAGAGCACCTATTTTTTAAATTGATTTAGAACCAAAAACTAATGATTGCCCTGTAAAAATATTCCTGGCGTCTAACCTAACACCCAGTATATAAGGGTTAAAAATACCTATTACCTTAAAATTACTTTAAAATACATTTCGGTGATAGATATACCCCATCCTGAACTTCTCTGTAAGCATTTTTAAGATGTACAATCATGTAGTAGATTATTTTCATGTATCTGATAACTTATAGCCAACGTTCTTATGATATCAATAACATACATAGTTTTCTCTATTGAAATTAACACACTTTATTGTTTGTTGTTTCGTTCATTTTAGTATATATGTTTCAAAGGGAGCGCTAAGATTACACGTATTAACAATAATCGAAGCAACTTAGTATATTTGGAAATTATATGAACTAGTAACACCGAGTTGGATAAATCAGGTGGAAGGTGATTTCGAAACCTACGAGTAAAATCTATACTTCTACTAGCGGGCCGGGCGGACGTTGCCCTGCCTTGATAATAAAAAAAAATCTAAAAATCAACCGCAACGCCCCACCTACCGGGTCCGAGTGTAAATCTAAACCATTATCGGATCCACTGGAACACGCACACACGATTCCATCAAAATCGGTCCAGCCGTTTAGGTGTTCAGTGACATACACAGGTACAGAAGAAATTTATATTAATTAATAATAAAGATACTAATATTATAAAGCTGAAGAGTTTATACTTTTGTACTTGGTTTGAACGCGTTATCATCAGGAACTACTGGTCCGATTTGAAAAGTTATTTCAGTGTTAGATAGGTCATGTATCGAGGAAGGCTATATATCATCACGCTAAGACCAATGGAAGCGGAGCACCAATGAAGAATGTTTCAAAATAGTTTATTTTTCCTTTTGAGAACTTTCGCTGCGTGTTAGCGTAAGCTCAAAGTAACTATTCCACGTGGACGAAGTCGCGAGGAGAAGCTAGTGATTTATACAAACTGGAAAGAACATCTGGAGTTCGCATAATCTGTCATAACGTAGAAGAATTAATAGGTCATTGATGCCTTTAGCACACTCAAAGGCGATACAGAGAGAAGATAAGTTCGACACATAAATGCTGGTCCAGTTGGCAGTTGGTTCTATTGTATTCTACATAGTTTACACTTCAATCTTTTAACTCTATTGTATAGGTACAAGTTTGGTCATAGTGTATTTGTGTATTTACATCCTATGCACATATAAAAGATAAGCTGTTACTGTTACTCTATTTAAGTTCAGGGTTGCACTAATTAAGTTATCTACACGATACGGTAGGTAAACGGATTTAGATCTTAAATAAGTTCAACTCACACGTCAACCGTTATAGTATATCGAATTTAGATATATGAATTACCAACATGCACATTTTATAATTATATTAAATGGAAACCGAGGAATATAAGGTAATGCTAAGCTTGCGACTTCCAATTTAAACACAGGCTGTGATAAGTCTGACTGATTTCACTCTGAGTGATAATTGATACTCACTTAACATTGAGCTGCCTTTGAATAAGAAGTTTCTTCTCTATCTGTTCAATGGGGAATTGAGGTACTTCGTAAGGCGCCGATAACTCGTTTGGAAGCTCTCGCGGCGCCTCCGCCCCCACTGCACTTGTCGGACTTTCACTACCTGAAAATAAATTCAAAAATATTTAAAACCATAACCGATATAAACAAATCGGATTCTTATCGGATCAATGACCTCGTTCGTTATACAAAAAACTTTATAAAACGTATAAATTATTTCAGATTTCATAGGATTATTATACATGTTATTAATTTACAAAAGGCTTTAATTAAAACATTAACCGAATTTCATTATTTACGAGTACATAGTAATTATAATCTGTGTACCAGAAGACATTTATTCAGAAATGCTCACGTCACTGGGCGGCTTATTCGCCTGAGCGTTCTTTGATTAAAGTCGCTCGCTTCACCGAGCGTTTTATTCATTTCAACGCGCTCACTTCTCTGATAGCGATGCGAGTAGAACCTTGTAGGTGACAAATGCGAAACAGAATTTATAATAATGTCTACGAAAGAAAATGATCCAGTTTCATAGAATTCAATTATCTGACATACAAAAGTAGTTTATGTTATCAAACGAGTACTCATCTTATGATTTTTTTTTTGTTTTAAAATATTTTATGAAAACAAGTAAATACCACAAACAATAATAGGTATAATAATTATCTATCTTGTATAAGAAAAATGTTATGAGACTAAAATATTTTTCATCTGTCTCTTAGCCTGAATTTTGCATAATCCATCATCAAACGACCAAACCAGACAAGTATAATTAAAACATAATTTAGATGACTTAGACATTACTATGGTAATTCTATTTTAATAATTTGCAATTTAGAGCCTCTTAGAAACATTGGCATATTATAACCGACAACTAAAAGCCTCCCGCGACTTCATCTGTTTTTTTTTTAATTTTCATAAATATTTTTATTGTAATACGGCAAAGTGACTGCACTATGCCTGATAGTAAACACAGTACAATCCAAAAACAACGGCGACCACCGATAAACGAACTGTCCATTGCCAGTCGCCGCTGTGATGCCGGCCTACGTAAATGTCTCTTCACGTTACGCTTGAAAGACCCCAATGTTATAGGAAGGAGAGAACACACTGATTGGGACATTGTTCCACAGTTTCACGGCACGACAAAGATAAAGGCCCAGATAATATTTACCGTAAAACTCGGAAGCGAACTTCGATTGTGGTTTCGAAAGTGGTTCGATTATGGAAATAAGAAAGGATTAAATTGAACTCTAACGGTTTATCTAGCGCACGCCGAAATAACTATGAGACGGCAGATTGGTTTCCAATTTACTTAACATTGACAGTTATAATTTAGTCAATTTTAATAATACCTTCATAAACTATAGCCTATGAGTTACTCTAATCTAGAAGTTATATTACTATAGTTTTATCAAAATCTCTTGAGTAGTTTTTGCATATAATAGTAATAAACATTCATCCATTCTTACAAACTTTCTCTTCTATACATACAATAAACATTCATCCATTTGTTGGGAACAACATAAATTATATATTTCAAAAATGTATTGGCAACACCGCGTCGGATGTGGTTGGAGGGTCGCGGCGTTCCATACACCCCGTTCGCTTCCGATCTTTATACAGTGCACACGTAATTTCATTTTTTATTAAACACGAGTTTGAGTGAATTTTTATATTTAATTTTATACAACATTCTTCATACAGTCCTAACCAGCGCATAAGGGTGTAAACATTGGTCCTTCGTGTTCGAAACCTACTCGTCTACATTTAATAAAATTTCCGTGGCGCCATTGTGTCACGTGATAACAACGTGTGCATCCCAGCGGACGGCGAGGCGCGGCGCCAGCGCAGCAACTTCACGACGGCGCGGTGTCGGCTACATTCACCGCCATTTTGTTGATGCAATCCATAGTCACAGCCAGTCATTCAATACGTTTACAGTTCGTGCGCATTGCATTGTTTTATATTGTTGTGTAAAGTGCAGTGTTTTTATATTATTGGAGCGTGCGGCGCATTTTAAGATATTTAAAAATGTCTAAAAGTGAAAGTGACTCCGCATCAGATTCAGGTGTTTCAACAAAACTAAGCATCTTAGTGAAACAAAGAGGTATCGTAAAAGGTTCAATAACAAAATTACACAATACCTTCGACAAATCTATTCAATCTTTACCATCACTTTCAAAAGAAGACCTAAAAGTGAAAGAAGAACGATTGAGATCACTTTTTATACGATATGAAAACTATAATTATCGCATAATGGGTCTGGATGCAAACGACAGTGAAAATTCTGAATTAGTAGAAGAAAAATATTCACAAACATTAGCCAAAATCATGCTGATGTTGGATTTATTAGAAAAAAATACAACAATTCAAAACGAGCCTCATTGTCGTCCTCACATCATACCAACAAGATTACCTGAGATATCTATACCAGAGTTTACTGGAAAATATTCAGAGTATAAAATTTTTATAGGACTTTTTGATTCTTTAATAGGTAACAATCAAAGTCTAGAAAATATACAAAAGTTTTATTACTTAAAAAGTTTTTTAAAGGGTGAGCCATATGATTTAATTAAAAATTTACCATTAGTTTCGGAGAGTTACAACGAAGGTATTAAATTATTAAATGATAGATACAATAATGAATATAAAATAAAAAATGAGCACATAAATACTTTGTTAGATTTACCCTTATTGACAAAATCAACTGCTCAAAACATTAGGCAATTTGTATCAAATGTTAAACAACAATTAGCTGCATTAAGAAATTTAAAATGTAATGTAGACTACTGGGATCCTATCATTTTGTGTGTGTTATTGCGAAAACTTGATTTTATCTGTAATAACGAATATCAGCTTGTTCGTGACATGGAGCCCTCTGTGCAAAATCTTATTGAATTTTTAGAGAAACGTGCCACGGCACTAGAAAACTCGGAGCATCCTCGTCAAGGTAAACAACATTTAATAATGGCATGTGGAACTCCAGCCGTGCAAGCAGGTCCTCCAGCTGCAAGGTCTACTGCGTCTGCATCATCATGCTTGTTATGTAAGTGTCCTCACAAGCTATTTTCCTGTGGTAAATTCAAATTAATGTCTGCTTCAGAACGATTAGCTTTTGTCATAGAAAACAAGTTGTGCAAAATATGTCTTAATAGACATCAACAACCATGCAGGTATCACTTTAAATGTAATACCTGCAAACAAAAGCATAACACATTATTGCATGAAGATAAAGCTCAGGATCCAGTTACATTGTTTTCCAATATATCCAATACACAAGTACTTCTGCCTACTGCTAGGGTCAAGGTCATTGCCCTCAATGGTACTGAAGTGCATGTAAAGGCACTGCTGGACAGTGGTGCTCAAATTTCATTTATTACCACTGAACTTGTAAATTTATTACAGTTACAACCAAAAATGGTAAAGTCAGGAGTAATAGGTATAGGAAACACAGTTAATCATTTAAATAAATATGTATCTCTTCAAATTCATTCTCTTGTCAATAATTTTACCACCAACGTGTCTTGTTTCATTTTAGACAACATTACTTCAAAGCTACCACATAAAAAGGTTGATTTGTCAAATTTTAAGTTACCTTCTAACATCACACTTGCTGACAAAAACTTTTATGAGCCAAGCAATATACATATATTATTAGGAGCTGACATATTTTTCCAGGTGTTGCTGCCACATGACCCATCATTCGTTATCCAGTCATCATCCAGCGCAACTCATCTGTCTGCACCTACACTAATCAACACTCAGCTCGGCCATATTGTAGCGGGTAACCTTCCTAACTTTGCAGTACAACCTTATATATCTTTATTTTGCACAAAATGTGATAATGAGCTTGATAAAAGTTTAAACAAATTTTGGCAGACTGAAAGCGTACCTGAAGTATTCTCAGAGAGACTTACAGAACATGACACATGTGAAAAATTATTCAATGAAAATATAAAACTTAATAATAATAAATTTGAAGTTCCGTTACCTCTAAAATTGCCTCTTGACTCTATCAATGAAGTTCTGGGAGATTCATTACACTTTGCATTGCAAAGATTTCATAATTTAGAAAAAAGACTCCAAAAAGATCCAATTTTGTTGAAAATGTACAAAGGCTTTATAAGTGAATATTTGGATCTTGGTCATGGTACTAAGTTAGATATTAGCGAATATAATTTATCCTCAGATCCAGTTTATTTCTTACCGCACCATCCTGTTGTTAACATGGATAAAAAGACAACTAAATGCAGGATAGTGTTTGACGGTTCAATGAAAACAAACACAAAAGTGTCACTAAATGATTTATTATTAAATGGTCCAGTAGTTCAGAAAGAATTATTTGATATTCTTACATTATTTCGATTAGACCAATATGTAGTTCTAACAGATATTAAACATATGTTCAGAGCGATATCATTATCAACAGAATACCGTTCTTTACAAAACATTCTCTGGAGGGACTCACCGAATCAAAACCTTCAGTGCATTCAGTTAAATACAGTTACATATGGGCTTAAAAGCTCATCATACTTAGCAACAAGGTGTTTACTTGAACTAGCTAAGCAATATGAATCTGATTTTCCAAGTGCATCATTCATATTAAGAAATCAGACATATGTTGATGACATTCTAGCCACAAATGACTCCTTGGAAGCATTAATAGAGTCCAAGAATCAAATATGTAAACTTTTACAGATAGGAGGTTTTCAACTTCATAAATGGTCATCTAATAAGGCTGAGATTTTACATGATATCTATATATAATAAACATTCATCCATTCTTACAAACTTTCTCTTCTATACATATAATAAGAATGTAAACGTAACGTGTCTGTACATATTATTTTGGATTATGCAGTCATTTCAAATAGTCTCGCGTCGCTTGCGTCCTTGTAAAAACAACTTTAAACCATTCAGTTACGGTTGAATTTGCAAAATCAAAAGTTTATCGCATAATTATAACTACGTATGTATGTATATTGGAGAGTTTTGCAGTCGGTTTTGAGCGCTACCATTACTCGAGACTGTGCGTCTTGGGTTTTATATGTCAATGACTGTGGCACACTAAATAGGTAAAAGGTTACTTAAGTAGAATCTTTACATATTTCTATACTCTATTCATATAATAAGAATATAAATCTAACGCGTCTGTACCTTTTAGATTTTTGTGAAAAAAATTTTTTTTTTTTTTATGTCATAGGTGGCAAACGAATAGGTGGGTCACCTGCTGTTAAGTGATCACCACCATCCATACACACTAACAACGCCAGAGGAGTCGCAAGTGCGTTGCCATCTTGCGGAGGAAAGGGTTAGGGGAGGGAAAGGGAGAGGAGAGAGGAGAGGGGAGGGGAGATGGGTCTCCGGCGCTCTCACTGACCGAACGAAACGCAACAATGCAAGCACTGTTACTTCACGTCGGTTTTCTATGAGAGGGTGGTACTACCCCGGGCGAGCCGACCCATTCATGCTGAAACCAATAATAGTTTCAGCGTGGCTCTACCACCATTAAGCGTGGCTCTACGTGTCTTGGAATAAGTAATAAAATACATTTCAATCATTTTTGGATATGTTTGTCTGTATGTATGTTTGTTTGGACACGCATAACTGCTAAAATACTCCGTTCACGATAAACCTTACAAATCATAAAACATATTCTCGAGTAACATTTAGCCTTTATTTCATTAAAATCGGTCCACTTTATCAAAAGTTATTATCGTTTGAATAACGGTTCGAGTTAAGTACGGGAGAAGAGTAGGTAAGTAAATGCAATTTAATCTCTTACAAAAATAAGGATATTATGTAATATATAAATTATATCTAATATACAGTAAACGAAAGGTTTCTTGCATAGCTAGTTTATAATCTATATTATAATAAAACTGTAGCAAGGTCAAATCTGTACATTAAATATTTTTTGAAAATTTTGATCGGGGTAGGCTTTGTTATCGATATAGAAGCCAAAACTAACCCTATTAAAATTTTTGTCTGTCTGTCTGTCTGTCTGTCCCTGTGAACGCGCATCACTCGGAAAGTAATGAACCGATTTTGAAGAAACTTGGCACAGTGATAACTAATGTTACGAGATTACATTTAGGATACTTTTTGTCCCATAAAACGCAATGGATTCTCCAGGATCTGCCTGTTTGTCTATACCTTTAAACACGAATCACTCTGAAAGTACTGACCCAATTTAGATGAAATTTGGCACAGTTATAACCAATATCACAAGGTTACATCTAGGATACTTTTTATCTTATTTTATTTACCGACCACATGAAACATTTATATAGACGAAACTGTCCCTTATATGTTGTTACATTTATTTCATTGTAAGTTATAACCAATATCACAAGGTTACATCTAGGATCCTTTTTATCTTATTTTATTTTCCGACCACATGAAACATTTATATAGACGAAACTGTCCCTTATATGTTGTTACTCTTGACGAATTTTGGTAAATAATGTTTGCTAAACAAAGGTGACAAGATTTATTTATTTATCTATACTATAATAAAACTGTAACAAAGCCAAATCTATACATTACAAGGTTACATTTAGGATACTTTTTGACCCATAAAACGCAAAGGGTTCTCCAGGATAACGAAAGAAAAGAAATTAGTTAATGTAACTAGACTTTTTTGCGACACTTTAGTATAAGAGCCAGCAACGTTGGAAGAACGAGAATTTGAGAAAAGTTGGTTCTTTAATATGAAGATATATTATGCCCTTCCAAACACGATTAAGGATACCTGGTAGCCGGTTAACGTTGCATTTTTTAATGCGAATTACACCTTTAAAGATCAACATTTTGATTTATAAATAATTTAAGGAACATTTTTTGTCAGTAACTTTTATAAGTTTAACGTTTATACGTTATTAAAAACATGAATTTTTCACTGCCAGACAATTTTGTTATTGACAATAATGTGCCTGGTGATATTCTTTATAAACAAAATAATTCATTTCAAACCATTTTATTTTTTCCCTTGCAAAGAACATATTTCATTTTGTTAACCAGGCTCTTCCACAATTATGGCTATCTTTATTATACAGCCAGTGTTGCACTAAGCTAGAGTTATAACTAAGTTATTCTATACATAGGTTTTGGTAGGGGGTAGAGCCACGCTGAAGCTATTACTGGTTTCAGGATGAATGGGTCGGCTCGCCCGGGGTAGTACCACCCTCTAACAAAAAGCCGACGGGAAGTAACAATGCTTGCATTAGTGCGTTTCGTTCGATTAGTGAGAGCACCGGAGAGGCCCACCTCTCTTCCCCTTCCTCCTCTCCCCTTCCGCTTCCTCCCCCTCCAACACAGGTTGGCAAGGCACTTACGACTCTCCTGGTGTTGCAAGTGTCTATGGACGGTAGTTATTACTTAACACCAGGTGACCCACCTGTCCGTTTGCCTCCTATGACATAAAAAAATACATTATATTTTTAATTTACCCTTTTTTATGTAGAAATAAAATAATATTAAAAAAAAGTATGTGTGTGTACTTATGTACACGCATTAGAAGTTATACTTCTTTGGCGTAACAAGTAAAAATCTTTTCAAAAATTTTATCTTGCGCCTTATTCTACGTTTGTAGAAAAAACGACACTAACAATAAAAAAAAGGTATTTAATACAATGAAAGTTTTAATATAAAGAAATACAAACAACAAATACAAAGAAACAAAATGTTGACTATAGCTAACTTCAGGGTGTCGGTTTTTCGTGACGGTGTGTGCGCGCAACGTAAAAATTTACTCTCATCATTTTTCCCTAACGCGCCAAAAGAAATATAACTTCAATAAAATTACAGATATCTTAACATGGTTTGAACATACTTCTTTATTTACAAAAAATTGCATCGGGCACATTATTGTTAATATCAAAAATGTCTGGCAATAATAAATTCACGTTTTAGTAGCGTTTAAAAGTTAGTGAAAAACAAAACATTCTAAAATTATATAAAGTTCAATATTTTTGCCTGTAAAGGTTTACCGGCAGCCAATTCGCTGTCGAAACCGTTGCCTAGCTCTTAGACAAATAGTCACAGGCAAGTGACAGATGACACATGTTGCTCAATTATTATTGATTTTATAAATATTTTTATCGTTTAATTTACAATTGAACTCTATCAACTTGATATTTTATAATGTAAACTATACTGACTGTATAGTAAACGTCTAGAAAAAAGGCAAAGTAATTAGGTTCCAACTGGGGTCCACTCAAGAGACCCCTCAAGTTATTTTTTTACGTTACCGCCAATATTTGTAGGTTAGTTTTTATCTTATTACCCAGATGGTATGTGATAAATCTTTTAAAATAAGCCTACAACCCGTTCGTAGCGTCATCTACGGGGTTCAATTAAGATAAAAACTAACCTACAAATATTGGCGGTAACGTAAAAAAATAACTTGAGGGGTCTCTGGACCCCAGTTGGAACCTAATTACTTTATTTGAGTGAGCCCCTTGATAGTTTGGATTTACAATTGGAAACTGTAGGTGTGGCTGCAATCGGGTTTTAGGTTTAAAAATATAATTGAAACCGGTGATAACCGTTTTGGTGCAGACGAAGTCGCACGGGTCAGCTAGTATGATAATAAAATTATGACAGACCAAGTTTCAAATTCTTCCAACTAATCTATCTACTAAATATATTATGACAGTTGATGAATAAATTAAGTCTATATTTGTAACGAGTGGATATTATGTACGCGTGTTGAATATTAATAAATAACATTCCTTGTATATAATTAATTATACGTCCTCGAGTAATAAACATCTTTATTTCTTGAAATTACATCAGAGAATCTGTTATTCGAAAGATGGTATAAAGTATAAATACCATGATTTACAATATATAGTAGTCCTCGTCAATCTTTTTGGCCGCTCTGAATATAGTCACTAAATTCTGGTTTCCGCGCGAAATATAGTCAAAGAGTTTAATACAGAACAAAATTAAAATATTTTTATAGGCAGGCCTGTTTTGTCACTTTCTTTTTAGGGTTAGTCCGGTGAAGTTTTTTTTTTTTTCGAACTGACTATGCTATTGACCAAGCAAGGTCTTAACAGCTTCCCCAGACTACTAAGGCGGCGAGCGCTTAAGGCACTCAGCCGATTTTACTTTGACAACTAGCTCAAGGGTGCGCGGCACACCTCGGCTTTGGCTGTTGCCTGATACATGCAATTCGCGACCTATCTGAGTCCGGTGAAGCTTTTAAGGCCTTGCTAGGCCAATAGCGTAGTCAGTTCGAAAAAAAAATCCTTCTTAGGGCCATGCTAATTTTCGAAATTTGAAAGTCCCAAGTTTTTGTATCTCAAAAAGTGCAAAAATATACACCTTGTTATGTTGGGTAATTGTGGCATATAATAAAAAGATACTGTTTTAGAATTTTCAAAACGAAAACCAACTTATGGCACTGTTTCCGTATTTCCCATTAAGGGCACTGCGTGCCACCACAAAAAAACCCTGATTATAGGAATATAAAATTGGCATTTATTTATCCTTAAGTTTTCTCGATTTTATACATACAATACGTATTTATACCAACATTTTTGTTCCCTAAAAAAGTTTGCCGCGGATTGTATTGTTCATAAGAAATGTATAACAAGTTTTTGGATACAATTATTCGACTGTTTTGCACAGATATCTTATATATATCTTAAATAAATAAGAGTAAATTTTATCAGCAATAATATTAAAGCGAATAACATATTGCAAACAATGCCCATACCCAGTTAATATTTGTGTCATTGTATTTAACTATTGATATATAGGTAGGTATCATTTACAATTTAATTATAGTCTATAGTTGTCTGGAGTAGTTTGTGACCTACGAATCAATGATATTATAAGTAGCTTTTTACTTATTAACATAACATGCCTATTAACGTTGAAACTCAAGGGGAAGGCGTATAAAATTATAATACGACCAGTCATATTATATGAATTTAAATGCTGGGCCACGAAAGAGACGGATGAAAAAAAATTACATGTGGCAGGGATACGAGTGTTGAGAAGGGTGTGTGATGTAACCATAATGAATAAAATTAAGAATGAGTATATCAAAGAAAGTTTGAAAATAGCACCAGTGACAGAGAAATTGAGGAATACTAGGTAAGTATGGTACAGGCATGTCATGAGGAGAGACGGGAACCATGTAACAAGAAAACTTTTGAGTTTGGAAACTTTTGAAAAAATTGATGTATGTATAATGAGACGACATCTGACAAGGGAGAGTGGAAGAGGAAAACATATTGGACCGATCCTAGTCAGGTGGGATAAAGGTAAGAAGATGAAGAATATAGTCTAGACGGAATATAAAACATTTTAGGTTTGAAAGAGATGGGAAAAACCGATGAAGACGTAACGGCCATTTTGAATTTCTCAATCTGATTCCTATATTATCTATAATCTTACAAAGGTTTTATTGTTATTCATGAGTTTTGAAATAAACCGTGATAAGATAAGAATATATGACTGACTAACAGTAACAAAGTGACCTACGTACGTTCAAGAACGTGCACTGACCTTCTCAGAATCTCAATCAATCAATAAAACATTCAAGTACTTCTTCCCCCTTTGTTTCTCAGCCGATTTCCTTTTTTTTTGTCTAGTAAATATTAATGAACTTTAGGATTGCAAGAAAAAAATTATTGGAAAAGTTATTTAACATTGGTCGATTTTCGGACTAGTGTGACGCAAGCGTTATACGTCACAAGCATCTCAGTAACGCTACACTAGCATGTCGCTGACGTGAACCCGTAAGTTTCATTCTACCACAAATCGCTCAAATCGACTAAAAAGTTTACACTTAAAAAAAAAGTGAAACATGTGTTTTTTTTGTATTATCTTTATATTGAGTCTTGCCATTAAACTACTAGCTGGTATCCGCGACTTCGTTTGCCTCGTTCATTATCTTAACAATATTGTTTATGTACAGAAGATAAAACATAAACAACACACCACTTGCTCCAATTCTCCGTGGTAAGAAAAAACAGGTCGTTGAACGAGGAGTGGTTATAAAAAATATATTTTTAAAACCATAATAATTTTATATTAAATGATTACATAAGGGCAAATTCTCTGAGAAGTAAAACTAAAAAATAGATCGAAATTTATCGAATACTTTTTACGTAATGTGCACACAACAGCCAGACCACAAAATCCACCTCATTTTTATGCACTAACAAGACGGTGGCTCTCTTTTTAGAACTCTCTAGGGAGTTTTTGTGGCAATTCAGAATCCATACTCAGTAATGTTATTTCCCGTGTAATTTACTTATACTCAATAACGACTACGTAAAACACCGCCAATATTACAAAATATAGAGGCAAATAACACAAGATTATGAATAAAATATAAAATCCCCTACATGATATTCCAAGAACCCGACAAAAACTCCCAATGGAAATATATAATCTATATCTATACTAATATTATAAATCAGAAGAGTTTGATTGAACGCGCTAATCTCAGGAACTACAGGTCCGATTTGAAAAATTCTTTGAGTGTATGTTAGCTCATTTATTGAGGAAACCTATATGCCTATATATCATCACGCTAAGATATAGGAATAGGAGCGGAGCATCAATGAATATTTTAAAATCGGGGTTAACGTACATATTAATTAAAAATATTTTGACCTTCTACGTAAACGAAGTCGCGAGTTAAAGTTAGCGTTAGCCCAAAGTAACTAATCCAATTAATATTTAAAAAAAGGTTACAAGACAATGTTTTATTACAGTGTTATATTTATACTGTGGTTTTATCTTAATACAATTTTAGAGGACGTTGTTGCGTAATAATCGACCACACAAACTAATTACAAAACATCTAAACTACCTGATATTAACTATTAGTGTAATTAACTGAATGTGATACACGATACAACATACACAACCTCCGCCATCATGGGGATACATCGCAAGGGATACATCTTTTGCAGACACATCTCAAACATTTTGTCAATGTCGCTTGCAATTTTTAAATTTCATTTTTACTTTCTCCATTGTAATCTCTTTATTTACATAATTCGTTTATATTTTATGCGTGATAGATATACTTTGATATTTTTGATAGTGTTTGTTAATAATTCAGGACAATATATATATCAATTACATTCTTAATAATGACTAAGACTGATTAAGAGATTGAAAGAAGCATCAAATATTGATCAGGAGTGGATTACAATACAAATGAACACTAAGAAATTATTTTAACGAATATAAGGCTATTGTACTAAACGAATGTATAAAAGCTTATTTACAGTAGTTCAAAAAATTGAACATCTGCGTATCGTAACAATTAATAAAATGTAGTGCTGGCTATAGAATTTGAGAACCCTAACATGAAGATAACCAGTTTTTGAAGCTTAGTTATATATAATCGTATAATTGAAAAGAAGTACGGCACATACAGGATTCATACTTAAGAATCGTTATTAAAATGTTGAAGAATGAAAGAGGTACTGGTCAATATATTAATAAACTAAAGAATTATTCGTTTCTATGTATTAGGTATCTATAGAAAGAACGTATATAATTCAAACCTTCTTAAAAGGAAGCGAATAATAGATAAGGCTGCCAATTCCGAGAAAACATTAGCGCTTAAAGATTAGCGTCGATCAGGCGCGACTAGCCGAATAGAGACGAACGAAATATATTAATTCTACGAATCGAATCATTGTTTAATAAGCTGAAGATCCAAATCTCGGATTCAACCCATTATCAGATATCGTTATTTCAGCTACTCGTATTAGTTACAATAATAATTTCAGAGAATTAATTTCATTTGATTTAACAGTATGTGTATTACGTAATTCAATATTTAATTATTTAAATCTGTAAAGTCTGCTCTCTCTTTCATTCTCATTCAAATCGACACTTTAACACTCAAATATCTTTACATAGATAATTCTCACAGTAATCTGATTTAGTCCGTAACTTTAATGCATTTCTCAAAAATTAAAATTAATTAAAAAGTAGTGTATACGTAAATTATTTGGTAACAGCGATTTATAAAAAATTCACCTGTGAAAATCAAAAATACTTTATTCAGTTTAGGTGCTGAGAAGGCGCTTATGAACATCAAAGCTACCATCAGTTCGGATAAACAACTCACTCATCGAGAAGAACCGACAAGAAACTCGATCGGGTTTATCTTTTCATGATACACATTCTTACAAATATAGATAGTTCCGTTCGTTCATTCCGTACATTCGTTTTTGATTGATGCACAGAGAGGTGCGTCATTTCCAGACGTCACCATCGTTCACAAATAATATAATAACTCAAAATATGTGGCTAAATCTAGCTACATACAACCCAACACCATGATGTCTTAATGGTAACAGGTTCGGACAGGAAGCCAATCGATGTAAGATCGAATGAACCACAAGCATAATCTTTCGGTGAAGGAAAATATAGCGATGAAACTCAGTATGACAGTAGGACATTTGCTGTTAACCGTCTGAGGATCAACTTTCTGCTTTTGAAAACTAGTCCCTTCTAATATATATCCCTTCTAATATATATCCCTTCTAATAATGATATCGGTCGATACGAGGCCGAATAATCCTCCAGATCGGTAAATAAAAGGGTTTCCTAAGGGGTTAGAATTCAGCGTGTCAATGTCACGAGGTATCCAATTGAGTTTTCGGCAGGATCTTGGTACATGTAGTAGATTTTATACTTTATTTATAATCTTGCGTTATTTGGCTCTATATTAGGTAATATTGGTGGTGATTTACGTAATATAGTTTGGTTATTGTGGACAAGTGAAGTGGATGGGAAATAATACCGCGGAACAAGGATTCTGACTTGCAACAAAAACCGAATGGAAAGATCTAACAATACGGCCACAATCTTGTTAGTTCATTGAAATGATCGCAAGGAATGGATCACCTACTCGCCAATGGCAGTAATAATCTACTAAAAGATTGGTTCCTTAAAATAAATTAAGTGTCAAGATAGTAATAAATTATATTTACGTTCAGTTTCAGGGCTGGTTTCCTGCGCCGATTCTGAAGGTCTTCGGACATGCCAGAGGTCCTTGTCGAAGCTATACATTTTTAACACTGAGGCACTTTGTTCACTTAATGTATTATTTTGTATACGATATATACACTATAAATAGTACTTCTACTTAAAGTTGGCACTTGTCACTAAAAAATCAATTTTATTTACTTAAAACTTGCAATTATTTTATACAATACAAGGATAGCAGTAAAGCATAGTCTCCAAGTAAATAAATACTTGTACTTATAGTACAACAATATTCACAATATATTATTATTTAAAATAAATAAGGAATGATGGATAAAAATACGTCTAAACTCTCGAAAGGCTAAGCCCCAACTGACTTTATTTAGTTGCGTTATCTCAAGCTTAACATTTTCATTTCTTAATTGCTGTTTAAGGGTCTAAGTTTATCGCTCGAAAGTTGAATAATGATGTAAGTTTAACGAAATTTACTAAGAGATTTGTTATCAAACGTATTTTAACAAATACTTTTTTACTGTGAATATTTTATCGGTGGCAACATTTCAGTGAAATAACCTAGTAATAAGGTCAAATAACATCTATAGATAGTAAAAACAAAAGAAAGGGGAGAACAAAGCGGTTGGGCATATGTTTACAACTTGATTAACACTAACATATACACAATGAAATTGCTTTTATAGTGACTCGGATTGATAGCTCGTGTTTTCACATCACTTGGCGTATTTAAAAACCCTGATGATTTTTCCCGTAATAAAATTAATATAATATTGATAACAAAAATATTTCAAATATAATGAGCGTGAAGCATTCCAAAAACCGAAGAAATAGAATAAAGTACTTTTAGGCTTTTATTTTATATTAGCTGTGTCCGTAACTTCGTCCGCGTCTTCGATCAGTAATTGTTGATCGAAGGTCCGCGTAGAACCTTATTCAAAAACAGTAACCAATAAAATCATCTGAATGTATCAAAACCATTTACTTATCTGCTTTTCTCTCGTACTTAAGTCATTAAAATTACAATAACTAAAGACTAAATGTTACATGACGATATATATGCTTTATGATATTCTCGAGGTTTTATCATGAACGCAGTACTTTGGTAGTGATGCGTGTCCTAACAAACAGACAGGCATTTCTAAAAATGATTGAAATGTATCTTATTACTTATTCATAGACCCCTGCAACAATTTCTTTCAATAAATATATAAAAAGTACACACATTTTAGATTTACATTCTTATTGTATGTATAGTGTCTCGGATTGATAGATGTTGTTTCAACATACCCTAGCATATATAAAGAGGTGATGATTTTCCTCGTAAATGTAAAATGAATTAAATGCGAATAACATGAGTAATTAAGAAAATACAATGACACGCTTGAGACATTAAAAAGACTGAAGAAGTAGATAGACTAAGGTATTATGGGCTTTTATATTTTATTGACTAAACAGTTTTTATTTAAATTTCATTTTTCGCAATCAATCTCCTTGATTATTACTGCCATCGTCGAATAGATAAGAATATTACAAGTGTCTTGTGATACTTTGAATGTTCTAACAAGATGGTGGCTCCCTTGTTAGAACTTTCCGGAGAGTTGTTCCAGTTTACAATTCATGCTCTGTGCTATTATTTCCCATCTACTGGTATAACTGAACTATTTTACGTAAAACACCACCAATATTACAAAATACAGAGTAAAATAACACGACAATATATATAAAATCCACTACATGACACACTAAGATTCCGCCAAAAACTACCTCTACACAGTTATTAGGCTGCTATAACCTATAGAACATTGTATCTTATAAATTCACATAACACATTAAATTTTATTGAAATTCACCTACGATTGCTAAACAACTGGTAAACTGATATAAAACAAATAACATAACGATAACGATACGTGTTTCTAACGAGAAATTAGAATCTCTTTCAACAAATATGAGTCTTACTCTACAGCCAGTAAAGCTTAGATTTATTTTATTATAACCTTTATAGTTATACCTTTATAGTTTATTATAACCTTAAAATAATTTTGAGTTTGAGAAATAATTTTAGTTACCAACAATTTAAACTACATAACAATGGAACATAACCTAATGTCACCTTATGGACAGTTATAATAGCAAATTTGGTAATATAAAAACACTTTCCATAAAAAAAAAAAATTAGGCGCGGCGACTTTATTAGTAATCGGTGGAGTTCTCTAGTAAATTAATCTTATAGACCAACATCAATTTTTAAATATGCCTAGAAAATCTTCCTATATGTATATTTTATGAGAATTTCGCGCATTATTGGGGAAAATAGTGCCCTATTTTGTTTTAAAACGATTAAAAACAATAAATAACAGCTAACGTTATTCTTCACTCTACGTGCCACAAGATGACTCTTCGGCAGGCCGCATGTTGACCGCACACGCTTTAGAGGTAGACTGATTTGTTTACATAACGATAATAACGTTCAAGGTCAAAGAGTATCATTATTCCGCAGTGGCACATGGCAACATAAACAATATATGACGTGACCTAAATAACATCACGCTAGGATCGTTTAACAACGCGCTTTGTAGGTTTGCTATGTTATCTGTGCCGAATACAGTATTATAAACAGATGTTCAATAAATTTAATTAATTAATTACTTTGTTGTAATGGCTTCTATTTTACATTACAAATATTAAAGATATGCAATAAATGTAAATGTAAGTTTTTTTGTTTGGAGATTGAGTGGTATTATACTAGCGATTCGCCCCGACTACCTATGCTTTATGTATCATAATTTATGTCTCATAGATTCATCTTTCTGCGTTTTGATATTATTCTTTCTTCATTTTTTTTTTGCCAACCAATCTTCTAGACAAGTTGTACTCAACCTTTTTTTCAAACTCTCTACGCTATTGGCCTAAAAAGGCCTTAACAGCTTCACCGGACTACTACGCAACCTTTCTTTTAAAGGAGCCATAAACACATTTCACTCATGGTATCGCCGGCCGCAAACTACATTTTTTCTTTTTCTCGAACTGTCTACGCTATATGGTTTGGTAGATTAAAATATTTATATACATTTTGACAACAATCTCACCTGATGACAATGTGACCTAAAAAAACAGTAAATACGCTAAATCTAGACGGACTTGCTCACAAGTGTAACTCTCGGAACACACCCACTGTAGCTACGCGACAGACTTTCATCTTGAGGGTGGTGGCTATTCAGGTGGGCTATATGAATAAACGCTCTACCGCCAAGCTATCGTTCCATCACAGTGTTTTCTTTCATGGAAAGCTCCGGTGAAAAGTTAATAAACTAAATAAATGTTAATTAATTTAACTAAAAAATTTAAAAATTAAATAAAATGTAGTATGCTGAACATAAAAAAAAACACAAGATAAGGCATACAAAAATACGGAGTAAGACAAGACAAAGACATCGACCCTCTGATTCACACCCAAAGGCTAAAATGAAAATGGGCGGGCCATATGGCGAGACTACAAGATAACAGAAGGGCCAAACGAGTCACTACGTGGAATGATCCAAAAGGAAAAAGACGCATAGGAAGACCCCATACTAGATGGCATCATCATCGTAGGCCTTTTCATCTGTAACAGATGATTTAAGTAGCATTCTGGCAGCACTTTCGTAAATGACTGACAAGACCGATTTCGGAATGAATCGCTCGGCCGCAAATTCGGCAAGTACGTACATCTGTACCACCAGGTGGACGGGGGTAGGAGACATACTAGTGACACCTCATGCATTTTTCTTCCAATTGACGAAACCAGGTCGTGCCGTGCTTTGATTGGCCTTTGTGAATAAGCTAACCTAAGCTAAGCTAACTATTCATACATATATGAGTTGTTGAAACATATATGTGTACCAAGCATACATACCTCAACAACCCTTATATATATTTCGTATCGGATAATATCCGCAAACTACAAACAATAGGTATTTACCTATGAAATTGCCGTTCTGCAGAGTACTGCAGAAGCAAGGACTGCCAGTAGGCCATTACAAATCAAAATAATTTTTGTTTGGCTAAGAATTCTAATGTAACAGACACACAAATGAAGGAATTTTGAACCGCATTGTTACCTGCGATAATTCTGTTTGATAACCGCAAACGCTCAGCAAGTTGGTTGGATCCTGGTTCAGCACCTAAACAATGCCCTAAACGAAAACATACCCCTAGAAAAGTGATGGTCACTGTTTGGTGGTCTAGCGCCGGTGTGATTCGTCACAGCTTCTTTGCATCTTTGTCAACGCAGTGGCAGTTTATTGATGGCCTTCTTAAAGAAATCAGCTGGACGGGAGGCAACAAATTCTTCAAAGGCATTTTGTACTGCCTCTCGGGTATTGAATTTTTTTCCCGTCTAGGAGTTATCCAAATTCTGGAAAAAGTAGTAGTCTGTAGGCGCAAAGTCTGGTGAGTAGGGTGGATGACGGAGAACTTCCAACCCCAGTTCTTACAACTTGGAGACCGTCTGCTGTGCAGTATGAGGTCGCGCGTTGTCGCCGCTGCTCCTGAACGACAACGCGCGACCTCATACTGCACAGCAGACGGTCTCCAAGTTGTAAGAACTGGGGTTGGAAGTTCTCCGTCATCCACCCTACTCACCAGACTTTGCGCCTACAGACTACTACTTTTTCCAGAATTTGGATAACTCCTAGACGGGAAAAAAATTCAATACCCGAGAGGCAGTACAAAATGCCTTTGAAGAATTTGTTGCCTCCCGTCCAGCTGATTTCTTTAAGAAGGCCATCAATAAACTGCCACTGCGTTGACAAAGATGCATTGATTGCATGGGTGATTACTTCGATTAATACAAATAAACAATACATGAAAAAAATTCGTTTAAATTTTTTCATATAAAACGGCAATTTCATAGGTAAAGACCTAATATTTAAGTTTTAAGTAAAAAATAACGTAATTTCAAATTAATCGCGTATTATTAATGTAGTGAAAAATGGTTGTCCAATAAAACAAGCTTGGTATAACACTTATATCATAAGGAACGGTTTGCGTTCGGGTTATTTGGGATCCATTTAATTTACTCAGCGTGCTCATAGTTTTTGTGATGGGCACGAAATTTTAAATAATTGAAAATAAAGTATAATCGGGCGGGCCAACTACAAAGACCCAGCGGGTCGCAGGTTGAGTATCGCTGTTCTAGACTGTTACAGTCATTGTTAAGTAGGTAATAATATTACAAGTGCCTAGCTATTGCAGAAATGGATAAGGCTAGATGGAAGAAAATTTTTTATTTTAAAACATGATTACTTTTTCTCTAACTTTTAAGAATAGAATATGTAAATACACATAAACCTTCCAAAAGAAATGATAGTAAAAACATTATAAATAATCGATGCGTAGTTTAGAAGATTTATTTGTCCAAACGCGGACAGCCACTATCTATACATATAATAAGAATGGAAATCTAACCTGTTAGTCCGGTGAAGCTGACCTTGCTTGGTCAATAGCGTAGTCAGTTCGAAAAAAAAAAAAAAAAAAAAAAAAAACAAATCAAAATTTTTTGATTTTCGTGAAAAAAAATTGTTGCAGGTGTCTAGGAATAAGTAATAGAATTTCAATCGTTTTTAGAAATGTTTGTCTATTTGTATGAACACACATAACTGCTAAAGTACTGGGTTCTCAATAAAACCTCAATAATAAAATCATAAAGCATATCCTCGAGAGTAACTTAGTCTTTGTTTCATTAAAATCTGCCCACTCTATCAAAAGTTATGGTAATTTTAATGACAACACGGCGCAAGTACGAGAGAAAAGTAGATAATTAAATGGGCTTCATATATTCAGATGACTTTATTACTCACTGTATTTTACATAAGGTTCCATGCGGACGAAGTCGCGGGCACGGCTAGTGTTTTATAATAATTCAATGGTGATGCGTGTGGTGAAATGTGAAGAAAATGAGATAAAACCGCTAGTAATATTCAGTGAGTCATAAAATGCGTAAATTCCTTTGATATCTTTTTGATGTTAATCGATAACAGCCGTCAGAAAGGCGAGTGTGCGACTGAGCGGTTAATTAGCAATAATAATAAAGCGAATGCGTGGGCTGAACGCGGTCGATAACTCATTATTAGTGTTATATTGTGATGTCATGTCACCACAGACTAAATAGAAAACTAGCAAAACTGTAGAGAGACCTCAAATAAAGATACAGATAAAAAGATCGTCCGGCGTTTTGGTGGGATCTTATATTTTATTCATAATCTTGTGTTATTTGACTCGTATATTTTGTAATATTCGTGTTGTTTTACGTAATATAGTTCGATTATTGTGCACAAGTGAAGTGAATTAGAAATAATACCACGGACCATGAATTCTGAGATGCCACAAAACTCCAAAAAAGTTTTAACAAGCGAGCTACCATGTTGTTAGAATATTGAAATTATAACAAGACACTTCTAATATTATTATTAGCTACTCGATAATGGCCAATAATATTATTTTTAGTTATAATATCATTGATAACGGCAGTAGTAATCTATAAAAGTAGAACGTTGCCAAAAAAAAAATTAAAAATATAGTTTTTTCCGTTTTCTTTGTAAAAAAAATTATTTGTAAATATTTGCCGGTGTCAATATTTTATTTTAACAAAAATAATTACATTTTGTTGCCCATCACTCCAACCTCTTTCAATTTATACTCATATTTAATGTTCGACATTATAAAAAAAAATTACAAAAAAAAAACTCCTTCGATGTGAAAAACTAATAAGTCACTAAAAAGTGACAAATAACTGACTTATTAAATTAATCAAATTAAATAAAAAATATTGATATTTACGCTACCTAATAATATATAAGAAGTCGATGCCAACCTACATTTTAAATTTGTTGCATGTAATAAAATGTGTATATATACTATACAGATATATACATCATGGGACACGAGAGTGGACCAAAACTTTGTATGTAGATGAAATGAATTTAGGTTGGCACCGACTTCAAATATATTATTAGGTAGCGTAAATATCAATATTTTTTATTTAATTTGATTAATTTAATAAGTCAGTTATTTGTCACTTTTTAGTGACTTATTAGTTTTATTTACTTTGGTTAATCTTAATAATTCAGTTATTTTTCGCTTTTTAGTGCCTTATTAGTTTATCACATCGCAGGCGGTTTATTTTTTTTGGAAAAAAAAATCTATTTTCTTAGCTAGACCGTAGCAGAAATATAAGTGAATAAAGTGAAATATACAAAGTCTATATTGGATCAAATTAGAACTAGTTAAATAAAGTAATTTGAATTAGTCAAATCACCTGGCTTTTAAAACAGTCTAATACGAGACATACGCGCCACAAAGCCGCGACCTCGACTCACAAATTACAAGTCCTTTGAACGATGTACACAGACCTCATAAGGCTTCGCTAATTATTTTGTACATACATAGAAACACATACACCTACCAATTATATATGCCAGTTTAAATTACGCAGTACATTCTAGTCCACAATAGTGACAAATCAGTATAATCTAATCTTTGAATCCAGAGAAGTAGTTGAGTAGTATAAATGGGGGCTAAACGCCACGAGACTTGAACTCAGCTAAACCCTGTTCTCTCTTTACTTATTTTTTATTCTGGCAAACAATTTTCTAGTAGATTATTACTGCTATTGTCGAGTAAGTAATGAATGATATTACAATTTTTTGAAATCATTTCAATAAACTAACAGGATGGTTAGAACTTTCCTGGGAGTTTTTATGGCAAGTCAGAATTCATGTTCTGTGGTATTATTTTGCATTCACTTCACTTATGCACAATAACCAAACTATATTACGTAAAATACCACCAATATTACAAAATATAGAGCCAAGTAAAACAAGATTATGAATAAAATACAAAATTCACTACATGACTTTGGCGGGATGTCTATGTCCGGCCTATGTCACCCGCTGTAATTTTAGCTATCTGCCAGTGAAATTCCCGTCAAAATTGGTTCAGCCGTTTCGAAGATTACCCAGAACAAACAGACAGAACGACAATTTTTTTTTAAATTACATTTTTGTTATCCGTAGCGACTACACACTCATATCTATTCATTAAAAATTTATTATCTTGATATTGCATACAAACACTTCATTTTTATTATACGTATAGAAGATTATATTCAGAGCAGTCAATTAAATTGACAAGGGCTGTACCATACCAGTATGTCGCTTCTTACCTATAATAATTTTATTACGCATCTACAATAACTCTATTCACTGCATAAACATGTTTATCGAAATGGACGTTTATAAAAAAAACATCGATAACCTTTGAAAAGTTATTCTCGCTTTAAACATACATATATGTTTTATAAATAAACAGTGCCATGGATGAGTGGTCTCGTACATCAAACGACGGGTTAAATCGGGATTCGGTAATTCTGGAACGAACTTTATAGGTGAAGTTCGTATTAGTAATCGAAGCTATTTATGACTCTCGGGCGTTTAGATACATGTCGGTCTAGTGAACCATAGATTCTCAATCAGCGTCTTGGGAATGTTAGAGGTCGCGGTCAGAAATGGGGACTTTTAGAGATATTGCGTTTTATTTTCTTCTTGATATTTTCATAATTTCTTCTACTTTTATTGTTTTCCGCATCGCATCTTATGTTGGTTAATGCTGTAGTCAACTATAATCAGTGACATAAAAAAATTTGTTTTTTTTTGCATATTTGTTTTTACCTTTTTCTTTTATGTTACTGTTGTTGATTCCTATGATAAATAAATACTTAAAATGGTCTTTACTATAGTAGTTACGTAGATATATGAGAGAATATTTAATGAAGGAATATTTAAGAACGCGTATGAATAAGAAAGTTGTGAAATTAAACGTTTTTTAGTGTTTTTTTATTAGGTTTAAGTTTTCTAAATAATAGAAATTGTGACAAAGTGATCGTCCTATGATTCAGACTCAGTAAAACAAGTAACATTTTTTTTTTATCGAACTGACTACGCTATTAACCTGGTAGGGTCTTCACAGCTTCACCGGACTACAAAACCAGTAACAGTTTTTTAAGTAATAGTTATAATAAAATCATCTGAATGTGTTAAATTCATTTACTTATCTAACCTTAGCTGAATGGTTTAAAGTTGTTTTTACAAGGACGCAAGCGATGCGAGACTATTTGAAATGACTGCATAATCCAAAATTATACACTCATTTTTGTCTGCCGGCTGTGAGACGTGGGTTTTTGTATACCAATGGCCTCAGTACTAAAAAGTTTGAGAAACGATGTATGCCACTCATGTTTGCTATGTCTGAGTTTCATCAGACGGTACTGAGTTTTTTATTCGAGATTATTGCTAATGTATTTCGGTTAATGGTAAAGACAGATAAGCAACAGTCACTGTCGATAGATGAGGATATATCGACAGTCACTGCCGTTAGCACGTCGATTTTACCACAGTCAAATAACACTGAAGGTAACATGTACAACCGCAAATTATTTTACGAATTACCAAGACATTTTGTTATTATAGAGTGGTTATTTCATTCAATTAATTAATATTAATGAATGATTTCCTCATTAAAAATAATTATTTTTTTTAATTATTTGAAATGTTAATATAATTTTGCATTTCAAATGAAGTCTATAGAATGTAACATTGAATTATTATATATGCATTCAACGTTTTTAAATAGATTGCGTAATTTCCGAAATTATTGTGCAATTATTAAATATACATCAAAATAAAATCTTATTCCCTTATCTATCTTCTATATTATAATAAAACTGTAGCAGGGCCAAATCTGTACATTAAATATTTTTTGAAAATTTTGATGGGGGTAGGCTTTGTTGTCGATATAGAAGCCAAAAATAACCCTTTTAAAATTTTTGTCTGTCTGTCTGTCTGTCCCTTTAAACACGTATTACTCTGAAAGTAGTGAACCAATTTAGACGAAATTTGGCACAGTAATAACTAATATTACAAGGTTACATCTAGGATAGTTATCTCATAAAACGCAAGGGATTCTCCAGGATAACGGACGAAAGTAAAAAAATGTAGTTTAAAAGTACAATCGAAACCGGTAATAACCGATTTGGTGCAGACGAAGTCGCACGGGTCAGCTAGTATCTCTATAAAATAAGATAATATAACAGCAATTATAATAAATAAAGCAATAAAAGAGTAAACTAGATCGAAAACCTACGCTTAACTGTCCGTCTACTAATGTATTTATGCGAAAAGTGTCTGCAGCTTATCGCTAACTTGGTCTATTATTATATCTCAGTTGTAAATACCGATATAAAAAGTCATGGAAGGAGTTTTTAACTCTTCATTTGGATATTTTGCTTTTCCTACGCCGATCTTTGCAATATTTCCTTGATAGTAAATAAATTACAGTTTAGAAACAACGGTAAATGCCAAAAGATAATATAGAATGGTCACCTAAGTCGTTGAATACTTTATTCATTTTTGGTCATGAGAAGGCACTTATGAACGTCAAAACAACCACCGGGTCGAAATACAATCCAAACATCGATAAGAAACTCGATCGCGTTTTTCTAACGTACATATCACTACATATTATAACACAAAGTCCCCTACCGCGTCTGTTTGTCTGTTCGCGATAAACTCAAAAACTATTGAACCGATTTTCATGGGGTTTTCACCAGTAGATAAAGTGATTCATGAGGAAGGTTCAGGTATATACTTTGTCAAAGTTTTTTGTTTATTGTTAGTGTAAAAACATTCAAATCCATAATTTTTACAGGTAGTGATGTAACGAATGTGAATGCAATTTTTTTTTAATTGAATGCCACTGCTCTTCACTTCAAAGGTCAAAACAAGATAAATTAATTGAGTGAAAGTTACGTATATCGTCATAATGTTCGGGAAATTGTCCAAAGTGAAAGAAATGAAGCCGATAAATCTGTTATATTATTAAATTATTAGTTAGCATAAGTTTGTTTTTTCTATTACATAATCTATAATTCATATCTTCTATAATAACAATTCATTAACACACGAATATGTTTTCTCGTATTTAATATTATTTACATAACATGTACAATATGTTGAAATAATATGTTAATACAAAAAATTGTTAATCTCGATCGCGATTCGTTACATCACTAATATACGTCTGGTTGAAGACGCACCTGATGTTAAGTGACGACTCGAATGAATTACCAAACACACCCCTTAGTGCTTGGCAATAGATTTCCAAATTGAAATTATTGGAAAACCTCAAAACAATTCGTACAACGTGATGCCCGATTTTTATACAATTAAATAACCATAATTTCAAATGATGTACTATATAGACTACTAACTAGCGAACCGAGCGGACGTTCTCGCCCTGATAATAAAGAAAACCTTGACAAATTATATAGCTAAACCTTCCTCGTGAATCACTCTGTATATTGGTGAAAAGCGCATGGAAATCTGTACAGTAGTTTTTGTTATTACTTTTCCCCAAGTTGCACACTCGCCCTATAATAAGTAAAATACCCAAGCGCGATCCTATTCTATGTACGTACTTGAAAACACTTAAAATCGTACCAACATTTCGATCATTCGCGTGTCCATTACATAGCAAATTATCTAATGTTTTTCGTAATAAACAACAGCTAAACACTGATCTTCTAACGGTATCTTTTATTTTTTGACAACAGTATGCTTACAATCACAGTATCTTCCCTTTTACCGAGCGATAATATGTTACAACCTAAGTTTGACTATTCTTCTATTTTTTTTATTTTTAACAGTAGCTAGTCAATTTATTTCTGTTAAATGTTAATACATATTAAAACAGGCTTTATTTGACCCAACGAATACAAAACAAGGATATAAAATATACGCGAATCTTGCTAGAACAGCTGGTAAATTATACAAGCAAATTATACCACAAATCACAATTAAAATAATACCATAATAAGCGTTTAATACGATGGAATAATACACTACGATTGTAATTACACAGTCACGGTAAAAAAATATTTATATTAAAAAAATGTATAAATATGGAAAATGGAACGCCACGCAATACGGACTGCGCTGCGACGCGACCGCAACGCCACTACGTCGTTAGCGGCGTCGGTTCACAACACTGCCGGCGCGACCGCGACCCTCCGGCTTGATCGGAAGTCAGAGGAAACTAAACGCAATAGTGCTGAGCATTTACGACAGTGACTGAATGATATATCATTCGATCAAAATCGGACACATATATCAAAATCTAATATTTAGTACATAATTAAATTGTCACAGCAAAACCTTTCACAAAATAAGTTATTTATGAAGTGAAACTTCTTATGGCACGGTAGGAAAACATGTTCGTTACGCGTTAAGCGTAAGGTAGGTATGTGTAAGTATGTATAAGTGTCTCACTGGGTTTAGTACTACATGAAAATTAGTAAATGTATAATTAAGCATTTCTACTACGGGATTTCATATGGTATATAATTTATGAGCATTCTCATATATGAAAATATAATTTAATAGATATGAACCGAAGAACTTTCACTTCCTCCGCGTATACACACTGATACACGCAATGTTTTTTGAGTATCGCTGGCAAAGAATTATTTTTATACTTTATTGGTTTAGCGTTTGATCACAGTCTCACCCTAATTTTAACAAATCAAACTTACCAAGGGACTGGTTTTCTAATGCAGCTGCTGGAACACACCCATAAGTGCTTGACAACAGATGTTCATGTTGAGGGTAGTCAGGTAGACTTAGATAAAGCTCCATAATCATGCGAAATGTATAAAAATTCAAGGTAAACAACCTTAGAATTAGAAAGATAGCTCTGTTTCTAATTTTTTTTTAACTTTACAGGAAAAAGGTAAGTTTTGGTATTTTTTAACTACTAGCGGACCCGGCGAACTTCGTTTCGCCTAGAAGTCGAATGTCAAATCATCGTCAATAGTCACAAAACCGACCAAGAGAGAGTCGGAGAGTTCTGAACGAAATTTCGTCAATCACAGATTTTTTGTTTTAAATTGAATGACGTTGACATGCGTTACGCGCGTTTTTTAAAATATGCAAAATTAAATGTATATTTTTCAATCTTTCTGAGAGATTTTCTTAATATTTGTTTCCGTAAGAACCTTGTACAGAGTATTAGAAAACTACAAAAAAAAAATAAGCCAAATCGGTCAAGCCGTTTTCATGTTATGTCGTGACAACGGAAAACGGGTTTCATTTTTATATATATAGATTTAAAGTTTCAATAAATAAATTAAGAAATCATGTTTTTTTAGTTGAATAAGTGTTCATAAATAAATGACTTATTTTTTCGCTTTGAACGAAATGGTTTTAATACTTTGACCATCGGACTTTTAAATTCAAAAGAACAATTAAACACATTTTATATCCATGACCATTTAAACATCAATCAGTAAATTATATTCCAATATTCTTGATTATATTTGCCATCTGTTTTCTTTTCCATGGGTTAATTGTAATTTATATAGATACATTAATTTTCACTTTGTCATTTATTTTTGTTCTAATTTTTTCCTTTTCAAATGTATAACAATATTAAATGTTACATAATTTAATTTTGCGATATTATTAATAGTGTTGTTGGTTTTCAGTCTAATGTGCTCCATCTTATTATTTTTATTATATTATTAATCTGACTGTTGACTGTTGCATTATCCACGATTGTAAATAAATAAATTCCCTACAAATGTCTGTCATTAAACTATTAATTCCAATTCATTTATTCTGCAAAGGTAAAAGGTACAGCACTATAATAACACAATGAGTTTAAATTGACAGCGCACAGTCTAAACAAAGGACGTCAGCTGGTAAGTTAAGTGTAGGTGGCGTGCATTATGGTAACGCATCCCGTATTTAAAATTACTTTCCACGCGCCACAACAATCAAAGCACCATTATCGAATAAAATATGTAAACATCCGCAAACAATATAAATTTTGCCACAATGCGTGAAAACACGAATAAGCATTACGCAAATAGACTTATACTAACAAATGCACACGGCTTCGAACGCGTAAAATTACAATATGATATTGAACAATTGTGCCGCTATATTTCAAAATAGAAGTATTAATTAATAATTGATTAATTATTTACTATGTTATATTGGTTAATGTTTTAATGGTTGAGGTAAATTATTGTAGCCGATGTTTAGTAACCTTCGATCAACAACAACGTTGATTGCTTTCTCAAAGTATAGATACGATGAATTTTTATGCCACTAACTTGAGAAATGATTAGCATAAGCCTATACATATTTTGATGTATGCATGTATATGTGTATCTTTCCCAAGTTTTATCCAGTTCTATACCACAGATTACGTTACATAAATTCTATACTACCAAAATTCATCAAAGTTGATTCCATCCTATTACACACACGAAACGAGTAAAATGCTGTAGATCGAAACTTAACAGATTTATAATTTCAAAACGTTTCTCGTACCTTCGATAGCTCAGTTGGTAGAGCGGTGGACTGTAGAGGCTTAATCATTGATATCCATAGGTCGCTGGTTCAAATCCGGCTCGAAGGAGTTTGTATTTTTTTTGTATTTATTTAATCCAGGCCAATTTTAACATGTTATTTCATAGAAAATTTTTAATTATTTACACTATGAATTTGAAATATATATGTAATTTAAGCCATATGTTCCGAACCAGTATACCGTACATGTAATAAGTATTTTCCGGCGTCCACCAGTGTTGCTATCACCCTTATGTCCAAAATATGCACTTAATCCCATCTTTATATTCCATTGAAAGTATACCCGCTGTCTAAGCTTGTCATGGTGTTTAATCAAAAGCAGGAGCTAACAAAATAATTCACACTACATCATATAAATGCCAAACTAAGCTATCTATCTGTTTGTAATCTTATCTCAGACGAAATCTTTGAACCGATCTCATTGACATTTAGCTTACCGGTAGCCCGGGTCCTGGGGAAGAAAATAGGCTATTTCTCATCAATACTATAATATTAAAGAGGTAAAGTTTGTGAGTTTGTGATGTTGTAGGGGGTAATCTCAGGAACTACTGGACCGATTTGAAAAATTACTTCAGTGTTAGATAGCTTATTTACCAAGAATATATATATCATCACGCTAAGACCAAAAGGAGCGGAGCACCAATAAAGAATGTTACAAAATCGTTTTTTTTTCCTTTAGAGAGGCTTCCTTCCGCTGCGTGTTAGCGTCAGCCCAAAGTAACTATTCCACGCGGACAATGTCGCGGGCAGAAGCTAGTTGTAAATATATTATTTTCCTTCATATCCAATAATACCTACGTCAGTACAATATTCAACGCTAATACATCATAAAAGTGTTTAAAAATTTAAAACTAAAATTTCATTTTCTGCGGGCAAAAGAGAATAAATTAACTGTAATTAAGTTATAAGATTCCATCTATATTAATATTATAAAGAGGTAAAGTTTGTGAGTTTGTGACGTTGTGACGTTGTAGAGGGTAATCTCTGGAACTACTGGTACGATTTGAAAAATTCTTTCAGTGTTATATAGCTATTTACCGAGAAAGATTATAAGATTATAATTATAATTATATCATTATGTTAAAGCCAATAGGAGGAGAAGAACCGGCAAGAAATTCGATCCGGTGTATCTTTTCATCATACATATTTTTTCCAACATATATAGATAGTTACATTCGTATTGGCAAGTGCACAGAAAGGGCGTCGCTTCCAGACATCACCACCGTTTACATATTGATCCATTCTACGGATAGCCTTTAGACATTAAAACCCGCTTGACGTAGTGCACGAACTTACATTATATATATACCTAATGCATTTCTATTATTAGAAGCATCTATGTATTAAATTTTCTTTTCTTTATACATTACAGGTTTTAGCGCTTGACCGTAACCTCGTCTAATATGAAATGACGATGTGGTCCAAGATTGTTAACACACTAAACCAGGCGGGGGCTGGCTCTCATGTCAGCTGCTGGAACACACTAAAAGATGCTTGGCGAAAGATTTTTAACTAGCTAGCGAGGCGGACGTAGCAAACGGTTTACCACCATGCTATAGTTTCACCGAATTGTTTTCCTTCACTCTAATTTATACATAATACAGAAAAATATTCGTTTAAACTTACCTCCATCATCAAAGAATGAATCAGTTATTATCAGGGGCGACCTCGAACCATCTTGGAGTCCTCTTGAAGACATTTCACCGGTCAAAAACTAGTAACACTTCACAGAGAGTCGTTTCTAATATTTCACTCACTGATTGATTAAAACATATTGCTGTCTCAGCCTAATTCTAATTTCAGATATATGAGTAGACAAAGAAAAATGGAAAATTAAATATTTTTAGCACATTAAAAACGTGTGTATCGCATGATAACGATTATATCAGAGTGTCGAGATTTGGAGTCCGTAAGCCGATAACACGAAATATCTTAATAGATAGTCTTATCTGTCTATATTAAAATGTGTTTGTCTGTCTCTATGTTTGCTGGTTGAGGCTAGTGTGTAGCTGCGAATTTACAATTCGGAAAACTAAAGTATGTGCTCAATTCTCACACTGACATCATCATATATATTAATACGTGAAGCCTAAACTTTGTATCCCTTTTTAACGGAATTGGGCGAAAGAATGAACGTGAAATTTGGCATAGTTAAAGTTTATATGGAGGAGAAGTGCAGAAAGCTATTTAATTTATATAAAATGCATTAGAAGTACATTAAATTAATTAAAATATGCGTTACTCACACTACTGCTTCAATTTTACACAACAAATACACACATGTAAATAAAAAAGACATTTTGACATCTGTCAATAAAGGACTTCAAAAAAGGTTATGAAGGAGGTTGCTATGCTCGACTGTATGTATTTTTTAGTCTTACGTACCAATTACTCTTTTTCATTCTACATTCAACAATGATATTACAAAATACAACTATTGTTATAATAACTGAGTAACCATGATAAAAACCTTTGATTATAGAAGTACGTTGACAAAAGAATGCTAATAAAGTTCAAACTTTAAAAAATCAATGATTTATGGTCGAATGTTGACCACTGGGTGCCCACTAGTATTTTAAAAATACATTATATTGCAAGTTTTATTTAGAATTTTGACTGACTAATCTGTTTAATCGAATGCAAAGAATACGCTGTTTTTCTAGAATTGTGCAAACACAAAACAATATCAGTCCTCGTCACGCTCATAAGCTTTGTCTTGTAGGAAAGAGACAAAGAGTGTGTAGTGTAACGTTACGTCGTGCGTTCATTCAATTAGTGATTAACGACACAAGCGTAATATGTATTTGTGTTTTACGTATATAATCAAATAAACTTTATTCAATTAGATAAATTCTATATATTCTACCAGACAAAAAATCTGGAACAAACATAAAAGGTCGCCAGAGTAATTTGTCGTACTACTCACGTTAACACAATTTTATTTAAATTTAAGCGAGATAGATAGTTAGGTGATTCTGTATTTTGATTATTAATTTATACCTGCGCCTTTATTCTTATGAATAATAGAAAATAACGATAAAATATGTATTTTTAGCTGAGAAATCCAAAGAAAACAAAAGTGTGCATGTGTACTTATGTACACGCGTTAGAAGTTATACTTCTTTGGCGTAAGAAGTAAAAAAAAATTCTTTCGCCTTATTCTATGTTTGTAGAAAAAACGACACTAACAATAGAAAAAAGGTATTTAATACATTGAAAGTTTTAATACAAAGAAATACAAACAACAAATACAAAGAAACAAAATGTTGAGAATGTTTCAGAGTGTCGGTTTCTCGTGAAGGTGTGCGCGCGCATCGTAAAAATTTACTCTCATCATTTTCCCCTAACACGCCAAAAGAAGTATAACTTCAAAAAATTAAACTAATATTACAATTACATTAATGAAAACATTTGTGCGCGGGACCATATTTTATAATAAATAGATACAGTCGTAGTCAGATAGATATGCAGTATATACATGTGTATAATTTACAAATATGTACTAATTAATTCTGTATCCTAAATGTCTACACTCGAAAATTTTAGGACTAACTGCACGTCACTATTGACAATAAAGAAATGGAATCTGTGTCTTCAAACGTAATTACTCAATATATGGTTATTCATTTATACGAAAATTTATGAGCAGGCAAACGTCGATTAACGTCACATAAATATTATATTCGATTGTGATTGATAGCTCTCCTATCATATGTATAAATATGGTTTTGTTGGAATTCCTACGATAATCGCTCAAGATTGGCATCAAGTAGACGGAATTCGAAAAAGAAACAATCCGTTGTTGTCAAGATCAAATGAGATCGACGAAACAAAGAATCGACGTCATGAAAGTAACAAAAAACGGAACGTATTTTTAGAATTATCACTTACAAGCCGTAACCCGTAGCGATGCGCGCGTGCTTTTCGATTTAACCCTAAAATGCATGACTCAGGAAGTTTTTGGCGGGATCTTGAAATGTCATGTAGTGGATTTCATACTTTATTCATAATCTTGTGTTATTTGGGCCTATATTTATATTGGTGGTGATTTACGTAATATAGTTTGATTATTGTGTACAAGTGATTTGGATGAAAAATAATACCACGGAACATGGATTCTGTCGTGCCACATAAACTTCCTGGAAAGCTTTAACGGCTACCATCTTGTTAGTTGATTGAAATGATCGCAAGAAACTTGTAGTATCATTACCCACTCGACAATGACAGTAATAATCTACTAGAAGATTGGTTGCCAAAATAAATGACTGTTATTATTTATGGTTAAAAACATGTGTTCAGAAAAAAAAAGCTCACTAATCTATATAAATAAACATGAAACGTTGACACTGGCAAATGCTTTTGCGGGGCCAAAACAAGAAGAAGAAATAAAAATAAATCGCAAGATATGCTGATAACCGCATAACTCGAAGACGGCTGGTCCAATACGAGTAACCTTTATTTGATTGATTCCTTGAATTCTGAGGAAGGCTTTTATGGAGAGAAAAAATGCACGGAAAAACCTACAAATTAGTTTTCTTTTTCTATAATTGTGAACATAACTTCAAATTGGCATTAGCAACTTGAACGCATCCGTAATTACGATCGATTTTTTTTTAGTTGACGCATGACTTTACCATTTTATTACAGTTTGCTTTAAAAATTTCGCTTTCACAGTTTGTATTCCGGAAAAGCGAACAGTCTTTATGGGGTAGCATAAAAAATGTTTCATATGTTGGTACGTATGTATCTACTAAAACGGTGGGCTAAGAAAAAAAATCACGTTAAGGCGAAACGAAGTTAGCGGGGTCAACTAGTTTTAAATATTTATCTTCGGAAATAAAAATCCAATTATATTCAATCCAATCCAATTGTTTCCGACATAAATATGCATATAAAATTAAATAGAGTATTTGACTAGCGGTGGTGCGATTTCTCAGCATGATCTATGGTTCATGCCAGAAACTCCATAATGTAAACTTGTGAGTATTTTCGCACCAATTTACTTTGACCTCAAGGTTCCTTGTTGTATACGTACTTGAGAAGGTCAAGGCCACCTTCACCACAGATATCACATTCTAACTAATATTATATGTGAGTTTATTTGTCTGTTACACATTCATTTCTTAACCACCCAACCGATCATGATGAAATTTTGCATGCACGCTGTCTGGACTATAAAAAGGGCAAGGTATTTTTATGTAGAAAACAATTTACTGTTCCTAAAAGATAGGTCAAATCTTTATAATTTCAACGATATAAAGTATGATAATGATTTATATCAATAAAATAATTGTATGCAAATACACCGTGAGTTAAACGAGTAGGAGCGATTCTATTTTCGTCAAAGAAAACGCGCCAAACACCCACTGGCTGTATAAAAGTCAAAAACCTGTGTGTTATTTGATATATGTACTTTATATTTACTAGTAATTTACATACTTAACTAGCTGGTACCCGTGACTTCATATGCACTGTTTATTCCTTTTTAACTAAATATTTGATGCGCAACGGAAAAAGCATGAACAAATTGAAAGAAAAATATTAAAAATTTGATGGCTGAAATTTCTTAGGTATCTATCTACTTTTTCTTCGTACTTAATTATTATAAGAGAAATGTTACTCGAGACTATGCTTTATGATTTATCGTGAAAGCAGTACTTTAGCGATGTTGCGTATCCAAACAAACAGACAGACAAGCATTTCTAAAATTGATTGAAATATATGTTATTACCTATTTCTAGACACCTGAAAGAATATTTTTACACGGAAATGGAAAAAGTATACGTTAGATTTACATTCTTATTATATGTATATACTAGCGGGTGAAAACTGCATGAAAATCCGTTCATTAGTTTTTGAGTTTATTACAAACAGGCGAACAGTTACAGGTAGACGCGGTAGGGGACTTTGTTTTATACTATGTAATGATGTTACTTCTTTATTACGATAGGTACCTACTACGCGTGTGACGAAATACTTAAAAGTCACTCACTGGTATATAAATAAACGACATTCGAGGAAAATTTTCTGTTGACAAAACGGTATGACTCACTCCAATTACGTTTTAAGAATTTCGGTAATATTATACCTCTTACAGTTTCTTATAACCTGGTACAACAAGAGATTACAGTAAGAAACTTATGATACACGTATAATTCTTCTGTCCGTGTGTATGTGACTGAACTCCGCCTAAACGACTGGACAGATTTTGGTATGATTGACTGTAAAATACAACGTAGCGCTGTCTAGTAACGGGTTATAATAAAATTGATAGCTTAAGAAACTTCATTAAAAACACAGGATGTTTCCTAAAGACACGCGATAGAAGTGAAATTTTTGTATTACAGGAAAACATTTTAATTAGAAAAATAGAACAAGAAGCCAACGTGACGCAGTTCTCAGGCGGTCACCCATACAAGTACTAACCGCGCTCGGCGTTGCTTAATTTCGGTGATCGGACGAGAACCGGTATTTTAAGCACTCTACCCGACACAGTGTTTATCTCCAGCACTAATTGTCACACACAAAGATTGCGCATCAGAATTTCTAATACTCCCATAAAAAGTTTCACTTGAAACACACTTTGATGTATGAAAAATATCGTATTTGATCAGGCTGCGTCAAGATGATAGAGTAATTGATAAAAATATTAAAGAAACATATTTAATTAGTTTTGAAGACAAGCGCGTGCCCGTTTGTTTGTTCAGTGAAAATTAATTATAGACTGTATTTTATTGTAATCATAATTGGGTCATTATTACTAAACACGTTCTGTGCGAAAGGTTCTTCAAAACCGCGTTTTACGTAAAGTGACCGGTGCCCCGTGGTACATCCGGAGAGTTGATCTACATAGGGACCTAGAGATGCCTCCTATCTGGGCGTACGTAAAATCACTCACGATTAGTTATTTTGAAAAAGCCGCGAATCATCCCAGTCCGTTAGTGGTATCCGCCGCAAAATACGAACCCGTACCAAACGCTGCGCGTTTTAAAAGACGTCCGCGACATATTTTTACCGACCCGAATGGGTCGGCTCGACCGAGGTAGTTTCTCAGAGAAAACCGACGCAAAGTAACAGTGCTTGCATTGTTGCGCTTCGTTCGGTCAGTGAGAGCGCCGGAGACCTACCTACCCTCCCCTTCCCCTTCCTTCTTTCCTTCCTCTCCCCCCCCCCACAGGCTGGCAAGGCACTTGCGACTCCTCTGGTGTTGCAAGTGTCTATGGACGGTGGTGATCACTTCACATTAGATAACCCACCTGATCGTTTGCCTCCTCTGATATAAAAAATAGAATAAAAATAATAATATTGGTGGCATTTTGGTGGCAGTGGCTTGTTTATTGTTCACAAGTGAGATGGATTATAAGTATACATGAATTACAAATGTCACAAGATCTTCTTTAAACGTCCCTTGTTAGAACGTTCTTATTTTCTTAGAACTCTGAAGTTATCACAAGACTAATTTCGTTTTTTTTTTCCTTTGTAGAGAGACGTAAAAGGTTAAATATGTGACACCTTCAATCGACTTTAAAACTAGATATAGAATACTGTCGCTATTAGCGAAAATATTAGGGTCTCTTTTTTAAACGCCTTTTTTATCGGTCCCGAAGTAAACTTTTTTTTGGAAATATGTGAATAAATGTTTGTTGGAAGTATGTTGCCTAAAAATATGAGCCCTTAACATTAAGTCTAAGTACTCTGTACCAGAGCGTGAGACGATTTCCCATATAAATAGTGAATGTATATATTTTTAATTATATACTTCCGTGGCACTTTATGTTTTCATGTCATTCGAACGTATGAATTACTCGAGATAGTATACAATGGTGCCTACTGCAGCTTAACTGTAACTCACACCGGTGACACAATACAGATCATTAAATCCAAATTTTGCAGAGATATCTTGTTCTTTGTTGTTATTCTATTAATGGTTGAACCTCCGGGAAAATGCTAATGAGACATTTGTAATTGGGAGGCCCACTTCCCTTCCCCTCTCCCTCTCCTCCCTCCCTCAAAACACAAGCTGGCAACGCACTTGCGATTCCTCTGGTGTTGCAAGTGTGTATGGACGGTGGTGATCACTTCACATCAGGTGACGTCTTGTTCGTTCGCCACCTATGATATAAAAAAAACTTAAGCTTACCTAATTAATACAATAAAAAATATTTTAAATTAAACATGGGTGATACCGCGGGAAATGGTTTGTCTAACAATATGTATGCGAAAGCAGCGTTTATATTCCAGTAGCGTCCAACAGGAATAATAATTTACAAAAATTACACACAAAATTAGAATATTAGAGCGGTAAGTGTCCATCTAACGAGTTTTGGGGGCGCATTAAAACGTCGGACCTTAACCGAATCTTGTAAATTTACCGCCCAGCTTAACTCCCTTAATATGTTAGCTTTAGGTTTGTTATAAAACCATTTTATTTATTCCTTCCGTTAGGTCACCTTGGTAACTATTTGGTTTAGGGACAGATTATAATAAAACCTAAATATTGCAGATACAATGTAACGTGATATAAGTCCTTGAATTTCAAAATGAGCTATAAATCCAATTTTAATCGTAATAATGTATGTTTAATTTTTTTTTAGATTTCCAGTTTTTATACACTGAAAACGAAGTCCAAATTTTATCGTTCATAAGGTGTTTAGGTATTCCTATCAAATATTAGGCAGAACTTATTAAATGTAATTTTTCTATAACGTATAGTTGGTGTCTCGGAAACAAGCCTAAAAATTTGGATAAAATTTTGGATACTATTTTACTTTCCAAGTTTATCTAATATTTAAAACAAATGATAGAAATCTGCCTTTGTGCGCGTAGCGCTGGAAAACTGAATATATTTCGCATTATTTGCTTTACTTCTTAGATATATGTCTTTATATAAAAAAATATTATCACGATAACTTCATTTAATAACGAGTTATTATAATTCTAAGAAAAAACGATTTTTAAGACAACTACGCGTTTAGCTATGCATGAAGGGGGCAAGCGGTATAGTAAGTAGAAGAAAACGGATAACACTGTTCACAAATACATTTTGTAAGTGAAGTATTGTTGAGAAAAAATTCGACGCAAACAAAGTCACCGGTAACAATAGGTCTTATATAAAAACGAAAGTTGGTACTCGCATGCGATCGTTTTCAATTTTATTGCCATCTACGTTTGAAAATTTGTACAACGTGTGCTGTCTGTCGTGTAAATCTTAGTTACTTAATTTTATCGAAACATAATAGATGGCATGCGAATCAATTCAAACAAATTAGGTTTACATAACTTTCGTTATTTAAGTATTTCAAATCATTTCAACTTGGACCGGTAGAAGATTGTAGACTATTCTAATTCTATTCTGTAGAAGCTATAAACAAGAAACGGTGATAAAGAGAGAGATATAAAAGCCAATCTCAAATTTATTTCAAATAGGATAAGAAATTTCCATGGAATTTCAGAAACATTCTCAGGTGAACGAAATCGTTACGAATGTCAAAATTGATCAAGACAGATATGTCTAGATGTTTCTGTCTGTTAGTTTTAATTTCATACAATTTATATACTTTCATAAGTGGCAAATGTGTTGTCGTCTACGACAATAATCATTTTTGCCTACTTATCTCAATAACACACAGGTTCGGACCAGCTTAATGGACCAAAAAATGTGGTGGTCAAAACTTTGGACAGTGCTTATTGCTATAAACCATATGAATAATAATTTATGTAGGCATGGATATTGCTTAACTTGAAAAGATAGAATAGTGAGACACTGGAGGTAAAAATTTGGAATGCTTTGAGAAAATCATATGGTTGTTATGAAAGTGTATTTATTCAAACTTACTCAAATCATTGCACAGTTATAGTTTTATTTAATTTCTGATTATCAAAGTATCAATTCAACAGCTAGCACTTTTCAATGTGTTTCAAGTTTTTTTAATAGTCACTCTTTTTTTTTAGAACTCACTGCGCTATTGACCTATATAGTCTTAACAACTTCACCGGACTACGATTTTTATAGTCATGGTCTATGAGTTACCTACCAGGGTCGCTAATATATCTATAAGAATTACGTGTTAATGACTACGTCCGGTACCGCTATGACATACCCGAGAGGCAAGACTACAACGCAACCCGGGGAACCACTATTGACCTCCGATACCGCGCTATTGACTTTATCGGGGTGTTACTAATGACCTCGAATGCTATTGGTCGGCTATTCATTATTCACCCCGGTTGGTGGGATCTCAGCATATAAAGGGCAAGATGTCATTGATCTGGACGCACTCCTATGTGGAAGTTACTGTAAGGCGAAGCTCTGCCCGGATAAATAGTTACAGTGCCTACAGAGTGTTTATTGCCATTCCTGACCGACTGGCTGATTATACGTATTGTGTAACATACGATACGATTCTGAGCCTAATTATAACTGGATGCATATATTAATTTCATTAATGCCCGGTTTCTGAGGTACTCGGTTAAACTACCAATAGTTATTGATTCAACAAAGTTGTCCATAAGATAAACTGACAAATGGCCCGTCGAGTTTTACTGACATTTATCGTATGATCGTGTGCTCAGACAAGCAATTTGACAAGTTATCGTACCGGTAACGCTATTGAACAGATAAACTACAATTAAAGTACCTCAGAAACCGGGCATAAGAGACATAATAGGTTTTTCCGCAAGATTCATCCTCTGAAACTACTACACAGAATATTTTACATAGAAGGGAAATTGTATATTTAATATACGAACACAACCGAATTAATTTCTCCATGAGCTCCCTTTTTTGCCTGTTCTTTGTGACATCGATTTTTGATAAATACTATAAATTTGAGAATAGTTGCTGATGAAAGGTATAGATGGTTCTCGATGGTTTTACCGGTCGGACTTATCGCTGCCGAGCGTGGTTTCGGCCATGCTCGGCAGCGAACAGGCTTGGCGAGCGATGGCCTCCTTCTGCGAGGAGGTCATCTCGCAGAAGGAGGAGGCGGAGAGGGCCCGCGAGGCAGACCCTCTAAGTGGCCGTCTCCGCCAAAGGAGGACAGGCAGGAGGAGAAGGCGCTTCGCCCAACTCCTCCTGCCACCGTAGCCGGACCTGAGGGGATGGGCCGGGGGGCCCATCTCCTCATTGCACGGGTTCGGCGGACGAGGGGGGGCAGCCGGTGTGTACCCGGTCTGTCCCTCTATAGGTAGGAGCCCGGCGGTCACCTTCCGCCGGGCGGACCGTGGGGGCGGCTCTACAAGGTTGATTAGCTTGAACGATCCCTTGCCGCCCCCACAAAACGGTCTGTCGGTACACCGTGGGGTTTTAGTCCGTGCGACTCGGACATAACCCACCCTCTCCCCCGGGAGGGTGGCGTATCCATAAGGGATTTCCCCACGTTAAAAAAAAAAAAAAAGATAGGTCGCGAATTGCTTGTATCAGGCAACAGCCTAAGCCTAGGTATGCCCTGCACCCTGGAGCTAGTTGCCTAAATAAAATCGGCCGAGTGCCTTAAGCGCTCGCCTTAGTATTCCGGTGAAGCTGTTAAGACCTTGCTAGCTCAATAGCGTAGAAAGTTCGAAAAAAATTTAAAAAAATGTACTAGCGGTCGTTCAGTCATCGAAATTCGACCATGATTCATTATTTTTTAAGTTTCAATATTATCGAAGTTTTCTTGGCAAAGAGTATAAAAATATTATAAGGAGCGTGAAGTGTGACGAATAGAGATTTATAAATAAAGATTTCGATGCAAAAGTATGAAAAAAAACTAATCGTTTTTTTTATTCATATTTTTATAGCACAACAGCTACTGCACAAAAAAATAAATCAGTTGACAAACAATGGAAAAAATGTGTTGCAATGCTTTGTGTTCGCCTATTTTAAATGTCCTTTATCTGTGACTAAAAATCTCGTAAAACACAATTCAGCCGCACAGATAACAAACACTGCAATTTTATTGACATGTATAAATTATACCACCAATAAAATCTCAATACTTTTTTGATAATAGTTATCTATGTAATAAATTAATTGCTAAAACAACTATCTCAAATACTAATGACTTTATAAGTACTATTATCAAAGAGATTGTATCTATTGGACAAAGTTTATTTGATAATGACACTCGAAAACGATTTCATTATCCTTTTTTTTTAATAAACGTGAATATTATGAAGTTTGTGCTGTTTAGTGTTTAGTATAAATCGCCTAATTTGGTAATTATAGCCAATTAAAACAACATATTCACTCCGATAAGATGCTGAAAGACAAATTACAATCATAACTTACTAAGAGCGTATTTAGTTGACTACGTATATTTATTTTGACAACGCATTTTAACGAAGGTCAATTACTAATATAACAATACATTTAAATCACATAATCTTTGAAACAGAAATTATTTAAAACAATAACTAATTTAAACAATATATAGATAATATAATAGTGAGACTAAATTACACGTTAGTATATTATAGTGTTGAAATAGGATAAATCTGCGGAAACTCCGTAAAATTTACTAATATAAAGATTGTAACTAGCATTCTATTATCAACGCTTAGGCTCATGACTGCAAATGTTGTAATCACATAAATTAACTAACGAGGACACTCGCACCTGATACTAAAATAGACTATGGAAGCTTCCAGAACTCCAGCTCGCTTATAATCTAACCACTCGCGCGCGCGCTCTACGGGACACAATCTAACACTTTTTAATTCACTATTAGATATAAAATGGAGTTTAATTACAAGATAGAATATCGAGTATGCTATTGTACAGATGTTTGGCGGTCGACTGAGCGTTTGGCACTGTATTTTAAAACGAAACGCTTTTGTCCACGAGACGATTTTCACAGTTCGGCTACAGTCACGAGCGTCCTATTATTTTCTTTGTGTTGGGTGATTGGCGTTAACTGAAACTAATGCCGGTGTCTATTTACTTGTCAGTTATATTTGTTATAACATCAGAATATTACTATATCATGTATCTGTGCATATCCATTCATTTTTGTATATTGATTTCTTTGGGAAAGGCACTTATATTTACATAATAAAAACCCATTAAAAATAATACTATTTGTAATTTTGATATATACTAATATATATATATATAATACTAATATTATAAAGCTGGTGGGTTAGTTTGTTTGGTTGAACGTGTTAACCTCAGGTACTACTGGTCCGATATGAAAATTTCTTTCAGTGTTAAATAGCTCATTTATCGAGGAAGACTATAGACCTAGGCTATAAGCTACCATCACGTTAAGCCCAAGAATGCCGCATTGAGTGATTTTCGATAGGGGAAAAACTTATAGATTCGCATCACCTAGACATAATAGAAACAGAAGATAATTAAGATAATGTTTTATCGCGGTGTACAATAGAATTCATATCAACAGAGCCTCCTGTAACCATCTAAAAATAGTGATAAGATAAGCGTAATCTGTACCCGAAAAGTTTGAACAGTTATGGAGCCCGCAACATACACGAAGGAATAGTTGTCTATATTCAGTTGCCTACTGTCAACAACTCGTATATTTTATTGTTTACTATTCACGGCAGACGTTGTCCTGCCCTGATAATAAAAAAAAACCTTATCAAATTACCAATATACCATTGTCAATATACCAGAACCTTCCTCATGAATCACTTTATCCACTGGTGAAAACCGCTTGAAAATCCGTTCAGTAGTTTTTGAGTGTATCGCGAACAGACAGACAGACAGACGCGGTAGGGGACTTTGTAACTTTTTTATACTATGTAATGATTTTAAGCCGAAAGCTTATCATACTTTGTTGACTAAATTCTAAACGATAAGAATCAACTTAAATAAAGCGGATTGAACTTTTCTGTTGCGTATTTTGTTTTAAAGTTACTTCTATAATGGCTGTCTAACAGAACTTTCAATATTCGAGCGCCAATAAGTGTTGCAAACATAAATTAATAAAAGATTTGATAATATACTTCAATCTTTTTTCAGTGCCAATGTCTAGTTGCTTAGTAACTTAAGCAGTTGTATTTGCGAGCAGATTTCCTATATCTCAAAATGAACACGATAATCGCAATGTATCACATATATAATACATTCGCCAAATGTGTGACGCGATTTGAACCTTTGTATACAGGATCTATATTTCTACCAGTAAAAACCATTTAACCGTCACAACTCTTATCTATATCTAATCGTTTAGCAAAGTGAACAAAAACCCACAATAATTTATCAGATGACAATGCAAAGATCTCCAAAAAAATACTGACGAAACGTTTATCTCAATAATCTATAGCCGAAATGAGCCGCATAGTTACACGTTTGTTTTATATATTCCACCACAATAATTATGTTTGTTTAGGGGTTCTCACATTTACAAAACCCCCTTAAAAAATCGAGCCCCTTAAGAAACCAGAGATTTTATAATTTTCGTAAAATATTCAGTAACGAGTGAGCATAATGAACACTTATTGAGTTACACGTACACACGTACACGCCAATAATCCTTGTCGCGACCCCCTTATTTAAAAAGAACCCATCATTGGATCTATACCCGCCACGGTGGATATTTCTCTGGTTAAAGTGTATCAAATAAAATCTATTTGATCATCTTCACTACATTTGGCACCAAAAGTACTAAAACCGGCAAGGCGATGTCTTTGTCGTAAACCCCTTTTATCAACGGGCGAACCATAGATTGAAAAACCCCATGTAGAATAATTAATAAAGCAATGCTTTGGCGAAATAACATTTACAGAATGAATTTTTGGCGGGATATCGGAATGTCATGTAGTGGCTTTTATACTTCATTCATAATCTCGCGATATTTGGTTCTATATTTTGTAATATTGGTGGTGTTTTACGTATTATAGTTTGGTTATTGTACACAAATGAAGTGGGTGGGAAATAATACCACGGAACATGGATTCTGACTTGCCATAGGAACTACCAGGAAAGTTCTAAATAGGCGGGCCACCATCTAGTTAGAAATTGTGGCAAGAAACTTGTAACATCATTACCTACTCGACAATGACAGTAATAGGCTACTAGAAGATTATTTACCAAAAAAAACATTTATATAATCTTATTATTTGATTTAGATACGAAATCGTGTGACAATTTGTAAAACCGTGGCGGATTGAAATTTCCGTATATCAATGATATTAAAATGCCGTCGATAGAAAATTTTAAAATTAATTAAATGGAAAACAAATATTGTTTTTTTTTCTACCGACGCGACGGCAACATCGATATTGTTTCTGGTGGGTAATTTATTATAACATTCATTCACCACCCACATATGTATTATAGAGAATAACAAAAATAATGTATTTGGCAAACAAATGTGATTATCGTCACCGTGTAAAAAAAAACAATTGAATTATATACACTTAACATAAAATCGCGTATTTATATACAACTTACCGACACGTTTGTTTAGATGTGGTGTCGTCCGACCTATGTCTTCATCCTCTACGTCCATGTCGAAGGAAAACGGGAAGTTTTTTGTCGATCCGACATACCCGGTCGCCATTCCTACTGTATGAATTCAATGTTTTATCTAATCTAACGTTTACCGCGGCGGCATACCGGCATTGCGTCGTTTATAAATTGACTGGAGTGTTGGGTATCACAAGCCCGATGTTGTCAGGTCAGCGCTAGATTGTGGAAAATACCGTAATTTTATTAAAAAAAGATTTGATAACTTTTTTTACACATTTCACACAAACGCTAGATTTGATAGACATATTTCAGTGTATAATTTTATTTTTACAATATACCGAATTGTACATATAAAGTATAGTATAAATTCAAGCGCTATACGATTTATTTCCATACTTTTTATAGTATTTAGGCGTTTGATTTCATAACTGTTCATTTTTTTAAACAGTGAAAATGAATAACGAATCTATTTCTATAAATTTAATTTTTATAAAAAATATAATTCATAAACAACGTATCTAAATTCTATTCTGCATAAAATCGGTGTATAAATAAGTCTAATAATAAATGTTCTCTGTAAACAATAATTTCACACCACGCAACACAAGCACGTTTCAAGCAGTCTGTAATTCAGCGAAAAAAGCGCTAGATAGACAACCGATCAATATCAATACAGCGATGGAAAATACTGTTTCAGCCGCATCGTGTCAATTACTTTGTTCGTTGAATATGTTACATTAATGTCTATGAATGGAATTCTGGCGTTTGGATCGACGGCGACAGACTTACTAACGACGCAGAATGCCAATATATGTATTTGATAAAGGGCATTATAAGAAATGTTTTTGAATCGAAAATATTAAGTGCAGAAAACATTTTTTTAGTTAGACTATACCTCTGCTTATTATCAGAATCCAATTATTTTTGTGTGTGTAATTTAGCATCTAAATTTCAATGAGCCAATAAAATGGAAGCTCTGTTAGCAAAAACCTTGGTAGCATCCTAATATAGGTCCGGGGCGCCAAAATTTGCAGGCGGTATTTAGGTTTTCAGGCCTTAAAAAAGGTAGCTACTTATGATTAACTAACTATTGATTATCAAAAAGTGTTTTACTTATAATATCATTATATGTTACATATGTTTTTCTAGATATTTATTATACAGTGCTATTGAAATTTAAATGCAATGGTTTCAATATTATTTAAAATATCTATACATATAATAAACGGCTAACGGGACGAAATCTTTACATTAAATATTTTAAAGAAAAAATACACGGAGAGGGCTTAGAATCAATGACAAAACACATTTCTATAGTTTTTAAAATTTTTGTCTCTCTGTCGTTTGTACAGGATTCACGCAAAAACTACTAAATGGATTTTGACGAAATTTGGTATGGTAGTAGTTTATACACCGTTATAACATTTAAAGGCCATGATTTACATATATATCACATTGGTATGTCCGTTTATGTTAATTTTAAGAAAACATAAAAGCAAGACATTTACGCGAGAAATACTGGACGAATTTTTACGAAATTTGGTATGATAGTAGTTTACACACCGATATAATATACTAGCCCCTGCGCGCGACTTCGATCGCGTATAGTGGTTAATTTAGGCTGATGCTAAAAAAACCCCGATTTTGAAACATTCTTCGTTGGTGCTCCACTTCCGTTGGTCTTAGCATGATAATATATAGCCTATACCCTTCTTCGATAAATGAGCTATCTAACACTGGAAGAATTTCAAATCGGACCAGTACTTCCTGAGATTAGCGCGTTCAAGCAAACTCTTGTGCTTTATAATATGGACATGTTTTACATATACGAGTATGTAATCTATACTAATATATAAAGCTGAAGAGTTTGTTTGTTTGGTTGAACGCTATGATCTCAGGAACTACCAGTCCGATTTGAGAAAATCCTTCGGTTTTAGATAGCTCATTTATCGAGGAAGGCTTTAGGCTATATATCATCACGCTAAGACGAATAGAAGTAGAGCACCAATGAAGAATGTTTCAAAATCGGGCACTTTTTTTGCTTTTGAGAGATTTCGTTAGTGTTAGTATTATATACGTTGCCATGGTAACGTGGTAAGTAGTAGTAATAATATTCGTCCAATAGGACAGGCGAAGGAGTTAATCCATACTGCCAATTCTGAAGTTATGTGGTATGTATCAACGCTAACATTTCCAAAGTTTATTTTGTTTTCCTATTCAAAAAGTTTATACTACTTTTATTTCCAATTTTTTATTTGTTCTCTATTACGTATTATAAAAATAAAGTTTGTGTATGTACAATTAAAATAACAACTTTTTGATGAATGGATATGGCTACAAATGACCAAAAAAAACTTTTTTTATACTTTGTCTATATTTTTATATTATTATATTTTGTCTGTTTGTTTGTTTGTTCTGGGTAATCTCCAAAACGACTGGACCTATTTTAACGGGAATTTTACTTTTTACTGCCATTTTAGCCGAAATTATAGCGGTTGACATATTCTATTTTATTTGTCCACGGCGTCGTCCGCATGGCTATTTCCAAAATGGTTGGACTGATTTTCACGGGATATTCACTGGTAGATAGTAGACCTCATAAAAAGTAATTTTAGTTTTTTATTCGCCTTCGGCCGCAGTGGAATACCCGTAATGCTTGAACTGATTCTAACGGGACTTTCATTGACGGATAACTTACCTTATAAGAAGTAATTTAGACTATTTTATTTTGTTACTCAAGAATTCGTCTGCAATATCCTACTATCTCCGAATTGGTCGGACCGACTTTCACGGGGCTTTTTACGGGCAGATAACTAGCGAGCTCGGAAGACGTTGTCCCGCCCCGATAATAAAATGAAAACTTTGACAAATTATACCTAACCTTCCCCATGAATCATCATTCTATCTAATGGTGAAAACAGCATGAAAATGATAGTTTTTTAACTTTATCGCGAACAGATAAACTGACAGAGGACTTTCTTTTTAACCGATTTCGAAAAAGGAGGAGGTTACTATGTTCGGTTGTATGTATTTTTTTATGTATGTTAGTCGATATTTTCGTCAATTGTGAACCGATTTTAATAATTCTTTTTTTATTTGAATTGGTAGACTATGTAATGATTAACTGCTACCTGTGCATTCGTCTGTGTGAAATTGATCAAAAATATGTCACAACCGCGTGAGACGTTTGCCTTACTGGACTCCAAGAATAAATATACATAATTGATAGCCATATATTTGTATGTAATATGAATTATATCATCTTTTTGGTCAATTTGGCTGCCATATTGTTTTATTTACCGCGTTTGCTTCTGCATAACTCAGTGATTATAGCAACGTATAAGAATAACATAAGTATATCGACAATACGTGCAAATAATATCTATATAATAAAAGATTTAAGATATATTGTTCGATAATGTATAGCTTATAATTTTCATTACTTTCTTATATAGTGTTAGTGAGCACCGAGTTTGATATATAGTAGGTTGAAGTTCCAGGCATATTACTGATGATAAATCCCATCCCATTCGATATATTATTAGTATTCATATATCTAATGTACACGTTACATGTTACTGTAGATGGCGTTCGTATCGTAGTTACAAATTTTTTTTTGAAAAAGTGTTTCTATAATGTACACACCCACTCACAATTTTACATTTTTAAAATGCGCGTGCGGAGCCGCGGGTAACAGCTAGTATTATAATATATATGTGGAATACGTTTGTTTTTGGTTTGTACTGTACTTACTATCAGGCATAGTGCAGTCACTTTGCCATGCTACAATTTAAAAAACAGTTCGGCCAGTTTCTCTTTTATTCCGGGACGATCACATAGTGTTTAATATATCAGGAATTCCTAAACTTTAAAGATAGCGGAAAACCAACCAAAAACCTTTTATTTTATGGAACCCCATATCAATGGATTGCAAATCAACACTGAAATTTATATAAGAACATTTTTTTACAGAAATGTGGAATATAATTGAAACACATAATTCACTCTGGCTACGTGCGCTGCTGGGCCATACATAGTCAGAGCTGAATGCTTGCTAACTTTCTACCTATGTACATAAAAGTCCTACTCAGCACTTATTTTGCGCTATTTCAAAATGATATTTGTAACCGTGGTATTATTTAATGGCGGAACCCTGGTGACTATTCTACGGAACCCAGTTTTGGAAACCCCTCTTTATTAAAGGGGCGACGTACCCGCTAGAATAGGTATTGATCTTATTTAAATAATGTGAGTAGCGGAAAACATTGATTGTAATCATTTCATATAGGAACATATTATAACAATCCTCAATTTATTGGCTATAAAAATTGATATCAATACTTTTAGAAATTACAAAATGATGGGTAAATATAAAATTACGAAATAAAATGAATTATTAGATAGTAAACAACTTCAGAAACCCGGGTACATTTATTTTATTATAAGTCATGTTGGTCTAGTGGTTTGACTGGTGGTATATCAATCTGATGTTTCCATGTTCGAACCCCGGCATGTACCAACGAATTTTTGCTAATTCATATACATTTACTAATTTAAATTGGTATCATTATCGACTGACGGTGAAGGAAACCTGAACCTGAGAAATGTTCTTCTGATACAAATGAACGTGGGAAAATATAGAACTAACTATAGAACAGTTTCAAATACCCAATATATCGAGGGCTGGTGTGGTGATTATGCCCATATCTTTGTTAGGGAAGAGACTTATGGCACTGCAGTGGGTTTCTTACAGGCTGGTGATGAATTATCTGTGAAGATAGGTACAGAGATCTGTCCAATAATGAAATTAAAGAAATAAGACTGTCTAAAACGATAATTTATTACATAAACTTAGTTCCATACATATCATTGTAGTGTTTACTTCTTAGCCTGTGTTGCTTGCTCATCGATGGGGTCCAACTTGGGCTCTTCGAACTTGAATGCGGGAAATGAGGTCATGTCAGCTCCGGAACCACCACCGTACTGCTTCTCAAGTTTCTCCAGCTCTGTTTTCAATTCCTTCTGAATCGCAGGACTGGGATCAAGGAGTTTTCCCCCACTGGAAGCAACATTTTTTACTTTGTTTATTAAATACTAACCGACCCGTGCCCACTTTGTTGGGTGGTAATAGGTAATCAAGCTACAACTTTTCTCTAGAACTCAATCATATATCTCTCATAGACAAGGCAGCTCCGTAAGAAACGTTTTCGTTCAACCATTTTTTCTCGGACTCCCCAGATATTATTATAGATAATATAATTAGTTAATAGCTTCTGCCTTGGTACGTGTGGAATAGTTATTTTGGGCTAAGACACAGCGGAATCTCTCAAAAACAAAAAAATGCCCCGATTTTAAAACAGTTTTCATTGTTGCTCCGCTCCTATTTGTCTTAGCATGATGATATATAGTCTATGACACTCACAAATAACGTGGCTTTATATTGATAAAAGAATTTTTTAAATTGGTTTAGTAGTTCCTTAGATTACCCCTTACAACATCACAAACTCACAAAGTTTACCTCTTTATAATATTAGTATAGATTAGCTGCTGCTGCATCTAGCACGGCATACTCTATTCTAGATGTAAATTAACTTCAGTAATAATTGATAAAATTATGTTGCAATCCATTCAATAATTCAGGTGTATTTTGAAGGGCAAATATGTACACATTGTTATATTATATGTTATTAGTAAGAATACTTAACATTACCTTTATTGATACAAAAATATAGTAACTTTAATAATATGCTAATTAGGAAGTGATTATTTTTGTTTTCTTTAAGTGATAAGAAAACTTAAAAATACTACCTTACCCATTGATACATGTATTTAGTATTCAACACTTATTGTTTTACTATTTTAAACTAAGTTGTAATGGTGGTAGAGCCACGCTGAAACTATTATTGGTTTCAGCATGAATGGGTCGGCTCGTCCGCGGTAGTACCACCCTCTCATAGAAAACCGACGTGAAGTAACAGTGCTTGCATTGTTGCGTTTCGTTCGGTCAGTGAGAGCGCCGGAGACCCATCTCCCCTCCCCTCTCCTCTCCTTTTCCCTCCCCTAACCCTTCCCTCCGAAAGATGGCAACGCACTTAAGACTCCTCTGGGGTTGTTAGTGTGCATGGATGGTGGTGATCACTTAACAGCAAGTGACCCAACTGTTCGTTTGCCACCAATGACATAAAAAATAAAAAAATTGTTAGTTTTTGTACTATTAGAAAAACAAACTAAGTTATTGAAAACTATATTTTGAAAACAGATTGTTGAGGTGTAAAAAAATGATATTCAATTAATATAGTAAATGTATAAGCTACAATGTGTTCTAAGTGATTAAATAAAAATATATGATTACTTTCTAGTATAGATTTATATTATGAGGCAGAATAACTTACACTATGATTCCGTTTGTAACAATATTAACCTTTTGTGCTTGTGGCCGTTTTGGCTGTGATTGAGTGTCACATCTTAAGTGCAAACTATCATTGACCATCAATTCTGAATAATATTGAAAATAGAATAGACTAGACTACAGTGAATCAAGATAAGGAAAATTGTAAGCTCCACTGTGTATTATTGATATTTTCAATACAAATATATGAATTATTTATTTATTACCAGTGGTTAAAATTTCACTTTAATAAGAAGTACATTACTTTTTGTTCATGTTAGTGTATAGATTTCATTTTATAAGTGATAAAAACTGTATTGAGTATTGTACAATATAGATTTAATTTTAATTAATATTCAATTATTACAATTATATATAATTGTTAGTAACAATATTATATTATAATATTGTTACATAAATCATGTTTGAACTATGTTAATACTCTTCACTACACTCACAATCAATTTCAGAACTTGTAGTTTGAATCTATATAGAACTTACAGAAATGTTTTTAGAAAAATCATTCTTCTAGCAAACCTAAACATAATTACTAAATAAAAGCTGAAATCAAGCGACCAATGAAACTTACGAGCTTTTCTGTTTGTACTCTCTGATTTTATCCAAGAATAATTGCTGGATAGGGTCGACGGCTTTTTGTGTAGCAGCCAAGTTCCTTGTAACTATTACAGAGGCGCGTACCGCCCTCAGGCTGACCAGGGAGGAAGTAAGCATCTGAAAACATAAAAAATATAAAACTTAACCTCAACGCCTAGTTACATAACTGCGAAAACAAAAAAATATATAATATATAGATTTGTACGCATGGCGTATTTACAATGACATTTAAATATTAATTCGTTGTCACTTATTAATTAAGATGAAATAAAGAATTAAAAATTCAAACAACACCTTTATAAATTTCTTCTAAAATCAAATTTTTGACAACAAATGACAGTAATGACTCCGCTAGGGATATTATTATTCTGTGGTAATGACACGGTGTGTGGCCAGTAAGAATGTTGTAAAAATATCGATATTTTTATTATAAATATCGATATTAAAAAGTAAAAATTTTATGGTGACGAATTGATTGTTCGATATTAAAATTGGAATATCGGCGGTCCATATTTTTAAATTATACATCATCATATTCTTACCCTTATCCCAACTAGGTTGAATCGATACATTATATTTTCCTTTTCCACTCTCCTCTGTCAGATATCATTTCAGAATCAACACCTTTTATACACATGCCATTTTTCTCACACTTTATCGGTACCTTATTCGGTCTCCTCTACTCATATATCCGTCCACCTTAATACTTAAAACTATTCTAGTTACATGCCATTCATCTCTCTTTATGACATATTCATATCATACTAACCTATTACTCCTCAACTTTTCTGTCACTGGTGATATTTTAAAACTTTATCTGCTATATACATTTTTATTCCATCAATTCTAGTTACACCACACATCTTAACAATCGCATCTCTGCTACGTAGAGTTTTATCTCATCTGTTTCTTTCATAACCCATCACTCAGATGTATGCAGTATGACTGGTCTTATAATAGTTTTATACACCTTCCCTTTGAGTTTCCAGGACATTCATGGATCGCAAGATACCCTAAAAATTTTCGTCATTTTGTACATCTTGTGTTTATCTTATTCCTCTCGTCATTGTCTACGCTAGCGTCATTTTAGATCAATGCACCCAGGTACTGGAATTTGGATCAGGCTGGTAATAGTAATCTTAGTAGTGAAACAGCTGAACATATAAAGTATTTTAAAAAACTCTTACTGATAAATATCCATCATTATCAGCTTGTAAGAGATCTATTGCAGGGTCATAGACCTCTTCCCAAAAAAAGGTATGGGCATATTGACGATTTCAAACTCTAAGAAATCCATATTTGTGTATTTTCCACATATAGTAGTACTACAAGGACATTTCTCAGGTTCAGATTTCCTCACTATGTTTTCCTTCACTGTCAGCTGATAGTGTTACCAATTTAAATTAGTAAATGAACGCAAGTTTTGAAAAAATCATTAGTACACACTGGGGTTCGAACCTGCAGACATCGAAATGATATTCCATGGATCAAATTACTACCCCACCACTACTCAAAAAAATTGGTATCTGGTGGACGGAAAAATATTGGTAGACACAATTATCTTATTTAGATGAAACAATAATGATGACAATTAATATCAATACAGTTGAGTAACGTTTGTTCAAGTGACCTTTAAAAATGTAACGTAACATTTTAAAACATTTATGGTATAAATTGTACAGATATATTGGATAAAAACTGTAAATCAATCTTAAGCTGATTTACAGTCTTTTCTTTTTTATTAATAAAGCCAATATATATCCAAATACCGATACTTTTTAAAATTATCGAATCCTAATATTGATATTTTAAAAATATCGACATATCGAAAATCGGATATTTTTAGACATATCATAGCCCTAGTGGCCAGTGCTTATGAGTCAAAAATTACCACGAACAGATTCTGAAGAACAGATCTTTCATGAAAATTACACTTCAGTTTATGATAACTTAAATTCTATGCGCGAATGTTTGTTTTATCAGATTTACAAAAAGAAGAGTATTCCAGTTGATTGTATACTTTTTTATGTACATGTTCTATCTTGAGGTCTTTAGCAATATTCGACCACCAATTTGAAGGTGGGCGTCCTCTAACCCTTTTGTGTTCGGAAAGGTTCAAAAAAGAAGTAGAGGCCGCCCAGTGCCCACCTTCAACTTGGTGGTCAAATATTGCTAAAGACCTCAAAAAAGCCCAGTTACAAGAAACGACAACCCAAGACAGATTAATTTGGCGCAAAAATGTGATGAGAGCCGACCCCAAATAATGGGAAAGGGATGAACAAAAAAGACATGTTCTATCATTATTGGTTGTGAATAAATGTAGATATTTTTAAATTGTCCAATAAAATATGGTTTTATATTGGTAATAGTTTGTATTCATACCCACATAATGTGTATTAAAATATAATTGTATGTATACTATGTATTTAGTGTTGCTCTACATATATATTATTATCACGTATCATTTTAATAAAAGGAATATATAACACAGTTTCTTCCATTTTCATTTATATATTGATTTCATCCATAAAATTCAATGAAATCTATGAAATATTTATTGATAGTATAATTATTGTTAATCAACCTTGCTCACTTTCTCAAGTTGATATATTTATCAATCCCTATCAGTTGTTGTTTTTGACATGCTTCAAAATATTTTAATAAGCTAGTTATTTCTTCGCAACTGAAATAACTTAACAACTTAACTGAACAACTTATATTAATAAGTTGTTTTGTTTAACTTTAAGCCTAATGGTTTCGTTATCATTGCTAGGTCTATATAAAGTGTGTGATGTTATGTACTCTCAGCAAATAGTAATTTATCTGTGTTATATACCTTATGTCAATGTCATTTTGCTGAACAGCACTTTGCTTTGCGGCAGTTTGTTTATATGTGTAAAATCACCTAAAATAATATAAAGTGATACCTTTTAAAATTGCAATGTATTACAAAAAGTGTTAAGACAACAACATATTACAAAGATTATTATGGAACGTGGTAAAATGCCGTCGGCCGGTCGCGGAGCCAAAAGTAAGGCTCCGCAGCATCCCCAGGACATCTTCGCTTTGGGCAGCAAGTCCACTGTGGTGGTATCCAGAGACTCTGAGAAAAGGAATATCCACAAACCGACTACAAGTGGTATGGGATTCTTAAAGCTGTTCAAAATGTGTTAAAATATAGACGTCGTAAAAATCAGTTCTGGTAATATGAAAATAGCCGATTACTTGAGTCTATAGATTATTTCATACAAGAAACGGAGAGAGAATGATACAAAAGATAATTACCATTTGAAATATAGTTTAATTGTAATATACAAATGATTTTCTTGGTTCTCAATCTTCAAATTGTTATTATTTATCAGAAATGACTAAAAATAATCTAGACATAAAACATTATTTAATTTGCCACTAATTGTTTCATTGTTATCATATAAACCTTTCAGAGTATACAACTAATGAGATGGGAACCTCCTTATAGTTTATGGAAAAAGAATAGCTTCAAGCTGTAGTTTGAGTGTTTAGTGGGATCTTAGTCTGTTATCTAGTGACTTTTATATTTTATTCATAATCTTGTGTTATTTGACTCTATATTTTATACGTTTATTTTACACGATATAGTTTGGTTATTGTGCACAAGTGAAGTGGATGGAAAATAATATCACAGAGCATGAATTCTGATATGCCACAAAAACTCCTTGGAAAGTTCTAACAAGTAGGCCACCATGTTGTCAGAACATGAAAATTATCACATCACCCTTGTGATATCATTACCCATTCGACAATGGTAGTATAGTGTAGAAGATTGGTTGCCAAAAATAAAGTACAAAAAGCTGTAGTCTATTTTCTAATTGTTTATTTACATTTATTATTTTTGCTCACATCAATAATGGATACTTTAACAATGAATAACATACTCTTGTAACAAATTTTGTTAGATAATTTTTGTGTTTTCATTTAATTTAATTAATTAATAATTAAATTTAGTTATTACTAGCGGGCCCGGCAGACGTTCCGCCCTGACTATAAAAAAATCCTTGGCAAATTATATACTAAAACCTTCCTCACTTTATTTACTGGTGAACACCGCAAGAAAATCCATTCAGTAGTTTTTGAGTTTATCGTGAACAGACAGACAGACGCTGTAGGGGACTTTGTTTTATACTATGTAATGATTTTATGGGTGATTGCTTTATATAAAAAAATCACACAAGCTAAACTCTGTAAATAAATTAAAACTTTATTTTAATAAGAGTCCACATGCTTGTGTAACAAATCTGAATCAGAGAAATTATTATGATATTTTTTATGTTCATATATTGAGTACTAAAATATTACATTCACTATATTCTATCATACAGGTTTAATATTTTTGAAATGATATAAAAGATAGGCAGTGATTATATTTGTATTACTTTTACTCTAAGAAAAAAATTAAGAATAGAAATTGATTCTTATAAGTTTTATGATTAAGCCTCTCTAGTCTTACAAGAGTGAGTGTGACCTATTTACTGTTTCAATATACTGTACTAATATGGTTTAATATAATGCAATCCCATGTGAGAATGTAATGGGATAAATGAAAGAAATAGATCACATAACATACATATAGTGAAGGATAAAATCTGCTATTGTAGTTCCTTGATAATTTTGTATTATTTCTTTCTAAAAGAGGGTGTGTGAAATTATCTATTATTTTAAAAGATAGCTCTCACTTTTTGGTTCTAGTACAGTAACTTATATTCATAAAATTAATAGACATAATGTACAGTCACAATAATTTATTGATTCAGATTTTAATTCACATTGTTAAGTGGCAATGGAAAGGTGAAGTGACTATGAATATAATAATACTACAGGTGTTGAACGTAAAAGGGAAACTTCGGGCTTCGGAAATCAGCCTCCTAGTAAGCGTTCCAGAATTGGTTCTCCTGCTGAGGCAGTGGGAGGTGTTTCTCTTGAGGTAGACCCTGTGGACTTGGTACCCAACGTACTACAAGCTCTAGACACACACAATTCAGATAAACTGGTTTGTATATATTAATTAGGTATTGTTATCATAATTAAGTTATGTTATATCAACATTTACCTGTTTGACGTCTATGACAGCCAAGTGAATTAAAATTACTAAATACCAAATTTTTAATCACTAGATTTTATAAAATAAAGTCTTGTTTAGCTTCATAATCCCTATAAACTATGTCATGGATTTTGCTACAGTTTTCAAAATAGTTTGAGAATTTCTTCTGGGAATATAACCTAAGGAAACTTCTATTTTAAGATATTCTGAAAACTGTTTCTTTAACAACATACAATCATTTACCTGTGTTAATAATTTATTCCCAATGGAGTTTACATTAAATTTTAATTTAATACAATTCCTATCTTCTTTAACACCTTCGTACAAATATTTTATGTAGTCAAGTTAGTTTGTAGTTATAGGAAGAGTCATCTCACTAAGACTTTCTATGGACCTTCCTTTAGAGACAATTGTAAATTCATACTTTGTAGTACCATTTAAAATTAATTATTGACTAAAATACCACCAAAATTTCAAAAACTCTGTAACTTTCAAGCTTCCACCAATTATGTTATAAATTTTGTAATAAATTTGCAGCTAGGTCTTCTAACTGGATCAATACGACTTCTGAAATCTCAACGGTCAAAACCAGACCCAATTCTTTGTATGAGTTTGCTGTATTTGACAAAGATACGCCCGAATATGTTTGCTCATGATATGGTCACTCAAACACTTTGTACATTGCTAAAGAGAGAGCAGGGTGCTGGATTCAAGAACAAAGGGAACCCTTTAGTGTTTGTACTTGCATGTAATATGCTCTATGCTGGACACAGGGATAGTACTAATTGGCCAGATATATTCATAAGAGTAAGTGTAATATATACAATATATGTATAATCTTTGGATATTCTTAGTTGCTTGGTTTATTTACTTGTATCAAGGTCAATATATTTTTTTCCCTAAGTGTAAGTGACTATATCTTATTGATACAGTTTACAGTACATATTAAGTAATGAGGATTAATAATTGATTATCATGAGTCAATCAATGTAAAAGCCATCGCCTAAACTGTCAAATTCGAAGATAAACTATCTTATACTAACATTATAGCTATTTATTACCATCATTATCATCAGCCGGTAAGAGACCCACTGCAGGATCATAGGCCTTCAGGTTTCTTCACAATGTTTTCCTTCTCCGTCAGCCGATTACTTTTACCAATTTATATTAGTAAACATATGCAAATTTATCGAAAAATTCGTAGTACATGCTTGTGTTCCGACCAGAGGACATCTAAAAATGTATTCTACGTTAGTTTTGTTTTCAATTTTTTTTATCTATTACGTGTTATAAAAATATAGCATGTATACGTAAAATTAAAATAACAAATTTTTGGTGAATTAATATGGATACAAATAACAACTTTTTTTAAATATTTCTTCTGTATTTTTATATTATTATATTTTGTCTGTTTTTTTGCCTGTTCCGGGTAATCTCCGAAACTCCGAAACGGCCGGACCTATTTAATGGGAATTTTACTGGCAGATAACTCAAATTATAGCAGTTGATATATTCTATTTTATTTATCAGTGGCTTTTGTCGGCATTGCTATTTCCGAAATGGGTGGACCGATTTTCACGAGGTGTAAACTGGAAGATAGCAGACCTCATAAAAAGTAATTTAGGTGTTTTATTCGTCTTCGGCCGCAGTGGAATATCTGAAATGCTTGAACTTCACGGGACTTTCACTGTCAGATAACTCACAATATAAGAAGTAACTTAGACTATTTTATTTTGTTAGTCAAGACTTCGTCTGCAGTGCTATCTCCAAATAGATTGGACCGATTTTCACGAGATATTTATATGCAGATAATTAACTCATAAGCTATTTTATTTGAAACTAGCGAGCTCGGCAGACTTTGTTCCGCCCTGATAATAAAAAGAAAACCTTGACAAATTATACCTAAACCTTCCCCATGAATCTGATAGTGATGAAAACGCCATGAAAATCCGTTCTGTAGTTTTTGAGTCTATCGCAAACAGATAAACAGACAGACCTAGAGGACTTTGTTTTACACAATGTAGTGATGAACTGTTACCTGTGCATTAGCCCGTGTGAAATTGATCAAAAATAATTTGTATACTGTAAACAAGCGCTTGACATGTGCTGTACTGGACTCCAAGAATAAATATACATCATTGAAAGTCATATATTTGTATTTAATTTGAGTTATATTATCTTTCTGGTCAATTTGGCCGCCATTTTGTTTTATTTACCGCGTTTGCGTCTACATAACTCGAGTCATTATAGCAACGTATAAGAATGACACAATTATAATGACAATATATAATATAATATATAAACAATCTTATATAATAATAGATTTAACACATTGTTCGATAATGTATAGCTTACAATTTTCATAACTCTCTTATATAGTGTTAGTGAGCACTAAGGGTGGTATATAGTAGGTTAAAGTTTCAGGTATGTTGCTGATGATAAATCCCATCCCATTCGACATACTATTAGTATTCACATATCTAATCTACGCGTTACATGTTACAGTAGATGGCGTGCTTGTCGTAGTTACAAATGTTTTTGAAAAAGCATTTTTGTAATGTACACACCTACATACAATTTTACATTTCTTTAATAGATTTTAAAAAAGCGCGTGCAGCGTCGATGTAACCGCTAGTAATATTATAAAGCCTGAGAGATTGTTTACTTGAACACGCTAATCTCAGGAACTACTTGGCATATTTGAAATATTCTTTCAGTGTTAGATAGTTCGTTTATCGAGGAAGGCTATAGGTTATATATCATCACGCTAAGACAAATGGGCGCGGAGCACCAATAAAGAATCTTTCAAAATAGTTTTTGTCCTTTCGAGAGCTTCTGCTGCGTGTTTAGCGTTAGCCCAAAGTAACTATTCCATACGAACATAATCTAGTACTTAATAAAAATACAGAATATTATTTAAAGGTATATATAGAAGATGCTCTGAACGAGCGGTGGTGGGTGGACTGCTCTTGGTGCAAGTGTCTGGTGGAGAACATCGTCACCGCATTCGGTACGAAGCATCCGCCTCCAAGTCTCAAGCCAACGGAAGGTACATTAGGTATGCAATTATTCCCAGATGTATTTTTTCATAATAAGTTTGTGGTTTATGCAATATATGGTTTACTATGTTAATCGGAGCAGGTACCATGTCGCCTTCTGGCTCTGGGTCTCCACTCATGGGAACAGCTGAAGAAGATCCTGATAATACAGAATTGGAATATTCAGTATTTGCAAGGTATGAATACTATTAGAATATTGTAATCCTGCCAAATCTAATTGTAAGGTTGTTCAGACATCATCTCACATGACGTAGGATTAATTATATATATTTTTAACAACAATCCTAAAACTGATATATGAAGACGTGACTCTCACGTGCAGCTGCTGGAATACACCAACAGGTGCTTGGCGACAGATTTTCAACTCGAGGGTGGTTGCTAGTCAGACTGAATTAGATAGAAGCCCTACAACAATGAGCCTGAACTTTCAGTGACAGAAAATCATGGATCTAGTGTTTATTTTTGTGCCCGCTCAGCTATTATCCTTTTTTTTTTTAACGTGGGGAAATCCCTTATGGATACGCCACGCTCCCGGGGGAGAGGGTGGGTTATGTCCGACTCGCACAGACTAAAACCCCACGGTGTACCGACAGACCGTTTTGTGGGGGCGGCAAGGGATCGTTCAAGCTAATAAAACCTTGTAGAGCCCACGGTACGCCCGGCTCAGCTATTATCCTGCCAATTTGTATATGATCCCGCACCAATCTTGAGAGACAGTTTGTAAGATTTACCACTTAACATTATCACTTAATTCTGTCGAAACTGTGGTCAACCAATAATCTTCTAAAGAAATCTCAGAGTGACAACAACATATCTGATGGTAAGGAGAGTACACAGTACAGTCCAAGAACAATGATGATCACAGGGAGGCGGGTTACACATGGTTTATGGTGGTCGCGATCTCTTCGAGTAGAAAAAAACTGAATGTAAATAAACATTTCCTTTATTATTTCTTTAATATTAACTGTTGAAGTTTGTAATTAAATTGTCACTTCCAAAATCTTCGGCATGCTTAGTGAGTCAAAATCTATAAGCATTTCTGATCTAATTTTTTACAGGTATTCAAGCAGCTATGAAGCTGTAGAAGCTATTGTGTTAGAAGCCATCAAGGATCAGATACAGAGGCGGTCAGCTCCTCCTGATGCTATTGGCAAAGGATTTCTTAAACTCCTTTCAGCAACTTGTGGTTTCCCTGAGGTGAGACTTTATTATTAAAACAACAAAAATTATAGAAAAAAAATTCTATTGATGACAAATACAGTTAAACTAATGTGGATGTTAGATTTGTTGAAACAGTGCAATACTTGAGGAGCTATTACTCGGAGTGATAAAGTTTGAATATGTGCTTTTTCCCGCGTATCGTTGAGTCACCACTTTACATAATCTGTTGCTATAGGTTTATCAGTCATATTCGTAGATGATTCTAGATCGTTTCGGATATTTCTTCGTCCCTCGAAAATAGTGTTTACTGAGTAGTCCAGTGAAGCTGTTAAGACCTTGCTTGGTCAATAGCGTAGTCAGTTCGAAAAAAAAAAAATTTACTTGTTTAGATTCGTATGATAGCCGCTTCCAGGCTTGAAGCTTGGCTACATTCGGGCAAGCTATGGAAATGTGCACAAGAGCTACTGGCATACGTGTGTTGCAACTGTGATGCTTGTGGCCCCACTGCTGCCCGAGACCATGAGGTGCTGGCCCAGCTGGCTCGTATGCGGCTCAAGACCAAACAACTGCAAGTCGCCTACCAGGCCTGTCTCAGGTCGGTGCCTGATCATGAACCAATAATTCTAACCACTTTTTTTAAGCGCATATCTTTATTTATACATTATCATTTGTTTGTACAAATAAGAAAATAATTGTCAAACTGCTCTCCTATGCCACTTTTCGCCAGTAAATGTTTCTACAATTGAAAAAATTGTGAGCAAATAAAAACTAAAATGCATGAAAGTTTGCGACAGATAATAAATATGGTATAATCAAAAATATATATATTTTTTTAAGAAAAAGATAACTATTTATTTATATAGTAAACGTTTGTATTCATTATACACAAAAATTCAGAGTCATATAGCGTGGTGACACATGCTGTGGCCATGTGTCGCCACGCCACCATTCGGACTGACTCGCCGCTACAGCTGTTTCACAACAAAAAGAAAATGCGCTAATAATTGTGTATCACATGACTCTCACATAAATTTGTAAAATAGAAAGTCTTATATTTTTATTAATATTTTATTGTTACTCAGAAATGAATGTAAATGAAAAGTATAATTCAGACAAAAGGTTTGCCACTTGTGCTTAATGAAAAATAAAATTGAATCATTTATACATACATACATAAATACAATGTACATGTTTCTATTCTAGATTCATAATTCCGTATTTCCAATGAAAATAAAAAAACCTTTTAATATTTCATGTTCAATTTTGACAAATATCGAGTGAAGTTGACGTAGATGCGATTATCTTCTTACTCGAAACAAATAGTGTATTATTTGATTACAAAATATGATGCATTAAAATCACTCAATCAAAATCACCGATAGGTGTCACTAGTTGACACTTCGGTGATCGGCATTGAATTATATAGTGATGAAGAGTGGGTAATGAGAAAAAAAGACAAAGTTAATGAGTGTTGGAAGAGACATGTAAAATGAAGTTAATAGTTTTGTGCACTGTGATAACAATAAATTAAACCTGAAACCATCACAGTTTCATCATTTGACAACAGATATATTAGTGGATCGTATTTGTCACCGGTTTACCTATAACGCCCTTAACAGCTAGCTTAGTACTTGCTTATGCAATGTTACAATGGGTATGTTGAGCGATACAAACTGTACTCTCTTTCTACATATTTGAAGCTGCTTTCCCTGCGGTGGTCCACGGACCTATGACCTGTGTCCATTAGGGCCTTTAAGGTCTGCAGAACGTAAGCTCTGTAAAACTCATCTCCTGTAAAGACGAATTTACACATTTCATAACATACATACATACGAGCATACATTCATACAGTCTCACCGCAACAGCTGTACAGCGCTTTAGGTATGTGCGGGGCGGAGGGGAACCAGAAGGAAAGAGCTTGAACTCGCATGAGATTCCTAATGTCAGACAGATCTTACGATATCAAAACACAATTTTTTTAAGCTGTAGATTTACGAATATAATTATATCCAATTCATGTTTTTGTCCAATTTGAGGCTTGTAATGGTCGTTTTGTTCTCAACTTGAACACTGTGACGTTTTCCATGATAACTTCAAAATTCGGCAGCAACTTATCTTTTAACTTTTCATCTACCCACTTATAGAAAGTAGGCCCGTTCATGCTTCCATAGTAGTCGCCGGTCTTAGAATGTGTTTTAAATATAGTCAATGTGCCTTTAAAAATGACTGTGTTGAATTCTCGAGATACCACACGATCCACCTTTAGATATTTTATCTCATATGCGTCTGACACAGAAAGTTCGTTTGACCCCGCGCCCCGTCTCACCGTGAGCGTATCTATAAGCGGTAGCGGTCAGACTAATAGCCGTGTTTGTATCGCAGGGAGATGGTGTCGGACAGTCCGGCGTTATTGCGAAGTGTAGTCACCCACACGATCTACAACGAGCTCTCGAACGTTCGATCGCCGAACAACATGGCGGTGCTCGGCGCTCTCATACACGCGCAGCCGCAGCTCGTGCCGACAGCGATGGCGGACACCTACCAGGTACAATAATATTATTTGTTGCTATAGGAAATATTTGCTATTATGGGGTAATTCGTCTGCCTAAAAACGACCGGGGTAAAGAACGGAAAATTAAATTTAAATCCGATAGTGATTACGTATGTATTTAGAAGATATTAGAACGTGACGACAGTCTATGATAGTTGTTTCTATAGTTTTCTGTCAACAAACTAGTGTAAAGCGCCATCTGTTCACGCCTCATGATACTTGTAATTAATAACAATAATCAACAACGACATTAATTTAATATGTAATTGAAACGAATCAAATACAAAATTCACTACATGACATTTCAAGATCCTGCCAAAAACTCTATTTATATATTTATATGCCTCGTAATATTATTTTGGTTATATATTTCTTTTTCTTGTAATAAACATTGTGTGTAGTATATAGTTTAGTTATTGTGCAGAAATGAAGTGGTTGGGAAATAATATTTATGTGGCAAGGATTTTGTGATGGCACAAAAAATCCAGGGAAAGTTCTGACTAGCTGGTCATCATTTTGTTAGAACATTTAAATTACCACAAGTACTTTGTAATAGGAACAAGGAACTTACTCGACAATTCAGTTACGGCTCTTCCTCAGTGTGTTTAGTGCAAACATGGAATATTATCTATTAACTTGCATTGTCAGAGAAGAGTAAACATATCTGAAATGTAATCCTACACTGTACAGGTCAATCCCTATATATTTCAGTTGTGTTTCCGCGTCGACTCGGTCTTGTAATATGATTGATTAAATTTGAGGCAGTGTAAAAAGAGCATTTAAACCGAGCGTCGCGTTGTCGAATGCATTAATTCCCTTATCATAATGATATTCTTTATCAATAATTCAATTTAAAGTCTTCTGGTTTTTTGGTTAAAATCAAATCAATTAAAATAGATTCGACACATCTTGAAAAAGCAACAACGGTACGGCTAGTTGCTTTCAAAAAAGATATATTAAGGAAAGGCAAACTCTCTAGACTGTATTTTAAAACGTAAGTATTTGGGTGAAAATATGTAAAGCAAAAGGTTATGTTAAAATATTGGCTCTGCGATAAATTGAAACAATACATTGTTTGTATTTGTGTCATTTGGTGACGACTGAAGCAACACTTCTTTAGTTCCATATATATTTTCCTATATGTTCACACATGTATGTATATATAGATATATTTATTTTCTACAAATATAAAACAGGGTTTTCATTGATAATACGAAACGTAATATCTCTTTCTATCTTTATTTATATATCCCTTTTGAACGTTCCGTTCGCGTCGCCCGATCACACGTTTTCGTAACGCTCGTGAGACGCATTCGCTAGGTTACTGCCTAAGTTAAGCGTGCGTAAAGAAGTTTTACTTGGAAAATGTATGTGCATGTGTGTGTGTGTGTGCGTGTGCGTGTAGGAGCTGGTGATGCGCGCGGAGGACTACCTGCGGCCGCTGCGCGCGCTGACGCGGGAGGTGGTGCGCGGCATGCGGGGCGACGCGCAGGCGCTGGTGGTATAGTTTGTTTATTGTGCATAAGTGAATGGATATAATACCACGGATCATGAATTCTGGAAAACTCCATGGAAAGTTCTAACAAGAGAGCAACCATCTTGTTAGAATATTGAATTAATCATGACGCACGGGGGCAGCTCGTCGCGGTGCAGGCGGCCGCGCTCGGCTGGCTGCTCGACACCGCCGTGCCCTCCTACCGCCCCGCCAGGCACGACTACCAGCACGCGCTCAACAAGGTATACCCCACACCCCACACCCCTCATACCCGCATACCCGCATACCCCATACTCTGTTAATACAGAACAAAATCCTCTCAATTATTTCAATTTCAGATTAAGTTTAAAGATGAGAAAACAAATATGCACATGTAGGGTGTGGCGCGTGTTTTTAGCTAGAAAATGCAGTTTCACTATCATGATAGCAACGCGCTCAAGGACTTCACTAAATTGGATCGAACCTAGGTTTAGCACTCTGGGAAAGGGGGCCACAAAGAATGTGTTGGAGCGAAGTTAATCGTCCATCCATGGTGGCGTGAAAAGTGTGGAAAGTAATGAACTCCATTCTCTTTTAATACAGCCGAAAGTAAAAGATTCACTATGTTTAATACTTCAATTCTGAACTAAGTATTAAGCATTAAAGTCTCCTGTCATCAGTAACATCTCTGCTATTGTTTTATCTTTAGTATGTATATAATTGGTAATTGTTATCAGATAATGTTCGTGGAGCCGGCGGATACATACAGCAAGTGCGACAACTGGCCGGCGGAGTCAGAACGCGCACTCACCTACCGTCTCTGCTGTGAGGCTCCTCTGCCTCAAAACACCCTACTCCGAGTCATATTCATTGGCCTCTCTAAGGTATTATATCCAAAAGACCCCATATAATTAACTAGCGGGCCTGGTTGACATTGTCCTGCCTTGATAATAAAAAATATGCTAAAATTCAACCGCAGTTCAATCGTGAATCTAAACTATTATTCAATCCCCTGATCACTCACAAAACATTTTATCAAAGTCTGTGCAGTCGCTTAAGAGGAGTTCAGTCACATACACATGAACAGAAGCATTATATACAGATATAAAGATATACAGTTATATTATTTACAAATTAGGTATGTATTAAACGCCATCTATCCGCCAATTTTTCTTACTACATTGTTACTTGTACATGATATGTTAAATTATGAATTTTTATTTATGGGCATATATAGACGATTTTAAATTTATTATACTTGTTAAAATTGAATTTATAATTATGCTTGTTAATTTAATGATCTAATCCTATGATGTTTGTTTCAATCGGTTGTAAAATTGACACGACGTTGACTGGTTGTAGTGAAGTTTTTGTCTATTATACCAGGTGAAAGTTTAGACAGTAGCAATATTTATGGAGGATAATGAGCGCTCGATTTTCGTTCTAAATCAATTTAAAAAAATAGGTGCTTAATATTTGACCTAATTAAAATACAAAAATTATATGAAATCCAACACGTCGTCGGGCGATGTGAAAGTGAGGCGTGAAAAAATGTACGATCAACGGCCAACTAACAAAGGATAATTTTTCATAGTTTGAACAAAAAAAGGTTTTATTGTCCGTTTTATCATCGGGTCGCTGCTCGCAGGTTTTGTCAACGGTCATTTTAGAAATACTTTACCTAACTTCTCTTTGTTGTTTATTAGTATCCGTTTTGATATTATTATGTTATATGTGACCATGATCTATCATATCCTAGAATACTGCGAGTGTTTAACCTTTCATCTGGTATAGTAAAAATCAGTCATAATGACTGGGTTCAATGTCTCAAGCAAATGATAATATAACTATACAATAACTGCGCCTTTTTTTATGACGGTTATTATCTTAATAACCTGAAAAACATAAGCACTACACTATTTGTTTCACTTTTACACAGCAAGAAGACAACATCTTTATACGTGTACTGTTTATAAAATCATAGTTTTTTGAAACTCTAATATCATTATATTAGAAGACGCTAGTATGATAATTAAAATTGAATTTGAATTAATTAACAATCTTTGTATTATAAGAGGTTATGATAATTGGAATCAAATTTGAATTAGACAGAAATTGATCATAATTTGTGCAGTAGCTTTGGACACAACGGTACAGCTATAGCATTTTATTTATACATAATATTGAATTTAATTCACCATTAGGATATACCAGTGGCTCCCGGTGAGGTGTTCGAGCTGGTGGAGCAGCTGGTGCGTCGCGCATGCGCTCTGCCGCCGGAGGACAACCCGTTACAAGTAGACAAGCTCGAGATAGCCGACTACATATTCCAGCTTTGCCAGTTCAATCCGCCCGATAACATCACCTTACCTCAGGGGTATGTGGATTTTGATCAAATGTTTAACATTATTATTCAATTTTTGAATAAAAGTTATGCCAGGGAAAAATTTTCATTTACCGTCATAAAATTATCCATCTACCCTCAAATTATTTAACTGTGTTCACTGCTTTTATGACGTCATCAAACTACTATTAGAGAAACACATATCAAAATTACATATTTATCTTCCTATTTATTACTACTGCATGAAGTAATGTAAATATTAATCGCATCCTAAAGTTATTTACAATTAAACTTAGGATGACCATACTGCTGAGGCCAATAGCAGTAGTTTGCTTGTACAGTTGTTTATTGACTAGAAACGGATCAAATATATCACACACTTATCGAAAAGAAATCACCCTAGTGTATATCTGTGTACAGATTTATGATTAAATATGATGAATGTACAGTTCTCGACAAACTTGTTGACTGCAATGAATATAATTGTGTAGAACACAAGTTTAGTCATAAATACGTATTTGATTATATATATAACATGGACACAACTTAAAGATGAATAAATACTAATGTTAGATTCCTTTAATAATATTTTGACTTTGTTTGTTTGGTATTAAAGTATTGAATATATTATGCTTAAGAGAGTGTGTGTGGTGGTGGTGCAGGTACAGCCCGCCGGCGCTGGCGATCACGTCGCTGTACTGGCGCGGGTGGGTGCTGCTCACCATGCTGGCGGCGCACAACCCGCAGCAGTTCGCGGAGCGCGCCGCGGCTCTCTACCCCACGCTGCGCGCCCTCATCGAGATGTGCATCACCAAGTGAGTAACCGACCGACAACCAACCAACCAACTATCACGCTATTTTCACTTCTCAGAATCGGATTTCTATGGAAAAGGCTCGTCTATTTTTGGTTATCAATCCACTCTCTAGATGGCACTGTTATATAATTTTTTTGGCAAGTTTGGTAACAAAAGATGGTGGATGACAATTAATTTTGACATTTCAAACTGACAACTTTTACATATTTGTTTTCGTTCACTTTGTTTACGTATCTGTGACGAGAGTGTGAGAAAGAAAAGGGTCTTTTTATCTATCTCCGGATCTACTTATAAACATTGACTCCTGCATATACATACTTGGATTTAGATGAATATATTCATTACAAATAAAAATGATTAAAAACTTGTAAACTATTTACGCAGTACCGCTGTGTATACATACATAGCTATAAATGTACATTTATAACCAACACATATTAGTTCCAAACTCGTATTATAGAGGCGCTGATTGGAAATAACGAGTGCGACCTCTATTTATATAATGTACTCTGTGCCAACTATAACACCCTAACTTACCCAAGCTTTCATTTCAATCCATCAACTGAGCAACTAATAACAACCACCATCGACATTCTAACTTGCCAAGTTTTCATTTCAATCCACCAACTGAGCAACCAACCACCATAAACACCCTAATTTTCTCAAGCTTTAATTTATTTTTTGTTCCTTATTATCAGATTTGTTTCGCACGCACCTATTCGTTCATTCTCCGTATTATGTTTCGAACTGTAACGTCACAAATGTTGATATTTAGGTGTAATATTCCCAGCAAGCCGAGCATCGAGTGGAGCCAGAGCGCGGCGGCGGAGGTGGAGCGAGCTGACGCGGAGCGCGCCGCCATCCTGCAGCTGGAGACGCACCTCGCGGTCGCCAGCAACGCCAAGCTGCCCATCACCGAGCACACCTCCAGGCTCCTCAGCCAGGTACCCAACCGACCGACCCACCCATCCTCTCGTCCCTCGACAATACCAAATCTATACTATTATCATAAAGCTGAAAGGTTTCGTTTGCTTGAACGTGCTAACCTCAGGAATTACTGGTCCGATTTGAAAAATTATTTAACTGTGAGATAGCTTATTTAGCGAGGAAGGCTATAAGTTATACATCATCACGCTATGAACAATAGTAGTGGAGCACAAATGAAGAATGTTTCAAAATTAGAGTGAACATACGTATTATTTAAAAATATTTTCACATTATACGCAAACGAAGTCGCGAGTAAAAGTTAGTTTCCTCATATATCATTCTATGTAGACATCACTTACATGTAAACCTTGGAGAGCTGTACAAGTAAAATTGTATGCCTCACTAACGTATACAGGTATTTATAGCTTAGTTTAACTTAATTGGTTTCACGTTGCGTAACCAAGGCAATCGGCCTCACCTTAGAAGTTCGGTGAAGCTGTAAAGACCTGTCAGTCAATAACGTAGTTATCTTTAGTAGCCGATACGATAATCCATTACTGTATATAATTAGGAATATAGAATTGTCACCACTCCTTTTTGCTACGCATTTTATAAGCGTGTATTCTATTAGAGGTTAAAACGTAATATTTATGTCAGTGTAAATATTTTTTTACAGTATAAGGCCTTTGAGCCGACATATACCATACTGTGTTTTGTTTGCAGCTTAATTCCCGTTATTATACATTTTGAAAATAAAATACATCCTGATGTTCAACCAATTTGTAAGAGACCCACTGCAGGGCTATTTGTTATTTTGATATTATATACAGACACATCATTTTCATTATATATATATATATATATATATATATATACATAGTAGCCGTATGACGTTATACAAACATGTTATAACTGTAATAAAATTATTTGAGGGTAGTCGAATTGTTTTGTTGAGGGTAGATGAAGTCTTTCGGGCGACGTATCGTATGTATTCGTAATCATAGGGGTATTTGGTTCTACAGTTGACGACCCTGGAACCCCTCGGTCCTGCGCGGAAGCCGCCACAGTCCATAATGGAGTCGCTGCAGGCGATCAACTCGCAGATGCGTCTGGGCAAGCTGCTGTGCCGGCAGCCCGCGCTGCTGCTGGAGCTGGTGGAGCGGCACGGCACGAGGCGTGCTATGCCCTGGCTGCACCAGCTGCTGCGACACGACCAGCTCGAGCTGAGGTATCCTTCCATACACTTCCCTTTTTTTTTTGTTCATTGGTGACCCAAGTTCCGAATATCAGCGGTTGGTTCCTCGTCAAATGACGAGGGGAAAAGTGAAGATATATATATAGAAACTAACTTCGTCCGCTTGGAATATCATATTAGGAGATAATATCTCCTGGACTATAATAGCACCAGAGCGCGGGATGCGAAACGATGTGACGGTTATAATTGTTTACATAATGTATGTGTATATAATATAGTATATGTGAGGGACGATGCGAGAGGACAAAAGTGACGACCATTCATGCACAACTATAAAGGGGTGGGAGTTATGAATTGTTAGAATGATAATAGATGGCGCTAGTATTCCTATTTTTCAATTTATATGTGTTACATTTATGGTAAAGTTTAGGAGCTGTGATTACGCAGGGAAGTTTAGGTCTAATATTTTTTAATGAATAATAAGAGAGGTGTTTAAAGAACCGGATGAGAGCAAACTACCTGTGGCAGAGATGTTAATTTACATAATAATGACAATAATATTACATTGTTTAGTACGTCGTACCACGGTACTTTTGTCTGTCCTAAGTCAGGTAAATAAGTATGGAGAAAAAATTGATCCTACCTCGTATCATTATCAAAGGTTACTAACCCCGCCGCGCGGACGTTTCGCTAGCGTAGGTCATTGACCGTAGGTATCATATCTTTGCGTTAGTGTGTGCGTGAAGGCTGACGAGGTATCTATACTTTCAAAAGTCTTAGATCAAATTTTAACTAAGATTCTCTTTGATGTTTATTAATATTTGTTTTGATATTATTATTTTATATGTTAAATGTGACCATGAAGTATCATATCCTTGAATATTGCGAGTGTGCAACCAGTCACCCTGTATAATCCGATCCTAAAGGGACATTAGCTCTCAAATGCAGATGTTAGAACTCATCTATTGGTGAGTGAGTTTCAAGTTGAGGGTGGTAGTTAACCAATGATGTATGTGGGGGTGTGCAGCGTGCTGCCGGTGCAGTGCCTGTGCGAGTTCCTGTCGGCTGGCGGCGGCGGTGGGGGCGGGGGT
>MU159203.1:0-24729 GCA_015888305.1 Antheraea pernyi
GGTTTCAGCATGAACGGGTCGGCCTGTCCGAGTTAGCACCACCCGACCAATGAGAGCACCGGAAGCCCGCCGCCCCTACGCCCTTTTTTTTTACATGGGGTAATCTCTTCGGATATCCACCCTAGCCGGGCAGCTGAGGGTGGGACATGTCCGACTTGCACGGACTAAAACCCCATGGTGCCTCCTTACACCTATTTGGTCGGGGAGCAGGAACTGCCTACGGCATTTCGTCTGCTCACCCGGCAGGTGCCGGCTCCTCATAAGGGGCCCCTTCTGCGGCCTGAGTGGGTCAAGATAGTAGACCCCTCAGGGAGGGGCGGGTGTTAAACCTCCCCCCGGTGAATTGTAGGAGTCGCACGGCACAATGCCCCTCCACCACGCGGGCCTGCTATAATGCCGCACCTCCGCCCTCCCCGAACCCCCCCAACACCGACTGGCAACGCACTTGCGACTCCCCTGGTGTTGCTAGTGTCTATGGACGGTGGTAATAACTTAACGTCAGGTGACCCACTTGTTCATTTAACTCCGGGATTATTAAAAAAAACAGGTGATGCTAGTCGAATAATATAGTACACTGCATTGTGACCAACCTGTTGAATACACCTGCGTACAATCAGCTGTTCTATTCTGTACCAACTCCAATTGAGGCAGTTCAATGTTCTCGTCGACCACGAGAGGTACCTCCGGGTCCCAATGGAAGATCAGGTCATCTGTCGTATGCGACACTGTAATTATGATATAATTAATCAAAATCAAAAATACTATATTTCGTTTAGGCCTTGAGGCGCTTATAAACGTCAGAACTCCCACCGATTTGGACAAACAACTCATTTATCGAGAAGAACCGGCACGAAACTCGATTAGGTTTATCTTTTAAACATATTTGAAATTAATTACACGTTACATTCGTTTTTTGTGGATGCACAGAAAGGAGTCAATTCCAGACATCACCATCGTTCACATATTGATCCACTCTATAATAGCGTTTTGACACCAAAACACGCTTGATATGGCTCTTAAACTTACAGTTCTGCAAATTGCTAATATACCTTGGGACTTTGTCGTCAAACCTAACACTATTACCTAAGAATTGTTACTGGTTTTATTGAGTCTGAAACATGGGACACCCAGTTTGTCACACTTTCTAGTATTTAGATCATATACAAAATGTAGCTTGTCAAAGTTTTTGCGGACATACATATTCAAAATTCATTACAAACAACCACTGTAAATTCTTGGGTTAAATAACTTTTTAAAGTCATTCTGTATGACGTATTCTGTGACGATATTTCACTATCCAAAAATTTCGACACCGTGTTATATAGACAGACATATTAGCAATTATGCTGCTCGTCTATTAGCAATTAAATAAACTTCGATATTTATAACAGTCGGCACTACAGTTATCTGTCAACAAACTAATTTAAAGCGCCATCTGTTCGAGACTTATAAAATTTACAATTGATTACAATAATCAATATTGACAATCATTTAAATTGTAATAAAAAAATATTGAGGTCATTAATCAAAACACTATTTATCCTATTGTTGGACCAAATTGTATATAACTAACATTGTATAACAATATTGTATATAGCCAACGTTTCATGAAGTTCGGTTCAGTAGTTTCGGAGTTCATCGTGAACAAATATCGTGACACTGGATTTTTATATATTAAAATATTAGCACGCCAGTGATTCCGAAGTTAGGTTTTTCCATCGACTTGGGCATAATGTTAAGTACCTCGGGACCAATTACTTCGATAAAGCCACATGTCATCCCAGCTCGTTAGTGGCATTCACCACGAACTATGCTCTAATATCGACGACGGGCATTCTAAAACGATCAAAAAACATTTTCGCCGACTCTTGTCGTACAGAAATCCAGTTTTAGGGTGTAAGGGGTGTCGAATAACATCATAAGACTTGAGACACCCAAGCCAACCTCACCTGCACTTGGTGCACCCTACCGAATAACGTACGAGGCAATGACGAAAGCGGGGTGGTAGGGTTTTACAGCTAAAATGGCGAAAAAGCTCGTTATAGTGATTCGCTTCTGCGGATCGCGTTTGGGGATCAGCCTGTGCATATCCAGTTCTTCGTAGGCCGGCATGCCAGCGGCGACCGGCGACTGATAATGTGTTACTCGGTGGTCGCCATTGTTTTTGGAATGGACTGTGCTTACCATCAGGCATAGTGCAGTCATTTTGCCAGGCTACAATAAAAAAAAAGAAAGTAAATTACACGTTTCGAGGAGTCACGTTAAATAAAGTGTCGTTATATAGAGTTATATCCCTTCATGATACCTTGACAAAACAAATGGCACGATAACACACACATTCGTAAAGTAATATTGTAATGCCACACTGTCTTAGGTAAAATGTGGAAGTAAGATGACATATTCTCAATATCGGTGGTGAAAAAGAAATAGTTATATGTTGCTTAAATACGGGTGAATGGACGGGCAGCCGTCAACAATAAGCAAGCAAGCTAAGTTTTAACAAGGCGCTGTCGAAGGCGCTTTTGACGTATCTATTACACTGTACTTTAAAATATGTCTTGTATGTATCAAATAAATGTATCTTTCTTTCTAAATATGTAGATCAAGTAAAAAGTTTTATTAGAAAAATCCTTAAGACGTCCATTAAAATATGTTATCAAGAGAGAAACGTGAACAGAAGACCCGCAATCAGGCGACAAGTGGCCGATCGAGGAGTCTATATATAGCGACATCTCGAGTCCACTTTGCACGTTAGCTCGACGGACCCTCGGAGGCTCGGATCTGAGATCAAATCGCGCTGACTGCGGTGAGCGGTCGAGCGTACTTGCCCTATATTTTACGTGCCTCTCCAGCCGACGATTTCTATATCCACAAACTCAACCGCATCTTGAGGCTGTTTTATTTTTAATACCTTTGTTATATGTATGATGTTTAACACGCAGTATTGATTTCGACCGTGTGTAAGAATTTTTGGAGTAAAGTAAGTTCTTTTTCGATGATGTGAATTGGACTTTATAAAACGGAAATGAGATAGCTATAAATGTATAATAGGTTTTAGGCTGTGAGAGAATGAGATAGATTGCGTTTCTATATAGTGTCCTTATCTTCGAAATCTATACCTTTAAACGAGCAATTCTTGTATATTTTTATATTGTTTTGGGGTGTAAGGGGTGTCGAATAACATCTAAGACTTGAGACATCCAAGCCAACCTCACCTGCGCCTGGTGTACCCTGCTGAATAACGAACGAGGCAATGGCGAAAGAGGGGTGGCAGGGTTTTACTGTCCGACTGGGTCGCAGTCACCATGTATATGGCAAAAAAGCCCGTCGTAGTGATTTGCTTCTGCGGGTCACGTTTCGGGATCAGCCTGTGCATATCCAGCTATTCGCAGGCCGGCATGGCAGCGGCGACCGGAGATGGATAGTGTGTCGAGGTGGTCGCCGTTCTTTTTGGATTGTCCTGTGCTTACCATCAGGCACAGTGCAGTCATTATGCCGTGCAACAATAAAAAAAAAATGTTATATATTCAGGATATCGGAAACGGCGGCAGCGATTTCCGTGAAACTTAGTATGTAGGTGGTTTCGGGGACAATAAATCGATCTAGCCAGATTTCGTTCATAGAAATTTTGTTATCTGAATTTTCAGGCTATGAAAAAATATAGCTAGAATATAAAGGTAAATGTCGCTGCCGCTGTCAAAACAAAAATAACTCAAATGGAAATTGGCCGCTTCGAAAATCCGTCTAACCCCAGTTCCAATCCGAGTGAGACCAAAAGAGAGATATCGTTTTTAATTTAAAAAAAATTGATAAAACATGCTAATTTTGTGATGCAAACATAACAGTTTATTTTAATTTAAAAATGTTTTTTAAGAACCGAGCTAGGCTCGTTCGTCCAGGTACTATATATAAAGAGAGGTAGAGAGAGAGAGAGAGAGAGAGAGAGAGAAACGTTAAAATCTATAGCAGATTATTTTCTGTGGGATCGTAGTGACACTTTTTCTGTGTAAAATTATTCTGTGTTGTGTATTATTAACATTGTTTGTATATATTAAAATGTGACAAAATAATATCGAAATCTAATGTATATCACTTCCATACTGTATTCACCTGATTGTCTTGAAAATAATCAGAATACTAAGCTTCACTTCTGCCGTCTGTTAAATCACGCTTTTTTTTGGTATTGGTTGGCCCCTTATAAATAAATTTAATAGATGCGCTCCAGATAATGAGATGTGTTTATGGCCTAGATCTCATTGATCAAGTACGGAGCATGCAGACGCCTTAGATACGAATTTTTTCAATGAGATCTAGCCGCAGCGGGAGCGGGAGCTGGAGCCGAAGCTCAAGCGAGAACAAAAGTTGAAGTGTGAGCTGGAGCAAGAGCGGGAGCGGTAACTGGAACGGGAGCGGGAGCAGAACCGGAAAAGGAAGCTAAATTAGATGCAGCGGTACCCGAGATTAGCGCATTGTCACTCGCGAGGAAGGTTGTATAATTATTATGTGGGCGTGGTTCACGTAATTTAGCGGGTACTTCATTATCTGCACTCTTCGTATTCAATTTCGGATGAACCGTGTTTGATTGTTCCAAAATCTTTACTTGATCTTGAACGAAATTAATTAAATGTTCAGTAGTCGGTATTTCGATATCACGAACTGACATTTCAAATGCTTTAGCAGTTTGAAAATATATTTTTCTCAATGCGGAATGCAACATATATTTTAATGTGGTGTAAAAGCGTTGCGGAGTACTATATGTTGCGGTGAAAATATATGAAAGAATGACAAGATTTTATTTTTTTCTTTTTCTTCTTATTTGAATTATTTTTCTTCTATTTGTCACACTGACATCCAAAAAGTTCGTATCTAAGGCGTCTGCATGCTCCGTACTTGATCAATGAGATCCAGGCCATAAACACATCTCATTATCTGGAGCGCATCTATTAAATTTATTTATAAGGGGCCAACCAGGTATCCGATCTCCTAGATTATTACTGCCATTGACGAGTAGCTAATAATATTAATATAAGAGCACTGTGATCATTTTAATAATAATTATCTGGCAGGATCGTGTCCCCCTTGTTAGAATTTTTCGGGGAGTTTTTGTGGCATCTCAGAATTCATGCTTCGTGGTATTATTTTCCATCCACTTCACTTGTACAGAATAACCGAACTATATACGTTAAATACCTACAATATTACAAAATATACAGTGAATGTACACAAGATTATGAATAAAATGGAAAATCCACTACATGACAGACCAAGATCCCACCAAAAACATTGTTAGATATTCATTTACCACAATAAAAAAACATCGGACACGTTGCAGACGATAAAATTTAGCAAGAATATTAATCTGCCTAAATTTTATTCCCAGTTATACTAAGCTAGCTGTGCCCGCGACTCCGTATGAGTTTATATTTGACGAGATTATACATTATTTTCATGTAACTCTTATAGTGAACGCCGAGTTAACCCTCAGATCGAAGAATTTTTCAAGCTCACCTAGCACTTGTCATTTTGTTTAAAATTTAATAAGGTTTATAAATTTTATGAAAAATGTATTAAGTATACCTATACTTAATAAACATATAAATAAAAAATAAAGGTATTTACGTATATAATGCACCGCGCTCGCAAACCGCTGTCGTGGCTGGCTCGCGTTATATTTTTTCGCAATTCTAACCTGTTTTTTACTAACGTGGGGACATCCATTGTGGATACGCCATCCTCCCGAGGGAAAGACGCTGTTTTTTTCGCAAGTCTAACCAAACCGAACCGATACAACATGGCCCGCCGGCTTGCCGGCTTCTGCGCAGACAGCGAACCGCTGTTTTTTTCGCAAGTCTAACCAAACCGAACCGATACAACATGGCCCGCCGGCTTGCCGGCTTCTGCGCAGACAGCGAACCGCTGTTTTTTTCGCAAGTCTAACCAAACCGAACCGATACAACATGGCCCGCCGGCTTGCCGGCTTCTGCGCAGACAGCGAACCGCTGTTTTTTTCGCAAGTCTAACCAAACCGAACCGATACAACATGGCCCGCCGGCTTGCCGGCTTCTGCGCAGACAGCGAACCGCTGTTTTTTTCGCAAGTCTAACCAAACCGAACCGATACAACATGGCCCGCCGGCTTGCCGGCTTCTGCGCAGACAGCGAACCGCTGTTTTTTTCGCAAGTCTAACCAAACCGAACCAAGACGGGAAAATTGAGAAAAATAAATCGGTTAAGTTAGACTTTTTTTTTTATTGTGACACGGTGAAATGACTGCACTATGCCTGATCCAAAAACAATGGCGACCACAGAGTGACAGTGATTTGCAAATGTATAAGTTTATCACTTTAGAACGGCTACACCCATTTGTGTATTTTTTTTATTGTGTTTGTAATTGTCACGGCAAGTTTTGTGGTAAAGTAATGTTTGAAAAATCGTTATTGAAAAATGAAAATTTCGTCTTAACAAAACTTCATATAAAAAGTGAGTGATTGAGTAAGACATAAGAAAGAAGATTTTTTTAAATATTGACAGACATACATTTCACATGCCATTTTCTTCATTACATGGTTACCGTAAGTGGAAGATTTTTTATCATTTCATTTGTTAGTATACACGTGCGAAGCCTGGGGTTTAAGCTAGTTTCTATTAAAGTCTAAATTAAATATACCTTACTCTATTTAAGGATTGGAAGAAATCCATTGTCAGCTTTCTGTCGTTCGACTGTACGCTTTTAGACTACAAAGAAGGTACTACGTTTCGCTGAGGGGCGGTACTTCAAGACAATGAATTCTTGACGAGGGATGTAGTGCATCGTTAGCGCCCATTTCTTTATCCTCACACCAAAATATGTAGCCACATTATTAAGAAGAAAGTATAAATAAATATCTTAATATATATAAATTCAGTGTCCACAATGAACTCCGTAACTACTCAACAGATCTTCAGGAAAGGTTGCATTTATTTATAACTAGTTGTGCCCGCGACTTCGTCTGCGTGGAAGTTTATGTAAAAACAGTGATTAATAAAGTCATCTGAATGTCTTAAGTCAATTTACTTGGCTATTTTTCTCTCGTATTTACGCCGCGTCGTCATTAAAAGTACGATAACTTTTGATAGAGTGGACCGATTCTTATGAAAAAAACCGTAAGTTACACCCGAGGATATGCTTTACGATTTCCTTGCTGTAAACCCAGTACTTTAGCAATGATGCATGCTCATACAAACAGACTTTTTTACTTTACTTTTAGAAATTTACTTATTTTTATTACGTATAGATTTTCTCCAACTTGAAAGATAGGATAATTTATATTTCGATGAAAAACCCAACAAGCCTCAATATTTTGTAACAAATGAAATAACCGACAATGTCGATTATTTTTATTAAATTGTAAGTTTCATTAATAGCATTTTAAATTAGTTTGTTGATAGAAAACTGTAAGACCGACTGTTACAGATATCTCATAGATGACGCTACGTTTCAATTTTAAAATTCTTCTTCTATTTTAATTAAACATGTAATAACTGTGCCACAGCAACGCGTGGCTAGGTCGGCTAGTAAATACATATCTTCGAAAGCCGATATAGTAAATTCAACTTTGGTATTTCGTATAAATATATAGGAGACTATGTTTTGCGTGTGACTTTATTTGTACCGATCTTTCGGGAACAGTTCATATTTCCTGGATGAAAGGTATCGATGTCCTTATCTGTGAACTTAATAATATACCAAATGATAGGTTAAACAGTCACAATACTTTAGGATATAATACTTCATGGTCACATTTAACATATAAAATAATAATATGTAAACAAATATTCATAAACAACTAAGAAAACCTTAGTTAAAGTTTGTTGTAAGACTTTCCAAAATATGGATATAAACAAAATACACCTAGGTGCAATGACCGGTGCCGTAACTTGCAACGGGGGAACGCGGAGTTCATAAAAATATGTCGAAAAATCCTAAACATTAACTGCTTCATCCATAAACGAGACTTTTTTTTACATGTTTAATGATTAATTGAGCTCTTTCACTTTGATGATAACACTTTGATAACAGTAATATCTTTACACAACAATACTTTTTATTACCGAATTACCGGTTTTGTAAAACCGGCTATTCGGCCAGAGTCATAATCGGCACATCTCTAAAAATTATCCTTGCTTCACTGGACACGATCCGACGGTCGGTCATAGCGCGTGCTTTATCAATGCCGCGTAATAGATTCAATAAAAATTTTGTGTTTCTCAAGTTAATTAGGTCAAATGTAAAGCACCTTTTTTAAATTGATTTAGAACGAGAGTCGACTAACGATTGTCCTGTAAAAATATTGCTGGCGACTAACCAGTCACCCTGTATAAAAAAACATTATGATCGGTTGAACAACTCAAGCATGAAAGCGTAACAAACACACTTACAAATTCACATTCGCAATTATAATATTACTTAGGAAGTAAGGTTTTTGAAATCGTATAGAATACTTGTGAAAAAGTCGCGTAAAAATTTTAAGGGTCCCAGTATTGTCGCCTGTTGACCTCAGGCTCGAGTTATAATAACGAAATTTATTTTCCTTCAAGCAACGTTCAGTTATAAAAAAATACAAAGTTTTATTTGACGAACTCTTCAACTTTCTTTATAAGATTCCCTATTCGAATTGACAAGTGTTTGGGTTTTTTTCTAACTTTGCTACTTATTTTGGTATGAACATGAATTATTACGCCACAGCATCTCTATCATATCTTTTGATTGTGTATAATTAAAATAAAGTCTAATCTTATTAAAATCCCATGTTAGCGACGCACGTAATTAGTTATTGGCGACAAGTGATGCACTAGTCTGAGGCCACACACGTGTTGTGTGGATAAAGCGTGTCATCCAATTTTTGTATTTTGCAGTTAGTTTATATTTTACGGTATTTAAAAGGTTTAACGACTAATTACTGTTTAAAATTAGGTTTTTATTAATAAGGCATAAATAAGAATGAAAGTTACAGAGAAAAACACACACAAAAATTATTCGACATATTTAGATATTTTTTTCTTTTATTTCTTAAGAATTTGATGCTCATCTAAAACAAAACAGGGTATGTTGTAAAAAAGCACGATAGAAATGGAACATTGTATCAAATATTGTAATTAAAAAAGATACAAAAAAAGCGAATGCTCCCGAATGGTGTTCCCCGCGCCTGACGTTGCTTAACTTTGGTGATCAGATGAGAACCGGTGTTTTTAACATTCTGCCCGACACAGTGATTACCCCCACCATTTTTGCCACATAAACTTCAAAGTCTGTCTTAAGAAGTTTCACTTCGAAAAGATTATAACGATAACATCATTTAACATAGAGTTATTGAAAGCGAATGCTCCCGAATGGTGTTCCCCGCGCCTGACGTTGCTTAACTTTGGTGATCAGATGAGAACCGGTGTTTTTAACATTCTGCCCGACACAGTGATTACCCCCACCATTTTTGCCACATAAACTTCAAAGTCTGTCTTAAGAAGTTTCACTTCGAAAAGATTATAACGATAACATCATTTAACATAGAGTTATTGAAGATTTAAGGAACTACCATTTTTATAAGCACTGCACTTTCAGAGATGTGTGTTTTCTTACCGTGAGGAATTGGGGCAAACGGTGTAGTGTATTATGTTTTTTTTTCTCTGTATATAATATAATGAAGTCGTGATGGCTTGGTTGTTTGGCCTTTGGAATATCATTCCGATGCCCGCAGATTCGAACTTCGGCATGCACCAACGAATTTTTAGGGAATCCACGTATATTTACTAATTTCAATTAGTAACACTATTGACTCACGGTGATATATGACTGGACGTGAGATATGTTCTTGTATGTGGGAAAAGATGGAACTGTGTATTTCTCAGAGTTTGAAATCGCCAAGACGTTGTGAGCTGGCGTGCTGATTATGCCCATACTTTGCTTAGGGGAAGAGGCCTATTGCCCTGCAGTAGGTCTCTTACAGGCTGATGATGATATAATATAGTGTTAAGGTGGGTAATAGAAGTCGCTGATATCAGCTAGTTATCAATAAACCTAAACACAAATATAAGTCCTTTTGAAAAATGGATAAGTTACAGTAAGGTACTTACAGCTTTCCATCTGCAGCTTACACTCCTGGGTATCGTGAGGATAAATGAGGAAATTCATAGCGCAGGACAGCTTTAACGTCAGCTTCACCATGTAAAGTATAGTTTTATCTTTGTACAACCAGACGTAATGATTTGGTATCGTCATTGACTGGAAGGTCACTGACTTGGCGTTCTTGAAGAAGGAATCCGGACGCCACATGTGCTTCAGCCAGTCCACTTCCAGGAGCCTGGGAGAGAAAACCTAATTGTGGTAAGAATATTAACTTACATTCTTGCATCCACGCTTGAGTTGAAAAACTGTCGCCAAGTTTTCATAGTCATCGTCAATTTCTTTTGGCCATTATGAATGTCGCCATAAGATTTGACATGATAACGTCTTATAAATCAATGGACGCCGGCTGCACGTACTGCACGCGCATAACTTATTGTCACGTTCCGTCTGAGCGCTCGGTGCAAGCGAGAGCGTGGAAGAAGCGATAGAGAGGTGTGATCGGCCTAAGCGTTCGGCTTGTGACGTATCTATCTCTCTTCCACTCCATTGGCCGATGCGTCCGATTCATTATCATGTAAACCGACGTTACAGACAACATATTTAAAATAATAAATTTTATAGGTGTTAGCATTTGATGACAATCTCATCTGAAGTTAAATGATGATGTGGGGTATCACGGGGTGTCGAATAACATCTAGACTTTAGACACTCAAGCCAACCTCACCTGCACGTGGAGCACCCTGCTGAATAACGAACGAGGCAATGGCGATAGCGGGGTGGTAGGGTTCTACAGCCTGGCCGGGCCGCAACCACCATGTACTCGTATATGGCGAAAAAGCCCGTCATAGTGATTCGCTTCTGCGGGTCGCGTTTCGGAATCAGCCTGTGTATATCCAGCTTTTCACTGGCCGGCATGACAGCGGCGACCGGCGATGGATAGTGTGTCACTCGGTGGTCGCCATTGTTTTTGGATTGTACTGTGCTTACCATCAGGCACAGTGCAGTCATTTCATCGTTTGAGAGTGGTAGCTAGCCAGGCGGACTTAGAAGAACCCTACCACCATGCTATGGTTCCATCACGATGGTATCTTTCATCGAAAGCTTCGATTCAATTGCTAGGATTCGAACCTACGTCCATCGACACGGTATCCGAACACGCTATCAGCTAAGCCATCATCGCATTCTTGCACAATTTAGTCAAGAGTTTAATGCAAAACAGAGTTAAAATATTAAAATAGGAATCTAATATTGGCCTTTATTTATACCTAAAGTTGTGTTCTCCGCATCTAAATTTAGAGCGGTCAAAAAGTTTGTCGCGGACTATAGGTGTGTTCTGGCTGTTGCACTCGAGAGCCAGTCTCTCTAGCATTCCTTTGCTTTCTAGTGGGCGCCCAGAGGTCGACATTCGACCATAGTTCATTGATTTTTTTAAGTTTGAATTTTATTTGGGTTAATATCATTGTTGAATGTAGAATGAAAAAGGGTAATTGGAACGTAAGAGTAAAATAAGACATACAGTGGATCAATGCAACCTCTTTCGCAACCTTTTTTGAAGTTCTTTATTGACGGTAAAGTATACGAATGGTAAATGGTATACGAATATTGTACATTGTAGACGTAAGAAGCGTGAAGTATGACGAATACAAACTTATAAATAAAGGCTTCGATTCGTTATGGTATGAAAAAAAATCTATTTCCAATTTTTTCGTTGTTGCTAAGTCTACAGTTCGTTGTAAATAACAGTTCGTAATGTATTATACTATACAAAAAAAATCGGTTGACAAGTAAAGAAGAAAAAGGTACTGAAGTATTTTATTATCGCCTACTTATGTGCTGATCTAAAAGAAAAATATATAAATGTTTTTTTTTGTATCAAAATAATGTTTTTCCAGAAATTAATTGAATGATCTTTTTAATCAAATTGTGAATTCTAAATGCATGAAAAAGATGGCGGCGAAGTCAAAACATACATTTACCTGTATTCGGAGGTCATGTTTTCTGGTAACCTCAATCTGAAATCCTTCCACGTCTGCGCGAAGAATATGTCAGCAGCGTAAGTCTAGAAATAAATAAGAATTATCGTTATTTCTCTCTTTCTCTTTATACTTTTCTCACAAGATATTCTCTTGGTGTAAACTTATTGATGATTGTTTTTAATACAAGATGTCTACATAAAATGTTTTTTATCTACATGTTATAGGCTTTAACTATTAATCATGACCTTGTCGGATGTTAAATGACAAAGCGATCTAAGTTCTTAATCACACCAAACCTAGATAAGGGCTAGCTCTCATGAGCAACTGCCGGAACACACCTATGTACTCTTGGAGACAAAATTCTAGCTTGAGTGTTGGAATATAAAAAGCCCTAACACAAAGGTATAGTTTAATTAGAATTATTTAAGCATGGCTTTCTTGAAGATTTGAACCAACGTCGATGGGCACCGTCCTTGAAGACGCTAAAACTAAACCATTCTAAATTTGCATGTGTGTGATATAACAAGGATATTTGATTGAAGAAGACCTTTCCGGAAATCCATAATTAATTATTGTAGTGGACGTTACTTTGCACTTTCGCCTGGAATTGATTGGCCGCTACCACGTCTCATTGCAACAAACAACATTTGTTTCTATTTGCACGAGGTGAACCTGAGAAAGTTAATTTTAAAACTAGAAATAGAAAGAGCAAAATATTAGTTACCAAAATAACAAAAATAATTAAAACCCGCGCCCATGGTTGACGGTTGAACCTGACGTCAGTAGTCACTTTTGATATGTAATCTATATTATAATTAATTAAAATATGTTGCAGATTAACGTGTAATGACCACAATCGATTACACTTGTTGTGTTGATGTTTTGTGACGTGTTTTGACAAGGAAATTTCAAGTTAGACTTTCAATGACTGCAATGCCAATCCGAATCCGAATGAATTCCGAATCGAAACATATTCTTGTAGTGTCCCTTGGCGATTGCTGTTTCGATGACTTTATTAATTATTGTGCGTGTTCTATCGTCTGTATCATGGCGAGTGTTCTGAAGAGCTATTTAATTTAATCCCTTCCTCTCCTTTTCATACCCGAACCGCTGGGCTTCGGAGCCATAGTTTTACGGTAAATCCTATCTGGGCACGAACTAAAAAGTTCGCAACTTCTTATCTCTGCCGTACAGTTAAGCTGTGGAACAATCTCTCGGCCAGTGTGTTCCCTCCTTCCTATAATAGGGGGTCCTTCAAGCGTATCGTGAAGAGACATTTATGCAGGCCGGCATGATAGCGGCGACCGGTGAGGGATAGTATGTCTCTTGGTAGTTGCCATTGTTTTTAGATTATACTGTGCTCACCATCAGGTACAGTAAAATCACTGCTTCGATAAAAAAAAAAATAGCTTTCTTACATCAAGTCATGTTCCATTGCAAAGTCGCGGTTGATTAATGTTACGCAATATAACTGAACCTACTTTTAATAGTAAATTGCTACCACCTAGTAGTTCAGGCAATTCTAGTGATTTTTTGGAGGTGAAAACTTCTTAAGACTATTTGAGCGGTACTTTTAGCACGAGAGAGCGCGGCTTTCGTCGAACTAGCTATGCGTAGTATAAGGGCCTGTATATATGTAATGTTGATATTTCGCAGCTCACCATACGTGTGATTGTTTATAGAAATGTTTATAATTATTGTTCTGAGTGCCAATAGATATGAAAAAATAATTTAAATAAACAAAGTCTGAAATTTAATTATTGTCATTCATACTGCAGTTAATATGAAAATTCAAAAGAGAACACATTTATTTCATTGTTCTGAATTTTCACCTTTGTCAGCAGTCCTTATGACTGTCTCGACTTTTTTTCACTTTATAAGCTAAAACGTTTGAACTCAATCTCAACTGGTGTTAAATATTGATCCGATCTAAGATGGTAAACACGCTAAATCTGGCGCTGTCTGGCTGTCAAGTGCTGCCGTGGAACACACCAACAGGTACTTGGAGACATATTTTCAACTTGAGAGTGATAGGTTGCTTGGTAAGTCGTTGTTTTGCATATTTTGTGGCAATTTCAAAGCAGAATGTTACACTTCATCTACATTCTAATAAAGTCGCTGTTATTACAAATGAAATGAATGTTGGGTCTCCATTGTGCGATTTGATCGTCGCCAAAAGCAATTAAGCTTAGGAATTATTTTACAATCCCTCCGGGAGGAAAGCGAAAATATATTCCAGCAGTTGTAGGAGTCTAGACAGACTTGGATAGCATAATAATAAGACTCAAAATGCTCTCTTTGTAACCCTATATACGATATTTATACAAACAACAGATCGTTAAATTATTTGAAAGACATATTCTATTTAAAATTCAAACGTTTCCGACAGTCTGCCAAAGGGGAAGACATATTTGGTAGCTACATATTGTTCACAGCTTCTGTTAAAGAATTACACGCAATTCAAGAATTCAATTGCGGAAAATTTGTAAAAACTTTTATGGCTAATGCTTCGGCTTCGTAATATTGTTCTATTTGTAACTCATAGTCAAATGTACTGTAATTTAATATCAGATGATGCGGTGGGTAAAGGTTATTAGGATAGAAAAATTATATACCACAGTTAATGAATACGAAATTAAACTAAACTAAAGGAAAAAGTAGCCTACCAAAGCTAAAGCCTACAGAAAAATTGTAAAGCTAATGTATCCTATCAGAACTATATAATAATTATCATAAATACAGTGGTACAACGAAAGAATCCCAAGGAGGGTTGATGTCAGGCAGGCGGCCGATCGTAAAAATTAAGCCAAATCATGTACCACAACATACAAACGTGTTGTACCGACCCTACTTATGTGGGATAAGGGTAAGAAGAAGAAGTTAATGAATACAAAATTGAAAATTGTCCTCCAGGAACATCAGTAGATAGCGTAAGGACTGTGTGTTAACGTCTACATCCGGTACCGTGACACACCCGAGAGGCGAGACTACAACGCCACCCGGGAACCACTATTGACTTGCGATACTGCGCTATTGACTCTATCGGGGTGTTACTACTGACCTCGAACGCTATTGGTGGAAGTTATCGACTGTCCATTATTCATTCCGGTGTGAGACTACATTGGTGATATATAAAGGGCAAGATGTCGCTGATCTGGACGCACTCCTATGTGGAAGTTATTGTAAGGCGAAGCTCTGGCCAAATAAATAGTGACAGTATACGAAGTATTTATTGCCATTCCTGACTGCGTCGACCCTATACGTGATTAGTGTAACATGTGATAAATAAAAGAAATCTATTAAATAGAGTTTGAAGCGTCGATGGTTCAGTCTATAACTTGATCTGACACCGCATCGGTGGACGTACGTTCGTCGTACATAGCATGCTGGTAGGAATTTTTCTAACCCTCAGGCTAGAAATTTGTCGCCGAGCACAAATACAAGCCTTCCGCCAACTGCACTGGAAATTGCTCCTCTAGGCTTAACGTGTTTACCATCTTGAACCACAGCAGCATTTAGCAGCAGATGAGGTTGTAGTTAAACGACGAAACGTATAGAGTGTAAAAAAAATTCGTAGCCTGAATTTTTTAAAGGTCCTTTCTAATAGTGTATGTATAAGGAATTTGGATGCAAAATCCCATCGGCTGAGTGCCTTAAGCGCTCGCCTTAGTAGTCCGGTGAATCTATAAAGAACTTGCCAGGTCAATAGCATAGTCAGTTCAAGGAAAAAAAAAGTAAGTGCAAATTTCTTCTAGAGCTACCAGTTTATCTGGTGCGTTGTATGTTTATAAAAATGAATGAATTAGATATTAATCGAATTGGAAACGATAAATGTTTGTTTGGCATCTTTGGACACCGTCTCGATCGACGTAATTTCAAATCTGTTGTATATTATCTTTGTAATATGCGGGTAATTGAATCCACACCTATTTAAGAAATGTCGCTTGCTAAATAAACTCAGTGTGTTATTAGGTACGGGTTGTTTCACTTTTCCCACGTTCGCATACTTATCAGAAACGTTGCGACTGAATCAGAGCTTTTGGTGAAGGTAGAGATCATGATGAAACAATAGCAGAGATTGGGTTAGCTATCTTTATCAATTTGGAAATCTGTCGCCATGTATCTGTAAGCGTGTTCCAGCAGCTACACTTCAGAGCCAGCCTCAACAAGGTTTAGCATGTCTACCATCTTCGACCACATAGTCATAATAACATATGAGAGTGTGGTCAAACATTAAAACCTATGAAGTATATAGCTAATTAAATTTGGTAAGATTCTTTAGATCAGTGGTTCCTTGGTATTTAAACCTACGGAACGCTCGCATTTTATTATATAAGTTATGGGCTTTAACGTTTGACCACGATATCACCTGATGTTAAATAAGCCTCCACTAGGTCTTTTTTTCCCGAACTTGTTGTTTACGCGAAGAGATCATTTGGAATTGGCAATATAAACGGAGAGAGGGGTGATCGGAATTTGATACGGTTCAGTACTCACTCCTTTGACGTGTTGCCTCCATTAGTTTAAGCGTGTTTATCATCTTAGCCCATAACGTCATTTAATAATAAGTGAGATTGTATCCAAACGCCGAAACCTATAAACAATATGTAAAAAAGTCCATACCATGGAATTTTCGTCGATGGAGTCGAGCCCCATCACGGTGACGTGGAAGTTAACAATCGTCGGTTGATCGTTGATTTTTGGTGGTCGCATTTTGTCGTACAATCGCGGATCCTCCGGCAGCAAATCTTGGAACGTTAGGAGCGTAGACCTGGTGACAAATTTGCTAATTACTATGAAAGAAATCGAACTTCTTTAAATGGTGGTTAATTAGAACAATGCTAAAAGAAAATGTAACGGAAAATAATAGTAATTGCGAGAATTTCTATAAATTATAATACTGTCATAAATCACATCATAAATGTGTCGGTACATTTTAAAATGAGCCAATTGTAATCGTTCATATAACATGTTTAATTTTGTCCGTCCATAAAGTTTTTTTTTTTGTATGATCTTCATTTTTATGTGTACATAATTTTAAGATCTTGAAAGATAACGTAAAGTATTAGGAACGGCTGAAATGGAGCTACATTTCAGCCGTTCCTAATATTTTGATATAACGATTCATATGCATAATTACACGACCGATTCCGTGTTATTACAAAAAAGTTAAATACGCATCTTACTTAAAAAAAAGTTCGATCACAAAGGAATGTTTACCCTTGTTTACGTATAGACGTTATTTAAATTGAAATATTCTCTAACGCATCTTACTTAAAAAAAGTTCGATCACAAAGGAATGTTTTACCCTTGTTTACGCATAGACGTTATTTAAATTGAAATATTCTCTAACGCTTGTCTAAGTTGACAGCTTTTATGTTATTGTTGTGATTTATTGTTTTTCTATTAGACGGCAAAAGACGTTTCCTTATAATTAATTTGGAAGAAATAAATAATTTACACAATTTTAGAGATTCACAAGTAAATCATAACTACCACTATATGACACTATTGATATTCACTATAGTGTATTTGTTTGTCTTATTGTAATAAGACCGATTATTTTTATAAAAAGTAGAGGATAGTTGATATATTATAAACAAATCCGGTCTTATTATAAAAACAATAATAAACACGGGCTTAATACGACTTTTACTATGCAGTGCCTTACAAAAGCGTGTCGAAGCGATCTCTAGCTAAACATCTGATTTAATTTTTTTATGCAAATAACTCTAAATAGCATTCGTTCAATTCGATCTCATCGTTCAGAAACGTTCGATTACATACAGATATTTTGCAAACAATTTCAATTTATGAATAATATTTTTGCTTAGATATTTATTAGGAAATTTACTTATTACGCTTTGAATTGGTTATCATTATTGTGATATTATAGTTAAAAGAAAATGAAACATAAAGTAAATAAGCAATTTAGAAGATTTATATATTACGTCAAAGTGCGTAAAGTGGAACAAGAGTATAATGACAGGTTAAATACACTGTCAAATTGCAATCGTGTCAAATAGTAGTAGTTATCATTTACTTATGAATCTCCAAAATTGTTTAATTTATTTATTTCTTCCAAATTAATTATACCAATGAAACGTCTTTTGGCGTCTAATAGAAAAACAATGAATCACAACAATAACATAAAAACTGTCAACTTAGAAATGTGTTAGAGAATATTTCAATTTAAATAATGCCCATGCGTAAATAAGGGTAAAACATTCTTTTGTAATCAAACTTTTTTTAAGTAAGATTTCGGTGCGTCGTTAACTTTTTTATAATAACACGGACCGTATCTAACAATATTTTTCGTACATTTCCATTGCTCACGCAGGCAAAGCCCTATGAAATATATCATAACTAGCGGGCCAGGCAGACGTTGTCCCACCCTGATTATAAAAAAAAACCCGTGACAAATTACATATCAAAACGTTCCCCATGAATCACTTTATCCACTGGTAAAAACCGCATAAAAATCCGTTCAGTGGTTTTCGAGTTTATAGCGAACAGACAGACAGACAGACGCGGTTGGGGACTTTATTTTATACTATGTAATGATAATGTATTAAGTCATTGTATGAGAATTTAATGCGCATGAAAATCACTTTATATATTATAATTTTGATGAATATTTTAGAAGATAGCATAAAATTAAGCTTATTCACATTACAGAAGGTTTATTGACAATGCTTTAAGAGCTTCTTTGAAATGTTAATGTCAAACACCAGAATATGGATTAAATGTTACATGTGTAAATTACTTGAAAACTTGCGACGGTATGTCATTTTAAATATATTGTATTCACGTGAAGCCGACGCGTAATCATTAGTATAAATTATATATAAATATAATTTAACATTACACTTTAAAGAAAATATATCGTTTATTTTTATATGTTAAACCAAACCAGATGTCAAAATGTCTTTTTTATTTACATGTGTGTATATGTTGTGTAAAATTGAAGCATTAGTGTGAGTAATGCATATTTTAATTAATTTAATGTACTTTTAATGCATTTATGCATATTTTAATTAATTTAATGTACTTCTAATGCATTTTATATAAAATAAATAGTTTTCTGCACTTCTCCTCCATATAAACGTTAACTATGCCAAATTTCACGTTCATCCGTTCGCCCAATTCCGTTAAAAAGGGATACAAAGTTTAGGTTTCACGTATTAATATATATGATTGTATTCACGTGAAGCCGACGCATAATCGCTAGTATAAATTATATATAAATATAATTTAACATTACACTTTAAAGACACTATATCGTTTATTTTTGTATGTTAAACCAAACAGTAACACGTCTTCTACTTTATGGAAAACTAGCGGTTGCTCGCTACTTTTCTAACTTTATAAGTGATGAAATAGTTCTCGGATAGCAAGATTTTTCAAAGTTACTTGACAATATCTAGACTATACATATAAATAAAAGAATTGTATTCGTTTCGTTTACTCACTGTGCATAACATAAATCCGTAGCATTTTGGTAATCAAACTTTTTTTAAGTAAGAGTTCGGTGCGTCGTTAACTTTTTTGTAATAACACGGATCGTATCTAACAATATTTTTCGTACATTTCCATTGCTAACGCATCCTATGAAATATATCATATATCATAAATATATCATAATAATGTATTAAGTCATTGTGTGAGAATTTCATGCGTATGAAAATCACTTTATATATTATAATTTTGATGAATATTTTAGAAGATAGCATAAAATTAAGCTTATTCACATTAAAGAAGGTTTATTGACAATGCTTTAAGAGCTTCTTTGAAATGTTAATGTCAAACACCAGAATATGGATTAAATGTTACATGTGTAAATTACTTGAAAACTTGCGACGGTATGTCATTTTAAATATATTGTATTCACGTGAAGCCGACGCGTAATCATTAGTATAAATTATATATAAATATAATTTAACATTACACTTTAAAGAAAATATATCGTTTATTTTTATATGTTAAACACTATATCGTTTATTTTTGTATGTTAAACCAAACAGTAACACGTCTTCTACTTTATGGAAAACTAGCGGTTGCTCGCTACTTTTCTAACTTTATAAGTGATGAAATAGTTCTCGGATAGCAAGATTTTTCAAAGTTACTTGACAATATCTAGACTATACATATAAATAAAAGAATTGTATTCGTTTCGTTTACTCACTGTGCATAACATAAATCCGTAGCGCAGAGCCAAAGTCGAAGGAGTACCGTTGCAAGCCATAATAATTTTTCTGCGGCCATTTTAAAAATTATCATTGCGTTAATTTTCACAAAATCATTACATCCTCTTTTAAATTAATCTACATATTATTCGCGTTAATTTATACATAAATATATACTTTTAATACAATTAATTTTCTTTGGCTACATCATATTTTTTTATAACTAAAGAGATTCACAATTACAACGAGGTAACGTCTCTTATGATATATTTCCCGCTATCAAAAGCGCGGTAATGCTGACAACTGTCGCCGAAAGCGCGGGAAACGTTATGACGGACAGCAAAAACAATCCGCACTTGACCACAACTTAAGCTTTTGATACTGTGACATGCGCATAACATATCATGTTAAGTAATATTTATGTGAGTATATTTTTAATGAACACAGCTCTTTCTATTTATGTGTGAATAAAAAATATATATGTACATCTTTATTCTAAAAGAGTAGTGCGAGTTCAAATGAGAATGAATACAATGTGGAAGTTATAAACATTAGTTTTCGGCATTATTTTCTAATATTTTAACTCCTCGGCTGTTTTTTTAAGACCCAGATCCTAAAATGGCGGATCATGATTATAATGTTTTTTAATTACACAACGTAAATTGTAAATTTCATGGTTTAGAAAAAAAAACAACAATTTAATAATAATTATGATTGTACAATACATACTTTGATATTTTTCAAAGTTATTATATAAATCAGGTATTTTTTAAGCTTATGCCATCCAACTGACTATTGCCCTGTGCCTCATCAGGTCTACATTCCTATTGTATGATGCTTAAACCTTTATGGTTTTTGACAGTCTAGGGGTTACTATACCTATGGGGGTCGTGCGGGCGATGGCAGTCTACGGGGCCCCGATGTGAGCCGACGCCCTCGGTGCCGATAATGTGCGGGCGTTGCGCGCTGCGCAGCGCATAGTGGCACTGAGGGTGATCAGGGGGTACCGCACCGTGGCTTCCGTGGCGGCCTCTGCGCTCCCTGCCCTGGGACCTGGAGGCGGCATTTCTTGCCGCCCTATGCGAGTTCACGGCGGCATTAGGAATTAGGGAACCCAGGGAGATTGAGGCCAAGAGGAGGAAGGGCCTGGCGGACGAGCGATTCGGGCGTGACACTATTGACGCCGTCCGTCCGATCCTACCGAAGTGGACATGAAGATGCTGGGGCTTCTTGTCGTTAAAACATGTGCAGGTACGGGATGGGTCGGGGGCCCATCTTCTCATTGCACAGTTCCGGCGGACGACGGGAGGCAAGTGGTGTGTGCCCTGTTTGTCTCCCAATTAGGGAGGAGCCTGACAAGAGGAATAGCGTAGTTTGATGCCTTGCTGCCCCAGCAATACGGTCGGTCGGTACACCGTAAAAAAAGGGGTTAATATAAATAAATAGTCTATGGGTTAATCTATCTATATTATAATAAAACTGTAGCAGGGCCAAATCTGTACAATAAAATTTTTTTGAAAATTTTGATAGGGGTAGGCTTTATTGTCGATATAGAAGCCAAAAATAACCCTTTTAAAATTTTTGTCTGTCTGTCTGTCTGTCCCTGTGAACGCGCATCACTCTGAAAGTACTGAACCGATTTTGACGAAACTTGGCACAGTGATAACTAATGTTACGAGATTACATCTAGGATACTTTTTATCTCATAAAACACCAAACAGTAACACGTCTTCTTCTTTATGGAAAACTAGCGGTTGCTCGCTACTTTCTTCACTTTTCTAACTTTATAAGTGATTAAATAGTTCTCGGATAGCAAGATCTTTTCAAAGTTACTTGACAATATAGATATAGACTTATAGACTATACATATAAATAAAAGAATTGTATTCGTTTCGTTTACTCACTGTGCATAACATAAATCCGTAGCGCAGAGCCAAAGTCGAAGGAGTACCGTTGCAAGCCATAATAATTTTTCTGCGGCCATTTTAAAAATTATCATTGCGTTAATTTTCACAAAATCATTACATCCTCTTTTAAATTAATCTACATATTATTCGCGTTAATTTATACATAAATATATACTTTTAATACAATTGATTTTCTTTGCCTACATCATATTTTTTTATAACTAAAGAGATTCACAATTACAACGAGGTAACGTCTCTTATGATATATTTCCCGCTATCAAAAGCGCGGTAATGCTGACAACTGTCGCCGAAAGCGCGGGAAACGTTATGACGGACAGCAAAAACAATCCGCAGTATTCACGTGAAGCCGACGCATAATCGCTAGTATAAATTATATATAAATATAATTTAACATTACACTTTAAAGACACTATATCGTTTATTTTTGTATGTTAAACCAAACAGTAACACGTCTTCTACTTTATGGAAAACTAGCGGTTGCTCGCTACTTTTCTAACTTTATAAGTGATGAAATAGTTCTCGGATAGCAAGATTTTTCAAAGTTACTTGACAATATCTAGACTATACATATAAATAAAAGAATTGTATTCGTTTCGTTTACTCACTGTGCATAACATAAATCCGTAGCGCAGAGCCAAAGTCGAAGGAGTACCGTTGCAAGCCATAATAATTTTTCTGCGGCCATTTTAAAAATTATCATTGCGTTAATTTTCACAAAATCATTACATCCTCTTTTAAATTAATCTACATATTATTCGCGTTAATTTATACATAAATATATACTTTTAATACAATTGATTTTCTTTGCCTACATCATATTTTTTTATAACTAAAGAGATTCACAATTTCAAGGAGGTAAAGTCTCTTATGATATATTTCCCGCTATCAAAAGCGCGGTAATGCTGACAACTGTCGCCGAAAGCGCGGGAAACGTTATGACGGACAGCAAAAACAATCCGCACTTGACCACAAATTAAGCTTTTGAAACTGTGACATGCGCATAACATATCATGTTAAGTAATATTTATGTGAGTATATTTTTAATGAACACAGCTCTTTCTATTTATGTGTGAATAAAAAATATATATGTACATCTTTATTCTAAAAGAGTAGTGCGAGTTCAAATGAGAATGAATACAATGTGGAGGTTGTAAACATTAGTTTTCGGCATTATTTTCTAATATTTTAACTCCTCGGCTGTTTTTTTAAGACCCAGATCCTAAAATGGCGGATCATGATTATAATGTTTTTTAATTACACAACGTAAATTGTAAATTTCATGGTTTAGAAAAAAAAACAACAATTTAATAATAATTATGATTGTACAATACATACTTTGATATTTTTCAAAGTTATTATATAAATCAGGTATGTTAAAACTTAAAAGCTTAAAAGCTTATGCCGCCAACTGACTATTGGCCTGTGCCTCATCAGGTCTACATTCCTATTGTATGATGCTTAAACCTTTATGGTTTTTGACAGTCTAGGGGTTACTATACCTATGGGGGTCGTGCGGGCGATGGCAGTCTACGGGGCCCCGATGTGAGCCGACGCCCTCGGTGCCGATAATGTGCGGGCGTTGCGCGCTGCGCAGCGCATAGTGGCACTGAGGGTGATCAGGGGGTACCGCACCGTGGCTTCCGTGGCGGCCTCTGCGCTCCCTGCCCTGGGAGCTGGAGGCGGCATTTCTTGCCGCCCTATGCGAGTTCACGGCGGCATTAGGAATTAGGTAACCCAGGGAGATTGAGGCCAAGAGGAGGAAGGGCCTGGCGGACGAGCGATTCGGGCGTGACACTATTGACGCCGTCCGTCCGATCCTACCGAAGTGGACATGAAGATGCTGGGGCTTCTTGTCGTTAAAACATGTGCAGGTACGGGATGGGTCGGGGGCCCATCTTCTCATTGCACAGTTCCGGCGGACGACGGGAGGCAAGTGGTGTGTGCCCTGTTTGTCTCCCAATTAGGGAGGAGCCTGACAAGAGGAATAGCGTAGTTTGATGCCTTGCTGCCCCAGCAATACGGTCGGTCGGTACACCGTAAAAAAAGGGGTTAATATAAATAAATAGTCTATGGGTTAATCTATCTATATTATAATAAAACTGTAGCAGGGCCAAATCTGTACAATAAATATTTTTTGAAAATTTTGATAGGGGTAGGCTTTATTGTCGATAATAATAAATAATAATAAAGCCAAAAATAACCCTTTTAAAATTTTTGTCTGTCTGTCTGTCTTTCTGTCTTTCTGTCTGTCTGTCCCTGTGAACGCGCATCACTCTGAAAGTACTGAACCGGTTTTGACGAAACTTGGCACAGTGATAACTAATGTTACGAGATTACATTTAGGATATTTTTTGTCTCATAAAACGCAAGGGATTCTCCAGGATCTGCCTGTTTGTCTGTACCTTTCCCGTTATCCTGGAGAATCCTTTGCGTTTTATGAGATAAAAAGTATCCTAGATGTAACCTTGTGATATTAGTTATAACTGTGCCAAATTTCATCTAAATTGGTTCAGTACTTTCAGAGTGATTCGTGTTTAAAGG
>MU159203.1:26002-44252 GCA_015888305.1 Antheraea pernyi
GATGGCTTCAATACTATAAAAATATAGTTAGATAGAAACTTACAATGTTATGTCAAACGAAGTTTTAACTTATCGATGTCAAGCACTATACACGTCAACATCGATCTTATATATACGTATAGACATTAGATTAAAATACGTTTATATTTAAAACAATTTCTGTAATGATAAAGAAATATCTAAGAACATTTACTCTATCTGGGAATACAGTAACGTTCACGCAATTTGATTATACAAAAGATTGTTATTGTCTTTCGTTCAGTCTGCTGACAGTCGCGAATCTTTCAATCGAAGCAAATCCCTTTGATCTTTAAAGTTAGATTGATATGTCAATAACGTGAAACATAATTATTTCGATGTACGGTATGCTTTGATCGTACGGTCTTCGTGATTTGTAAAGCCTGTAGGTGAAGCGAATTCTAAACTTCAAGTGTGAAGATATTTAGATACATACATACAGTCTTATGATGTTTGTCCATTATGAACTCCGAAACTACTCAACCTATCTTCGTGAAAGCAATTATGTATTATTTAACCTCTAACTGGAGAGAGAGGATAGTTTATATTTCGATTAATGACCTCAATATTTTTTAAATTACGATGTAAAGTATTGTCAATGTTGATTATTGGTATAAATTTGTAAGTTTCATCAATGTATGACAGATGGCACTTTAAATTAGTTTGTTGAAAGTAAACTGTAGAACCGACTGTTATAAACATCTCATATATAGCGCCACGTTTTAATTTTGAATTTATTTTTTAATTTTAATTCAATAAATGAGCTACAACAACGCGTGGCCAGGTCAGCCAGTTTATTCTATATTATTACATATATTTGTCCGCAAAAAAACTCAAGTGTGCATTACTGCTTAAAATCACTGTACCAAGGAAATCGAACAACGAATAGACACCACGATAAAGTTGAATCTATATAAATAATAATCGGTACTTACATATATAATGCACCGCGCTCGCCGACCGCTACATCGGCCGACTCGCGTTATCTTTTTTCACAAGTCTAACCTAACCTAACCAAACCGAGACGAAACTGTTTTATTTTAACTTATTTTAACCGTCGGGAAGTAACAGTGCTTGTCTATGTGCCTCATTCAAATACCAATTATAGAAAGAATAGTTATTTTTTGCGAAGCAGTTGTAATTACAATAAACTTAGTAAAGAATTTAATTTAGATCTTTTTAATACTCCAATTAATGCAGCAAAACAGGCGGTCATCAAAACATTCTTTGATCAGGTTGCGTAATATGTAACTTTCCGCTGTTTTTTATTTTTAATCAGCACTTTAACATCTTCTTGTAATCATATCATTATCTATTAGTGAATATCTTTTGTTTGCTTTAAGTTGACTATTGTATTTTGAATTATGTATGAATAGCTGTTGATAATACTTCGAATAAATAAAAAAAAAAAACATTTGAAAGATTGTGTTCAAAAGTGCTAGAACCTATAAAAGAAATAATCTCAAACAAGAACAGCTCTCGTATGACTTATGGCTATTAATTCAAGCGTTTTTTTTAGAATCAACTTTGTGGGAGCAAAACACGGGTCTAACTGTAAGTATCGTAATTGTGAATCGTGAACATAAAAAAATGTTTACTGGGTAAAATAAAGTAGAAAAATTTGTAGTTTGAGCCTTTAGCAAAGCACTACTGTTTCATTTTTAAATTAGGTAGGGAAGTGTAATTCGAGAGCTCTTATGAGAAAATAACTATATAGATGTGTTTTATTCTCCTTAGCTCTCACTGACCGAGCGAAACGCAACAATGCAAGCACTGTTACTTCACGTCGGTTTTCTATGAGAGGGTGGTACTACCCCGGGCGAGCCGACCCATTCATGCTGAAATCAATAATAGTTTCAGCGTGGCTCTACCACCATCATTTCAGCGTGGCTCTACCACCATCAAATATCCATCCTAATAACCATCATATATGTAGGTTAGTTTTTATTTTAATTGAACCCCGTAGATGACGCTACGAACGGGTTCTAGGCTTATTTTAAAAGATTTCTCACATACCATCTGGGTACATGTTTGAGTGAGCCCATTGATAGCTTGGATTTACAATTGGAAACGGTAGGTGTGGCTGCGGGTTTTAAGTTTAACAATACAATTGAAACCGGTGATAACCGTTTTGGTGCAGATGAAGTTGCACGGGTCAGCTAGTATATAATAACACACAATACAGAATAATATTTAAAAGTGCGCGATAGTCACTACAATCCAACAGAAAATAATATGCTATAGACTTCAACGTTCCGCTCTCTCTCTCCCCCTCTCTTTGTATGTATTTCGAGTACATTAAGAATATACTATCTCATTCTCTCATAGCTTAAAACCTATACATTAATAGCTATCTCTTTTTCATTTCATAAAATCCAGTACACACCTTCCTAAAAGAAGTTTTACTTCAAATGATAACGTGTTTACTGATTGACTAGCTGATGCTCTCGGGTTAGTTCTAGTGTTATATTTTCACCTGGGATTTTTTTTCCGTTTTAGCGTTAGACCACAAACTCATGTGATGTTAAATCACGAGGTGATCCGAGATGCTAACCACTCTAATCCTATTGGAGGACTGGCTTTTAAGTGCAACTACCGGAACACAGCAGCAGGTGCTTGGTGACAGACTTTCAACTTGAGGGTTGTAGCTAGCCAGGCGGACTTAGAAAAACTCACTGTGCTATGGTTACTTCACGATGTTTACATTCACCGCGCGCTCCGACTCAGTTTCTAGTATTCGAACCTACGTCCATCGACGCGATGTCCGAACACGCTACTAACTAAGCCATCACAAAAGTTAATTGGAACAGCTACCTTATAATTTGTCAGTTAATAATAAAACTTGTTAAGGATCTCATTTTATTGAGATTTGACAAACCCTGCTTAAGCAATTGGTATACCGAGGTCATTGTAAATATGAGATGTAACTTCAAAGCGCCACTTGTCAGCGTGAACTCAACACCGAGAGCCTCATTATGGGAACAGGTTGACAACATTTTTTAAAATCTTGACGCTTACTCTCAAGTCAGAATGACTTGCTGATTATTATTTTTTACATATTTTTCCAAATATGATATCGCATCGCATTGCATGTGTTTACTTAATAAGTAAACTAATATTTACTTAAAATAATATTTACATTCCTTGTTACAAGTAAAGAGAAATCTCAGTACATTTTTCTATAATGCTTTATACGTAAAGCGTAACTTGTAGGTGGTAGAGCAATGCTTAATAGCTTATATTACTGGTTTCAGCATGAATGGGTCGGCTCTACCGGGGTAGTGCCACCCTCTTACAGAAACACCCACGTGAACTAACAGTGCTTGCATTGTTGTGTTTCGATCGGTCAGTGAGAGCGCCGAAGGCCCACTTCCCATCCCCCCATACACAGGCTGGCAACGCAATTACGACTCCCCTGGTGTTGCTAGTGTCTATAGACGGCGGGGATTATTTAACATCAGGTGACCCACCTTTTTGTTGGCCTCCTTTGATATAAATAAATATATATTGTTATTTCAATTAAATCACTTAAGTAAAGTGTTATCATCCACCTCCGGTGCCATTGCATGGCGTCCAGGAAGCGAGACTACAACACGACCGGACCGCTGATGCTAGCGCCGCCATGTTAATAATACATCACAAATAACATTAATTATATAGACTTCATATATTACTGTAATAACCTTAATTTGATTATTTTTGTGTTACATAAATTATTTTGCGGAATTACGACTAAATAGTAATTGCTTTGATTTTTTCTAGTTCAGCCAATAAAAGGCAAGATGTCGCTAATCTACACACGTATATTGAAACATATCAAAGATACGTAAATAAGAATAGTTGTACAAAATGTTAGAATTGGTTATATAACATTATTTTGTTCGTTATTTATTATTTTTGTGTGGAATTATGTGTAAACAATCATTGCTTTGACTTACATAAGTTCGGCCTATAAAAGGCAAGATGTCAGTGCTATCTACACACTTCTTATATACCAAGTATTGTAAGGCGAAGCTCTGCCCGAAATCGGCTGAGTACCTTAAGCGCTCGCCTTAGTAGTCCGGTGAAGCTGTTAAGACTTCGCTTGGTCAATAGCGTAGTCAGTTCGAAAAAAAAAAGCTCTGCCTGATTAAATAGTGACAAGTACCTACGAAGTGTTGATTTTCCCTGACCCAACTATAGTTCAACAAAAGTCATCCTTATTATCTTGATACAATCATCTTCATCTAAGGCTCCCAATCTTGTAGAAATGGGCAACGAGACCAACAACTGTTTTGCCTAAGAGTTTTTCAGACGTGATAGCGGTGAGTTAGGTGGATGTAGGACTTGTATGATCACTTCAGTTTAAATCCAAGGTATTTTTTAACTTGGGGTAGTCCCACAATATCTATTTTCTACTCTGAATGACCGTCGGGTAAAGTTCCAAATGCGTTTCTCCAACTCTTTGAACAGAACTGCTTTTTCGGTTCATCTGCATCGGAATCGATGCAACAATTGTTTTTGCTATTCATTTGTATGAAAATGTAGGTTTGACCTTTTTTCTCTTGTGCCATACACTGCTAACAGCAAATTCACACGGACCATAGGACTTAAAATTGGTAAATTTATATCTAATTCTTAGAAAAAAAAATCTATAAATTGTTCTCATTTATATTGTATAAAAAGCATACACCTTGGGCGAGAAATTTATAGATTTACCATTGAATCTTTGAATATTTTGAGCAATTCGTGAGGCTTTTTTATTTAAAGTTAGTAGGTCGGATGAATAGCTGAGCTAGTCACGGCTTATGAATATTGGGTTGGATATAGGAGGTATCTGGGAATTACTTACTACCATAGAAACCTGCGATCAACAAGAAACCATAGGAATTATTTGTGGAAGGCGTCAAGAGCTGACTGGATCTGTGACTTCGAACATCCAATAGAGTAGCGAACATAGGCAAAGACCTGTGCTAATATCAGAAGAGATACAGAGATTCTGTTTCGATCACAAATTACAACTTGTTTAATATATAGGTATATTATATGAAATTACTTCCATCGTACTCTCGCTTGGCTGAATCAGGAATACCTTTACTAACATTTTCAACATGTATTTCTACAGATCAAACTCTTTACAACAACACTGGAGGAAACATAACGTAAAATGTTTATGACCAAGCTGATAGCGGCGACTGGTGATGGATTGTCAGTGATGAAACGATCTTGATCATCGACATTGTCTTTTCTTTGCACTATACTTCCCATTAGGTCAGTGCTGTCACTTTGTACAATAAAAAAATAAAAATCCTCTAATTACAAGCATGAAAAGAATTATCTGACTCCTCAGGAGATGCAACCTAATATTGATTTCCATCAGACCGGTAACCCTGTTTAAGTTGTTTGTAATACATCTAATCATAAAATGTAAAAAAAAAATATGTGAATTTGTTAAAATTGTATCAGGTTTTCTATTAACTGTACGACTTTATTGTTCGCTTGCAGTTTTATAAATGACTAGCTTGACCCGCGACTCCGTCCGCGTGGAACCTAATATAAAAAACAGTGACCAATAAAATTATCTTAATGTATTAAGTCCATTTACTTAGCTACTTTTCTCTCGTATTTAATTAAGTCGCGTCTTCATTAAATTACAATAGGTTTTGATAGAGTGAACCGATTTCGATGAAACCAACATTAAATGTTACTCGAGGATATGCTTTATGATTTTCTAGGTTTTATCGTGACCACAGTACTTTAGCAGTGATGCGTATTCAAACAAACAGACCTGACAGACAAACATTTCTAAAAATGGTATTGAAATGTAATTTGTTATTTATTCCAAGATACCTGCAACAATTTTATTCACGGAAATCTTAAAAGTAGAGATGCTTTAGATTTAGAATTTTGTACATGACCCACCACTGTATGGCAGTGAAAGAAAGAATATATATATTAAAAAAAAAAAAAGTGCTGTAAAAAATATTAAGTAAATCAATTTCATTATTAAACTACTTGACCGTTATTAGAAGCTTTATATTGAGAGAGCGTATCCGTTTCCATTCACTTCTCTTTCTACCTCATATAACTATCCCTTTCGCACCTCGCTACTATTCACCGGGTGGTGGGGCCTAAATCGTGGAGGTGAGCCCCGACATATTTTTTCGTCATTGAAATAGTGTTTTTCGTTTGAACAATTTGTGCTCTCTAAAATGCCTCACAGGCATTTTTATTTATTTTATTTGAAGCTTAAGTGAAAAAGTGTCGTGTTACAACTAGAAACACATAAGTTTGCACAAGTATAATTTATAGAAAGTACACTGGACAATAGAAAGTGTTTTGAAATAGCCTTTTTAGTTACAATTATAAAAATGTTCAAACTCCAAACATGAGAAATTAATATTTTAATGGTTTTACCATTCGATTTAAGATTACAATTTTATTTTCGTTTTAAATCTTTTACTTGGTTTACTTAGCAAGTATTTTGAAAAGTATTTAATATTATTCCTTTTTTCCTTAAGATATGTTCATAAAATTTCTTAAATTCTACTGTAGACACATGTCGTATAAATTAAGCTTAAGGACGCGCTCTCAATTTTTCGCGGTTCAATTTTGAAATCGAGTCCTACTAAACGTGCACAGCTCACACACACAGACACGACAACTAATAATCAGGGGAATCAGTTCAAGTGAAACGACTTTGATAGTTTTCTAAAAAATATTACAATATTTTCTTATTATTGACGTTTGTTACCGCTGCATCACATTCAAGAGACGAGACTACAACACGACCGGAACATTGATATAGCGCCACCATATTATAAATATACATAAACACTAGCGCCAACATATTAGATACACATTGATACTAGCGCCGCCATATTAGAGAGACACATTAACACTAGCGCCACCACGTAAGATCTACGTAATACATATAAAACCGTGAAATTTTGTTTACAACAAAATAATTTTTTTCTCATATGTAGTATACATAACTTGGATGCAATGTTATATATTTTAAGCTTGATTATATGTAGCATAGGCAGGTTTTTTTGTTTATTAAGAAAAATGTAAATTTATTATTATAATAAATAATATATTATTAATTTTAAAATACAATCATCTGTATGTATATCATTGTTAAAGGTTCAATGTATCTGTAGTTAGTCATTATGTTTACCAAAGTTCAATAGTTTTGTTGTAATCGTACGGAAAAACCGTGAAAATGGACCTTTTTTGAGAGCGCGTCCTTAACCTTCCACAGGTCGTTACACAGGTATTTTGTTCTTTGCAAAGACTGATTATAGACTTTCAAGTAAAAGTAGTTGTATTATATATATCGGAGGAGTTACTCCATAACGTCTCTGTTGATGACGTCATACTTTTATATGGATGTAATTTCATATTCGCCCCGATGTATAATTATAAAATTTGCAAAATAAATGTTCGACCTACCGATGAGAAATAGGGTTGTCCGTTTAATAAAATATCTAACTAAATCTATTCATTCCATTATAAACGAGGCTGGATAATAACAACCGCATCGGATAGAAACGCAGTAAGGAATGTATGAAACCTGCGTGTATAACCTCACGTTTCGGTACCAACCAATGTATTTGATATTTCGGAATCGACCGATGTGTACTAGATTTTTCGTTATCGACCTGTCTGTTGTTTCTTTCTGGAATGAATCCATTTACTTCGTGATTTTTCAAAAGATGTACATCTATATATACTTTTATTAGTAAATATTACGAAGCAATCGTAGATATGGAAAAGCAGGCAAGTGAAAGTGAAACGTGCATTTACGATGTATAGCAACCCTCGCAGGGTATGCTCTTCATAGTAACTACTGTGCCAAGCAACAATCACAGATAAGTGCAATTATTTGAAAATGTATGCTCTTCATGACAGTCGCAAATTGTAACTAATATTTTGTTACATAGAATATTCACAAACGATGAATATTATCTACCCTCAAGGAAGTAAGATCTTCTGGTAAGGGGAAGCGTTCATTAACCCATCGCGGGATATGCCTTCATGATAGGCACAGCAAAGTTTTGGCTTCTTAATTCACTTTTATGGTGTGGCAGTGTGAAACATTAATTGAAGACGTATAGCAACCCTCGCGGGGTAACCTATTCATGACAGTCGCAAATTGTAACTAATATTTTATTACATAGAATATTCACAAACGATGAATATTATCTACCCTCAAGGAAGTAAGATCTTCTGGTAAGGGGAAGCGTTCATTAATCCATCGCGGGGTATGCCTTCATGATAAGCACATCAACGTTTTGGCTTCTTAATTCACCTTTATTGTGTGGCAGTGTGAAACATTAATTGAAGACGTATATATAGCAACCCTCGCGGGGTACGTTGTTCATGACAATCGCGTGCATATTGTGACTTATGTAGAATATACATTAACGATCCATAACTATTCCCAAGGAAGTAAATAACCTTGATACGCCATACATGATAGTCACATGCAAAGTTTTGGCCATTAACTTACGTACACTCGTAGGTAAGTAAGACCATTGGTAATGTGAAACAATTAATAACGATTGTACGGTGACGTACATTGCATGTCGCCCTACTTATTATCTGGGTATCAGCACATTTGAATTACAATTATATTTATAAATTACTTGGATAGTCAGTCGCGTTCAAGTAACCAGATAGGTTGCACAACAACACCATTATAACAATACTAACAAATAAAATTATTGTGACCTAACAAGAACTTTATTCCCACAAACGGGCACTGTAAAAACGTATGTAAGGCAAGGACTTGCTACTCACCCCTACAACGATATAAATACATATATCGTTATATTTCTATTATTATATAATAAACCCTCGCGGGGTTGGCTCATCGTGACGGGCACGTGCCAGATATGGCCACGTAATTTCAATTATTCTCACGGATATGTGAAATCTTGTGCTAATGCGAAACATTCACTATTGTTGTATATCAGTTCTCGCGTGGTTATGCCCTTTATGATATTGTGGCGAGCGATCCGACGCTCCATGTCACGCGTCGGATCGCTCGCCACAATAGTAACATAGAACTTTTAAGCATTTCATAGGCGACTACTATCCTGCTAAGTAAAAATTTACTTTGGGGAATATGAATCATTAACTAGCAAACCTCGCGGGTTAAGCTCTTTACGACGGGGTTTTTTTTCGAACTCACTACGTTACTGACCTAGCAAGGTCTTAACAGCTTCACCGGACTACTAACCCTACCTAACCCTACTAACTACCCCGGATTTTGCGGGGTGGTCGGGTTTTACAGCCTGACTGGGTCGCAACCACCATGTATATGGCGAAAAAGCCCGTCATAGTGATTCGCTTCCGCGGGTCGTGTTTCGGGATCAGCCTGTGCATATCCAGCTATTCGCAGGCCGGCATAACAGCGCCGACCAGCGATGGATAGAGTGTCACTCGGTGGTCTCCGTTGTTTTTGGACTGTACTGTGCTTACCATCAGGCAAAGTGCAGTCACTTTGCCTTGCTACAATAAACAAAAAAAAACTACTAAGGCGAGCGCTTAATGCACTCAGCCGATTGGGTCTTAATGACGGTCTCTTTTGAGTTTAAACTGCAACATATAATTACTGTTACGGTAAGTATCAGTTAAAAATGTACTGTTATGTGATATTATTTCAATAAATATACTTGCCAGGAAAAACTTGTACAAATTTGTACTGGTACATTTCGCCACGTCGCAGGGAATGTTGTTATATTTTTTTATGAATTTTTTATATATATTATTGGCAAACGAACGTGCAGCTCGCCTGATGGTAAGCGATTACCGCTGCCCAAAGACACCTGCGACACGAGGGGCACAGATGCGTTGCCGGTGCTTGAGAAACGAGTAGGCTCGTTTTTTGAAAGTTTGCAAATTGTAATGGTTCGGAAACGCTGCCACTGGGAACTCATCCCAGAATATTTTCAGGGGCTAGTCACAACAGTGTACCTGGAAATGCGTAAATATTTTAGTATTTTCACAAAGAAGTCTGGTCACTGCCTGTTGTTTTCTCATTTCAATGTTCGTATATATTACATTAATCACGTATAGAGTCGATGTAGTCAGGAATGGCAATAAACACGTCTTAGATACAGTCACTATTTATTTGGCCAGAGCTTCGCCTTACAATGCTTGGTACATATTAAGTGCGTAGATATCACCAACATCTTGCCTTTTAAAGGCCCATCTATATAAGTTAAAGCGATTACTATTTATACATAATTCGGCAAAATAATTTAAGTAACACAAATATAATAAAGTATGATCAAATTAATGTTATTTAAGCTATACAACAATTTTATATAATTATCCTTATTTATGTATCTCTAATATGTTTACTAATCTGTTTCGACATGTAGATCAGCGACATCTTGCCTTTCATGGCCGAATTATGTATCTTTAATATGGTGGCGCTAGTGTCAATGTGTCTCTCTAATATGGTGGCGCTAGTATCAATGTGTATCTTTAATATGTTGGCGCTAGTGTCGATGTATATTTATAATATGGTGGCACTAATATCAATGTTCCGGTCGTGTTGTAGTTTCGTCTCTTGAATGTGATGCAGCGGCACCGGAGGTTGGTGATAACACTCGGCCATCCTGAAGTAGCCGTGTCTCACGGCGTTTACTGTTCATACCTCGTGGATCCATTGTTTAGAAGACTGTTATCTGTAACAAATTTCTCTATCTGTAATAACTTTTTATTTTTCGAGAAAGTAAAAAGACTTTATCTAATATTCAAACATACATTTACAAAATGACCTCAAAAATAAACAAAACCTCCATCTTGGAGATCTATAATATGCACAGATAATGCTAAAATACACCATGCTTTATATTAAGTCTGTATGTGTAGAATTCTGAAAAGCTTCCCCGGTTTGAGTTGTCAGTGCGTGCTCAAGTGGCGATGAGCTCGGCGTGTACCGAAGCCTGCTAGGATCTGCAATATCTGGTTTAAAATATCAACCGAGTACTTTATTAGGGCTATAATGTTCTTTTTTTAGTTCGTTAGAAACTATTCGGTCATGAGTGACGAATATTACGACCACAATTTTCTCTGATATTTGCAAACGAAAAAAAATTGACTTCTCGTTTAACCTCTTAGTTTTAATTGAATGATCTGCCTTATAAAGTATTTGTTTCTATACGCAGGGTATATTTTGTAGCATATATACTGTGTAAGTATTATATTTGTTGCTACAATAGCGTTACCATAAATAAAATACATTCGTAGTAAATAAAGAATTCGTAATAAACATTGATTTGTAGTCTAAGTACGACCTCCATAGAAACGTCATTTTTCAAAGTGGATGGGTGGGTCTTCTATTAATAAATATTAATAGATAATAACTAACAATAAAGAGAAAAAAGTAACGAAAATAACAAATAGGAATAAGAAAAAGAAAACAATAAAAACTATTCTGAATGTGTATTCGGAATTGGCTCCAGTTCTTGCGCGTCTTTTTCGGTACTCCTATTGTACAGACGTAGTGCCAGTATCTTGGAAGTCCGCTTTTGTGCACCCGATCCCAAAAAAAGGTGACCGCTCAGAGCCGTCGAACTATCGGCCAATCGCCATCACTTCCTTGCTTTCCAAAATAATGGAGTCCATTATTAACTGTCAGCTCTTGAAGTACCTAGAAGAGAACCAGCTTATTAGCGACCGTCAATATGGCTTTCGCCAACGTCGCTCAGCTAGTGACCTTCTAGCCTTCCTGACACATCGATGGGCAGAGGCAGTCGAAAGCAAGGGTGAGGCTATAGCTATAGCCATAAGTTTAGACGTAGCGAAGGCTTTTGATCGGGTTTGGCACAAAGCGCTTCTCTCGAAGCTTACTTCCTTTGGACTTCCCGGGAATTTATACAATTGGGTATCTAGCTTCCTCACGGGCCGAAGCATAAAAGCCGTAGTAGACGGTGCATGCTCCGATTTGAAGCCTGTGAATGCTTGTGTCCCACAAGGCTGTGTACTATCCCCTACTCTCTTTCTTCTGTATATCAATGATATGTTGCAAGTAAGCAACATTCATTGCTATGCAGACGATAGCACTGGGGATGCTCTATACACTGGCCATGCTAATATTTCCCGGGAACGCATTGTTGAGTGCCGAAATCAACTTGTGTCTCAAATGGAGACGTCACTTGAACACGTCTCGCATTGGGGTAAACAAAACTTGGTCCATTTTAACCCCACAAAGACACAAGTTTGCGCCTTTACCGCGAAAAAGGCAAAGTTTGACGTAGTGCCTAGCTTTCAGGGAGTTCCCTTAGTCGCCAAGCCCAGTATTGGTATCCTCGGCGTTGACATATCGAGCGACGTTCAGTTTGGCGGTCATTTGGAAAGCAAAGCATTGTTGGCCTCCAAAAAACTAGGTGTCCTTAATAGGGCAAGACAGTATTTCACACCAGAACATCGTTTACTACTTTTTAAGGCGCAAGTCCGCCCACACATGGAATACTGTTCTCACCTTTGGGCTGGAGCGCCTCAATATCAGCTGCTTCCGTTTGACCGCATCCAGCGCAGAGCAGCTCGAATCGTCGGCGACGAGGTAATATCCGATCGGCTCGACTCATTGGCACTGCGTCGGGACATCGCGTCTCTTTGCGTTCTTTATCGCATTTACCACGGTGAGTGTTCAGAGGAGTTGTTTGGACTTATACCTGCCGCTAATTTCCAACATCGTACTACCCGCCAAACACTAAAATTTCATCCACACCACCTGGATGAGTGGAGGTCTTCCACGGTGAGATTTTCAAGGTCGTTTCTGCCTCGTACTTCGACCTTGTGGAATCGACTCCCAGCGGCGGTATTTCCAAACAATTATGAAATGCAAACTTTTAAGAAACGAGCGTATACTTCTATCAAAGGCCGGCAACGCACTTGTGACTCCCCTGGTGTTGCTAGTGTCTATGGACGGCGGTGATCACTTACCATCGGGTGACCCGTCTGTTCGTTTGCCTCCTATAATATAAAAAAAAAAAAATGTGACTGTACTGCAATTAGTATTGACACTGTCACACAGATGTCAGCGTCGCGTGGGTGTAATAGGGACGATGAACGAGCGCGGTTGGGCCTTCTCCGCCTTTACGTTGATCGCGTCCCTCTGATACGTAAATTTGCGATCAGCGCATCTACATCAGAGCGGTTAAAAAGTTTGACGCGTACTATATTTTTTAAGCGACATAATAAAGAATAATAATAATAATTTTTTTCACGACACTGTAATTAGCGAGAAGTCGCCTGCTAACCAGATGATCGTACGCACCGACCTGCAAAAACTGTTAAGAATAATTTAGCAGTGGTATGCACTGAAATTGCCCTCATCGATAAAGTTGATGTTAATTGACAAACAAATTCTTTTAAATATAAATACTACGTAATATAATTTCTGTATTCATTCAAACTTTTATTCATGTTATTAAATTTCGTCGTTCGAACTTTTTACATAATTCACAAAGGTTAAAAGATTATTTTTGTATATTTCCACCAAAGAATTGTATAACTTCTCTTATACATAACACTTTTTATATAGCATGGTCATATATGTAGAGATCGCTCATTATTGAATTTTTAGCAATTACGTTTTTGCCAGTTTATAATTTTGTACTGTATACTAATATTGCAGAAATACGTTCAATTAACCTGTTTATTTTAATATTATCAAATAGAAATTATTACCTTTTTTTGTATCAGTGCATTTAACAAGAATGTCAACTCAAGCCAATTCCCAGCAGGATGCCAACTTGCAGGGAATTCCTTAAATTATGGTAAATTTTAATTTTATCAGTGCTGTGTACAACCTTTGGTACAACATTTGAAATAACATAAAATAAAACATAGTGGTAACAAACTTTATTAAAATCATCGAAACTACTATATATTAAAATACGTGTGACAAGCCTGTTGATAATCGAACCGTCAACACTAATAATTCTATTCCATATAATAATTCCAATGAAACATTTTGTGGGTATTGGCAATATATGGTGTTGTCATTCGACCTCGTTTTTAAGCACTCACCTAAAATGTCCGGTGAAGCTGTACAGGCTCGTCAGGCTAACAGTCAAGTTAACCTTCATTCAACGTCTCTGCACTGATTTGAAAAAAAAGAAAAGAATACCAAAATAAGATTCATACATTAGGTCAAAACGTTTTCAAGTCTACACAATGGGATTCAGGTAATCTTTTAAGTAAAAACCTTTACAAAATAGTAACACGTTTTCGCTCGAACGTCTTATATAATGTTTATCACGTATGTTTATATTTTCGCCATATTTATCCACCATCACAATGTCTCCGTGTAAATGTAATTTTTTTATTAAACTTATGAGTTTCCTATATGATAAGTAATCGATTACAAAATTGAAAAAAATATGATTAGTCTGTTATTTTAAATATGATCATACAAAGTGTTTTATTAAGAACTCCAATTTCGTTTTAGCAATAAATGGGAAATTGTATATTATATTTGTCGACCTCTAAATAATCCCGACTAATGGAACTCTCTAGTAATAACGTGTTCCCTATGTTATAAGCGGATCCCCTAGAATTATTTCAATGATTGAAAACTAATATGGTAATAAGCTTCTACAATATTCTAAATTTGCGATTTGAGGTGTCTAATGGAATATTCGAATTTAAGAATCATTCATCTTCGACTAATGGAATGGGGGGGGGGGAGATGAAGGGAAGAGGAGGAGAGATGAGTCTCCGGCGCTCTCACTGACCGAACGAAACGCAACAATGCAAGTACTGTTACTTCACGTCAGTTTTCTGTGAGAGGGTGGTACTACCCCGGGCGAGCCGACCCATTCATGCTGAAACCAGTAATAGTTTCAGCGTGGCTCTACCACCTCCAAAAAGTGGGTGGTTGCGACCCAGTCAGGCTGTAAAACCCTACCACCCCGCTTTCGCCATTGCCTCGCTCGTTATTCAGCAGGGTGCACCACGTGCAGGTAACAAGGTTACATCCCAAAAATTAAATGTGTGAAATAAACTTATATTCTGTTCAATCAACTAGTGATTCAATTGAAATCCCAAAATTCTATTATGTAAGTCGAGAAACGCATTCAGCTGATTTGAATAATGCGAAATATTCGAATAATTCAAACTCTGAGTAATTTCAATGGGCTAAATTATTCGAATGATCAGTTCAAATTATTCGAGTATCCAAGAGAAAAACATTCAGCTGGTTGGAACAGTACAAACTGTTCGAATAATTCAAACTTTGAGTAATTACAATTATTCGAATAAGCAGTTCAAATTATTCGAGTATTCAAGAGAAGAACACTCAGCTGATTCGAACAATGTGAACTATTGAAATAATTCAAACTCAGTAGTTTCAACAGTTAGAATTATTCGAATAAGTAGTCAGAATTATTCCTTTATATATTATTCCTTAATGATGTCCTTATGTGAAATAAGGGTAAGAAGAAGAATTTGTTGACCTTGTAGCGTGCTGGCCATTAAATATTGTCTATGCACACTGGCCCTTTTTGAATATGAACGACATATTCGATGTGACGGACGGTTATATAATTTTCCTCAAGATACAAGTCCATAAATAAAAGTCTCGATTGCAAAATCAGTGTTTAATTTATCATACATATTGTATTGAACACGCCCCCAAAATTGGTGACCCTCGACGCCTGTGATCAACGCTCCAACATAATCGGGCGATCACAATTTTTGCAACACAACATCGAGTGCCGAGACAACGGTGACTTCTACCTTGCACTGAAAATTTTACGACAATTGTAGTCAAATACGTAGAGGACAGAACCTCAACTTGGCAACGTCGTGATACCGAGGCTCCTACAGTGGTTCACACTACTGTGACTAATAAAATCACAGCCAGCTGACGCCTGAAATATCAACCATCTACAATATGGACTCCACTGCTGCGCAATTAGCATCACTAAAGGAGATGGTGCAGCAACTACAGCATGAGGTGTCTTTACTGGAGAGCCAACAACAGCACCAGCAGCATGCATCCCGTAGCCGCTCCACATCTTCGACCCACAGAAGACGAAGCCACTCATCTGCGCTCCGGTGTTGGTATCACAAACAATTTGGTAAGAAGGCAAATAACTGTACTGCACCGTGTACCTGGACTGAGGAAAACTCGGAGCAGCAATCAGTAACGGATGGCACTGATTGCTGTTCATTAGATAATAACCGTCGCTTATTTGTTACTGACAGGATTACGAAGCACCAGTTCCTGGTCGATACGGGGTCTGATGTATGCTGTTTCCCGTATATCTGGCTTCGAGAAAAGAGGTGTTCCTCTAACTGGGAGCTCAGCGCAGCTAACGGCAGTTCCATCAGAACTTTCGGCAGCGTCAATCTCCGGCTCGACTTGGGACTACGCCGTGACTTCAGTTGGGAATTTGTAGTCGCAGATGCCAGTACTGCTATAATTGGTGCAGACTTCTTGGCACACTACCAACTTTGGCAAATTGTCACAGCAAGAGGATAGAGGATGGTAAGACTGATTTATCAGTACTCGCTTCCACAGCTATTATTGCTCACTCCAGCGTTAAGGCTATATTAACGACATATTAACGATTTTAGCCACAATCTGGCAGGTTCTAAAATTTTTAGTACTATCGATCTTGTAAAGGCGTACCATCAAATACCGGTATACCATGAGGATATCCCGAAGACCGCCATCGTTACACCATTTGGCCTCTTCGAATTTCCCTATATGACCTTCGGTTTACGCAATGCTGGACAAACGTTCCAAAGATTTATTGATGAGGTCACATGAGAACGATTCTCTTCACAAAGACCATCTCAGAATATTGTTCAAACGACTACAGGATTACGGTGTCATAGTGAACGCATCAAAGTGTGTATTTGGCGCCGAAGATGTTGTTTTTCTAGGTTATACCATCAACTCTAAAGGGACTCACCCTCCTCAGGATCGAGTACAAGCTCTACTGGATTATTCACAGCCTAAAACTATCCAGGGTGTCCGTCGTTTTCTCGGTATGATGAATTTTTATCGCCGCTTCATACCTTATGCTGCACAGTTTCAGGCTCCACTAATTGACGCTGTAGTCGCTACCAACGGTAAAGGTGCGAAACCATTTTTATGGATGCCCAAGTTGCCTGATTCATGTAATTCGCGACCTATCTGAGCTAACCTAAACTTAGCTACATATATGAATACGCGAATTACATGAATCAGGCAACAGCCTAAGCATATGTAGCTAAGTTTAGGTTGTTGTGGGATCGTGTTTACAGCAACAAGTCAATTGTCAATGGCATCCTTTAGCCTTTTTTAGTAAAAAGTTGACTTCCAAACAATCTCAGTGGCCTGCTTATTACCGTAAACTATTAGCAATATACGAAAGTGTACACCATTTCCGATATATTTTAAAAGTTAGTAATGCAAAAAATTTCACTGACCACAAACCTCTATTGTATGCTTTTGTACAAAGACGAGAGAAGCTACCTCCTGCACAGCTGAAGCAATTGTCTTTCATCAGTCAATTCACAACTGACATTCAGTACATTAAAGGTTCTGACAACCTTATTGCTGATGCCATGTCACGAATTGAGGCAATTTCATTAGAGCAAGAATATGAAACCTTGGCACGTTCTCAAGGCACTGATGAAGAACTTCAAACATTATTGAAAGACGGTTCAAACGTTAAACTAACAAAAATTAATATACCTGGTACTAGCGTTTCTCTGTTTTGTGATGTGTCCACAGATAGGCCGCGCCCATATGTGACTCCCGAACTCCGGCGGGCTGTTTTCAATAAGCTGCATAATTTGAGCCACCCCGGCGCACGAGCTACCACCCGCCTTGTCACCGAGCGGTATGTCTGGCCATCAGTTAATAAGCAATGTCGTGAGTGGTCGCGAGCGTGTCCAGCGTGCCAACGCAGTAAAGTTTCCAGGCACAATACCGCTCCCCTCAGTAGTTTCAACACCCCATCTGGTCGATTCCTCCATGTCCACTTGGACATCATAGGACCCCTGCTCGTTTGCGATGGTTATCGCTATTGCTTAACTGCAATAGACCGGGTAACGAGGTGGCCAGAAGTTTGGCCAATGCGTTCCATAACCGCAGAAGAAGTGGTAGAGACCTTTACTAGGGAATGGATCTCTGGGTTTGGCATACAACTCTGTATCACAACCGACCAGGGTACACAATTTGAGTCCGATTTATTTCGAAGACTCCTCATCACCTTTGCTACTACACGAC
>MU159203.1:46288-59846 GCA_015888305.1 Antheraea pernyi
CACTCTGTATCACGACCGACCAGGGTACTCAATTTGAGTCCGACTTATTTCGAAGACTCCTCATCACCTTTGCTACTACGTGTAGTTCGTCGTGACGAAGGACAACCGCATACCACCCACAGGCAAATGGTATGATAGAGCGCGTACATAGGCAACTTAAAGCCTCTTTAATGTGCCATGAACAGTCCTGGCTAAACGCTCTACCATTTGTACTCCTAGGCATGCGTTCCGCTTTTAAGGAGGACCTCAAGTGTACAGTCGCCGAGCTCATGTACGGTTAAACACTGCGACCCCCAGGTGAACTACTTGTTGCACCACAGAACCCTATTATCGGTGAAGATCCTGGTAATCTGGTCGTTAGGATGCGCAAACACATGTCGAATATTCGACCGGTACCGGCATCTCGCCATGGTAACCAAAAGTCTTTCCTTTTTAAAGACATATCCATAGCAACGCACGTATACTTGCGTCATGATGGGCGGCGTGAGGGTCGCTTACAAAAAGCGTGGGCGCAACACGAATGTAATAAGATCGAATTTAAATTTATTTAGCGGCGACGGCGCCGAAATCTAAAAATAGACATAACAAAATTATTATTATTGAATCAATGCTTTACACATTCATTTATAATTATTTTATTTTATATTTTTTACTTCTTAATTATTTAAACTATATTATACACAAATACTATTTGACATACATACTGTTATTGCCTGTAAATGGGGTCATATTGTAGTCTGGTGAAGCTGTTAAGACCTAGCTTGGTCAATAGCGTAGTCAGTTCGGAAAAAAAACAAAAAATGGGGTCATATCTAGGTGTTAATGTTTACATTAAACTGTACACTTTATTTTAATAAGAATGTTGTTGACTCTGTTGGTAATCTAGATAAATAAATAAATGATAGGGACCCCAAGCTATAGCTTGGGAGGATCTTATAAGAGGCCCTGATATATGTAAGCTAAAATTCCAATTACCATAATTTATTATTGACAAGGGGCTCATGATGAATTTGGAAAACATAAAATAACTCAGCACAATCCCTCAAGACATTTTGGACTCTTAAAGATGTTGCCATCTTTCTACCGATGATAATAAATAGACTATCAATAAAATGTCTATTATGTTTCTAATTTGAATGACTCTACAGAAATTTTAAACTGAAATAATGTTCTAAAAAATCACAAGAATATAAAAAAGTACACAAAAATAGCGAGAACTCTTGAATGTAGTAATGTAAATACAAGAGGTATCTAAAATTGGTGATGCCGAGATAATCAACATTCTTTCTCATATTTTTTCTGTGTCAACATACCATGATGTTGCTATCATGTTAACATAATTTGTTGGCAATTGTTAATCTATTTTCATGTTAAATCAGGTTCGAAGTAGCTATTATAACCAACAATAATCCAGCTGGATAATCCTTACACGGGTTAGGATTTATTTTAAAACTGAATTCTTTGATATCTAGCAGCTGATCATATTTATCGTCTACATTTAATACAATTCCATTATCTTGGAGCTCTCTATCATGCCATAAATAATCAAACCGAGCCAAGAACATAAGAAATGTATAAGTGTATATGTAATTATAAAATTCCATATTTTGTGTGGCATACTATTCTTTTATTTTAAGAAAGTTAATATTATATATAGATTTCATTTAACTAATGTGATTCATAATATAAATTACTTTAATTTCAGGGTGGGTCATCTTATACTCTCAGGATGTCATTTCAAGGCTACTTAAGGTGGCCCAAAACATTCCATACTTCTGGATTGATGATGTTCACATAACTGGAACTGTTGCTCAGAAGATTGGCGTGGCCAGGACACATCTATCCAACCTATTTCTGAATTCCAGAAGAGCTGCATTACTTAGGATGTTAGGGCCAGATTATGTTGGACAGTTTTTATTCGGACCTCCAGATTTGAGTGTGAAAAAGATTATACAACTTTGGGAGGTGACATCTAGTTAAGGAGCAAATAGATGCAATAATCTCTGAAGTGGAATTGATGGAGGAAGTGGTAATTTGCGATTGTAAGAGGACTCAAATTGGAGGAAAAGCTTTTAGAATGCTATAAATATAGTTGGATATTATTTGCAAACACGATGTCGCATGAAAACATTCTAAAGAAGAAAGAAACAATGTATATTTAGCATACACTGTAACTTTCTCTGATTTTAGCTGGTGATTAGATTATTTTAAATGTAATTCAGTGTCATGCAAGTAAAAAAAAAGAAATATATATTTTGAATTCTTTGTCCTGCAAGTTCTTATAAGTATTATTAATACCCTTGTCTAGTCATGTAATGCATTACTATATAATAATTGTTGAATCGTGTAATTGTGTAGGTATTAATAAACCATTTTTGTTATTTTAACTTCTGAATTGTCGCGGCTGGACCTATTTTGACAGGGATTTATTTCACTAGCAGATAGCTGAAAGTACAGCGGGCTATTGAGGCTAAATTAGACTAGTTGTTAACCGTGTCTTCGTTCGCAATACTATCTCCAAAACGGTTCGATCGATTTTCACGTGACTATCACTGGCAGATAGCGAACGTCATAACAAGTTACTTAGTTTATTTTGATTTAGACTAGCTGTTAACTGTGGCTTCGCCCACATTACTAACTCCAAAATGGTTCGACCAATTTTTACGGCTCTTTCTCCGGCAGATAGCGGACATTATTATATGTAATTCAGTCTAAATTCATTTACACTAGCCTTTAACCGTGACTTTGCCCGCAGTATCTCCCAAATGGTTGGGCCGATTTTCACGAGACTTTCACTGGCAGATAGCTGAGCTTAATAATGCATGGAAGTAATTGAAGTTATTCTATTGCAACATCCCTACAGCTCTTTGCATTTCATCTGCCATCAAATGACGTCGCTTCATGACGTAAAGAATATCTAACAATTCAATTTTGTCGCTAACTTTATTTAAATGGTTGGTAAAATTATAAAATCAAGACTAAACGTAGCAATTAATAATGACGGGAATAATAGTAGGTAAAAGGAAGATGTTTTAGTTACATAATACCAAGGGTAGGAACAGAGGTAGGTAGAATAAGAGAGTAGAATAAAACAGTTTAAGACCTATTAACACAGGTCCTTGCTAGGACACGAGTAGCATTGTACGATCCCTTGCAATTACGGTCTGTCGGTACACCGTGGGGTTTTAGTCTGTGCGAGTCGGACATAACCCACCCTCTCCCCCGGGAGGGTGGCGAATGCATAAGGGATTTCCACACGTAAAAAAAATATAGGACACGTTGCGTAGAACTGCTTGTCGTCTTCTAGAAGGCACTAAGTGTAAGAAGGACGAATTGCTCGATCATTAATATTCACTAAATAAGCTATTTCGGTTGTCCCTGAAGTTGTTATAGCGTGATGATGTAATGCAACAAAAATAAACGTATTAACATTAGCTATGATTACCGATGAATTCTTTCGGCGTTTAAACTCTCAAAAACTGGATAATCAGGTTTCGCGCATGTATGTAGATGTGTTCGAAATTAATTTGCTTCTATAATATAAGAATGACCGGAATGTAAGGTTATTACATTTGGAAAAAATACTTAAATAAAATCAACATATGATATAATGTTTAAAATGGTATATCACCAATGTTTTATTAAAGTGCTTTATGTATTTCTGGATGATATTTGCATTCACAATTAATCGATAAATGAACATGCAAATGTTTTTTATTTTTTCTTCTTCTTCTTTTCTGCAGGCTCTCGGTCCTCACCTTTTTTTGCTATCGTTTTATTTAATGTGTAAGTTAAAAATCGTATCTGTGAGCAACTTTTAGGTGTGTTTTATTATTATTATTTTATATATTTATTTCTTTATTTTTATGATTTCATTTAACTATTTTATGACGGGTTTTTTAAAGAGGTTATTGCCTCTATGGCGGTTTCATTTTGATCCTTGTTTGTAACATGCAAATGTTACAAATAATTTATATATATAGTTTAATATAATGCATTTACAACATACACACGTTTTAGATAATTAGTTTTAGTTACATAGTTATCGCTCAAATAATTAATTCATCATAACATTTTTACATCATAGAACCCTAAAGATATTATTTTAAAAATAAAATACAACGTTATAACGTGAAGAACCATCCTAACATTTAAATTAGTACATGTTGCTTAGACTTTTTTGATGAGTGTAATATAAAATGATTATTGTGTTAAGATATATGTATATTATATATAGGTATATGTGTCGTTTCATTTCAATATGAGCTAAATTCAATTTTCATATAACATGTTTAATTTTTTTAAGATGTCCAGTTTTTATACGCCAAGAACGAAGCTCAAATTTGACTGTTCATAAGGTTTTAGTTATTTTTCAAGATCTTCAAATTTTGTATCTGTACAATATGAAGATTATAAAAAAAAAACTTTTTGGAGGGTTTTAGAACTATTATTTAGTGCTTAGAGCTGGACTAGGGATGGAGATTTGAGATAGAATAATTACTTTGTAGATGTACAAAAAACGATTACAGTAGTAATCGATATTAAACGTCTAATCCAACTCTGACACTATAAAATCTTGATTCGATATTTTCTATTTAGATAAAAATAAAGTCACACAATAATTTATAACTAAAAAAATTGGATAATCGATCCTCTAGACCTGGATTTTGTTATAAATCGATCTCACAGATCTATAATTTGATAATTTAGATTGTTTTAAAAATCGATTTTTTTGCGAAGAATCACCATCCCTAATCTGGACACTTTCATATGTCCCCCAAATGCGACATTTTTTTATTTTTGCCCTCCATATGTGATAGATAGCGATGGATGCATTTGGCATAGACGTGGCGAATCTTGCCTAAATATAATATTCTGTAAAAAAAAAAAATAATTTTTATTATTTTATAGGCTCACTTGGGTGGTATTTAGTTATAGTTAGATCCTGTAGATGACGCTGTTAGCAAGATAAATAACCTTTTTTTTAAGTTTCTTTATAAAAAAAGATACCAAACATTCTAACTACCACTATCTCTTAATCTCTCAGATATTAGTTATGTCCATGACTTCGCATTATTATTGTTGATTATAATGACTTATTCGTAATAAATATCCATGTTACAGTAAAAATGACATTGTGTAAATAATCTACAGCGCCACCTAGCGGCCAGTTATAGCAAAATAAAAACTAATGAAAAGACATTTAGCTGTGCCAAGCTTAATAATGATCGCGCATATCAATCTAATATATACGCCACAATATCCGTTTTTTATATATAAATTTGGTGGGAATTAAGTTTACAACTTTGAGAAATAAAATCACTAATGACGGAATAATTTTGTATTTTATTACATTCTTTGATTCGTAAACTGGTAAGTATAAAGCCTTAAATTATTTTATAACAAATAATTGTGAAAAAGAATATGATAGAATATAAAAATTGATTTCGAGAGTGAATCATTTTTGGGTATCAAAATTTCATTAGCAAGCAATGGTAAACCATAATGAATTAAAGGAAGTGAAGGATCAAATCATGAAACTAATCAAGTCTGCTACTTAATGCTACAAATATCTCAAAACGCATTTACCTTGCCTTCGTCAAGTTTTTTGGCCGCTCTGAATGTAGCCCTAATTGCGGGCTTGCGCATAATAACTATAGTTGAATATAAAATAGTCAAAATATAGGAATCTAAAATTGATATCAATTCATCCTTAAGTTATTTCGATGTTATATAAGAGACGTATTTATACATATAATGTGTTCTGCACAACTATATTTAGAACGGTCAAAAAGTTTGGCAAGGATTGTATATAGTATACTAAAAATTTACGACTTCAAATTCATTATAATAAAAATCACTCAATGTAACTTCCTTTTAAAATTATTCCTACAAAAAAGTCCGTGATGGTATGCGTCTATCTCTCAAGAATAACTCACAGTAATCCAATGATTACTATATGATGCCAATGCATGTTATTGATATCTATAAGAAAATTATAACAAATAAAACCGACTTCAAGAAATTTATTCTAACAAAACGCGCCTAAACGTCTTTGACTGTATTGAGGATAGGAACGGTCATTCTTCGCAATAAAATCGATATTGAATCGTGGTGTGAAATCGATTAATGTAAAAATTAAAACATAGAGAATCGCTAATTCAAAAACAGAACTTTTAATTTTTTTTATTCCTTTTTTTTAATTATTGTACTGTGATGTTTTTATCTAAATAGATTTTTTTTTCTCGAACTGACTATGCTATTGACCTGGCAAAGTTTTCACAGCTTCATCGGACTTCTAAATAGAAAAAATCAAATCATGTTTTTATGATGTCAGAGATCGATTCGATGTTTAACATCGATTAAAATAATCAACTTTTCTAAGTCTAAAATTGATTAATCGATCTCATTTCTTGATCGCTAATTTAGGTAGCTACATTGTCTTAGGATTGTCATAAACCAACCAATATGTCAATCGCCGTACATTTGCTATATGATTTTGAGTAATTCTCTGGTGTATCTTCGAAGTCCAAGGTTCAAAACTAATTAAACTAAAATGAAACCCACTAGAAAATATTCCCTTTATAATAAACAATTCAATTCGATTTATAAGTAACGAAGTTATGAGGTAACAAACTTTACAAATACAACCGGCTGCGTACCTCCTTAATTTGAAATCGGACAAAAATATAAGCGTTATTTACGAAGCTATTTTAATCATATAGTATTAAATCCTTATCCAATAAAATAATGCTAATTACATTGGATAATTAATGTAGACTAAAATTACCAATAACATATCATTCCAATGAATGCTTAAGAACAAGGGTCATCATACATTTCTGACTATGGGCAACATAGACCCGTGTGAGGTATAACTGCAGGCATATTTCTTATGAAATGTTCAAAGACGATTTAAAGATTTGGTATGGCAAACGCAACCTGTGAAGTGCAATTCCCGACTCAATTGACTAACTATTCATTAATTATAAGCAATTAGAAAAGATAATTAGCAATTAGTTTCAGGGTTAAAATAAAGCCTATCTTAGAGAAATTGAGTTCTGAAATTATTGTTTAAAGGTGTCCATTGTCCAATTACACATTATTATATTACGATGCAGGAACCATTATACGAAAGGGCATTATATTCCTACTCACTTGCTGTACCTTGTGTTTCAGTATCGTTTACATCCTTCTAGTTAACTACATATGAAATACCAGTATTTGATGACCATGACTGTAGTAGATATTACAAATTTAAAATTACCTATAACAAAAAATATAGTATAATGATACTTAAGAAGACTCTTTGACATTGATGAACAGTCGATATCAGAATAACAAAAAAAAATAGGGGAATTGCATGTGTCTATAATAACTTTGACGCATGACACAATATTCGTAGGTTAATAATAAAACATATTCATAAATAGTTTTCGATATAAAGTTATTATTGTGCATCTTCTATATTAAAATTCAGTGTCATGGCATACTTTCATTAAAAAAATACATAAAAATAACTACTTATCACAGGTATTCAAGTAACATTAAAATTACGTCAGTTTTTTTCAAAATAACATTATAAGTAATATTACGTTGTCTATTTTACTAAAACAATATCTTCTTTATTCAATAAAGTCAACTGTACGTCAGGATTTGGATTTGTCTTTTTGCCTTTAAAGCTATCTTCAATATCTTGTAGAGTCCTGTCTTTAGTTTCAGGTAATAATGCATAGATTACTATAAGGAATACTGTAAGTGTCGCGGAATAGACTAAGAAAGCCCCTTCGACACCAACTGAAGAGTATAAATGAGGCGCAGTTTTCATGGACACAACGAAAGATGGGGTCAAGAACGAAGTAGACAAGGTAGACCCTAAACTTCTATAAGCTAACGGGAACACTTCACCACAAATCACCCAATTTAACGGCACTAAACCTAAGCAGAACGATACAGTGTATAAAATCATTAAAGATAATGGAGCGACATCTAAAAACCAAGATGAAGTCAATATTTCGGCGTCTCGCAGATATATAAAAACCGATATCGAGCTTAATGATAAAACTGTCATCACACCGCTAGTGAATAGAATCGTCCGTCGTTTGAAATATTTTAATAGAAATATAGCTAGAAATGCACAGATCGTTCGCAATAAATCCATGACAGTAAACTGCCAGGCGACATCTTTTGCGTCATCCTTGTCTAGGACGGCCTGAAGAATTATGTTACCATAAGCCGCAAACATATGAGCTCCACCAAACTCGAACACTATTAGCATACTTATAGCTATAATAGCAGGTTTGTAAAACTCTTTCTTCTTGAAAATCTTCAGGACGTTCTTGATCGGATCCACAGCTCTTCGAAATATGCCTTTTCGTGTACTTTTAACAGTTTCGTTTGTTTTCTCCACAGCTAATTCTTCTTTCTGTGCATTGATCATAGCTTCTAGTTCTTCGTTTTGCGTAGGACCTTCACCTCGTACCCATCTGAATGCTTTCTCTGCCTCTTCAAACTTTCCTTTAGATACCAGCCAACTCGGAGATTCAGGTGAGAGAGAGATAATAGCCATCGATATAAGAGGGAACATAGAGCAGACGACGGTCGTCATCTTCCAAGTTAACTGTGCTCCCCAGAGATGGGATAAGAAAATTCCTAAGCCCAAAGATATTGCGAAAGTTCCTAAGAATGCGCCTCGGTATTTTGGATCGGTGTATTCCGCTACAAGTATAGCTGCTAAAGGAGTCCTGAGACCCAGTGCTAAACCATGAAGAAGCCTAGCTGTGAGGAATAAGGGTACCGAATTCCCCAAAATGAAAACGATCCAACCTAGCAGGGCCGGGATTGTGCTGATAAGGTGCGCTTTCTGCCGACCGAACTTTGTCATGAGAACGGGTGATATGAAGTTCCCGACGATGCCCGTCACGCCAGCCACCGACGCTGAAAAACAAAATGGTTGGAATCAATGTAGGAAGTGAGTTTAATGAGTCAGAACGTTTCAAGGTTTGATCGTGAATTAGGTTTCGTTTATGAAAGTGTAGGTATTTGTAATATAAATGTTTAATAGATCCGGAAATCAATTAATATATTGTTCGTGAGATAAGAGCGTTGGTACATTGTGTACGGACTGAATGATATTCAATTGTCTGTTCAATTAATTAATGAGGTTAGAAATCGACGTATTCATTAGCGCCTATGATCAATATCGGTTTAAACAACGCTAAGGATTTTTGCCAACATAGACTTTTTATTTTTTCTTTTGCAATGTTTCAAGGTTACTCTGTTGTTGTGTGCGGATTGTTACTACGTTCTATTAACTCAATACACGTGTACGATTAACTTCCTACAGCACACGCTTCGAAACGATGCTACCTCAATGGTTGCGTGTTCAGAAACCATTTCATCCGATGTGGGCTCGAATGTTAATGAACTCTAGGTTTCGGTAAAGTAAGTTGTTGAACCATGGTGTGGAAGTTTCATGAAATGCTCGCCGGAAGGGTTTACAGGTATATTTATATTTTATAGGCTTTAGCATTTGAGTAAGGAAAAAAATGAAAAATACATTATTCAATTTAGCCCCTGAGACCATCATCATCACTTCAGAAAAAAACCCAGTCATCGAGAAGAACCGGCGATAAACGTGATCGAGTCTCTTGCCGGTTCTTCTCGATGACTGGGTTTTTTTCTGAAGTGATGGTGATGGTCTCAGGGGCTAAATTGAATAATGTATTTTTCATTTTTTTCCTTACTCAAATGCTAAAGCCTATAAAATATAAAAATACCTGTAAACCCTTCCGGCGAGCATTTCATGAAACTTCCACACCATGGTTCAACAACTTACTTTACCGAAACCTAGAGTTCATTAACATTCGAGCCCACATCGGATGAAATGGTTTCTGAACACGCAACCATTGAGGTAGCATCGTTTCGAAGCGTGTGCTGTAGGAAGTTAATCGTACACGTGTATTGAGTTAATAGAACGTAGTAACAATCCGCACACAACAACAGAGTAACCTTGAAACAGTGCAAAAGAAAAAATAAAAAGTCTATGTTGGCAAAAATCCTTAGCGTTGTTTAAACCGATATTGATCATAGGCGCTAATGAATACGTCGATTTCTAACCTCATTAATTAATTGAACAGACAATTGAATATCATTCAGTCCGTACACAATGTACCAACGCTCTTATCTCACGAACAATATATTAATTGATTTCCGGATCTATTAAACATTTATATTACAAATACCTACACTTTCATAAACGAAACCTAATTCACGATCAAACCTTGAAACGTTCTGACTCATTAAACTCACTTCCTACATTGATTCCAACCATTTTGTTTTTCAGCGTCGGTGGCTGGCGTGACGGGCATCGTCGGGAACTTCATATCACCCGTTCTCATGACAAAGTTCGGTCGACAGAAAGCGCACCTTATCAGCACAATCCCGGCCCTGCTAGGTTGGATCGTTTTCATTTTGGGGAATTCGGTACCCTTATTCCTCACAGCTAGGCTTCTTCATGGTTTAGCACTGGGTCTCAGGACTCCTTTAGCAGCTATACTTGTAGCGGAATACACCGATCCAAAATACCGAGGCGCATTCTTAGGAACTTTCGCAATATCTTTGGGCTTAGGAATTTTCTTATCCCATCTCTGGGGAGCACAGTTAACTTGGAAGATGACGACCGTCGTCTGCTCTATGTTCCCTCTTATATCGATGGCTATTATCTCTCTCTCACCTGAATCTCCGAGTTGGCTGGTATCTAAAGGAAAGTTTGAAGAGGCAGAGAAAGCATTCAGATGGGTACGAGGTGAAGGTCCTACGCAAAACGAAGAACTAGAAGCTATGATCAATGCACAGAAAGAAGAATTAGCTGTGGAGAAAACAAACGAAACTGTTAAAAGTACACGAAAAGGCATATTTCGAAGAGCTGTGGATCCGATCAAGAACGTCCTGAAAATTTTCAAGAAGAAAGAGTTTTACAAACCTGCTATTATAGCTATAAGTATGCTAATAGTGTTCGAGTTTGGTGGAGCTCATATGTTTGCGGCTTATGGTAACATAATTCTTCAGGCCGTCCTAGACAAGGATGACGCAAAAGATGTCGCCTGGCAGTTTACTGTCATGGATTTATTGCGAACGATCTGTGCATTTCTAGCTATATTTCTATTAAAATATTTCAAACGACGGACGATTCTATTCACTAGCGGTGTGATGACAGTTTTATCATTAAGCTCGATATCGGTTTTTATATATTTGCGAGACGCCGAAATATTGACTTCATCTTGGTTTTTAGATGTCGCTCCATTATCTTTAATGATTTTATACACTGTATCGTTCTGCTTAGGTTTAGTGCCGTTAAATTGGGTGATTTGTGGTGAAGTGTTCCCGTTAGCTTATAGAAGTTTAGGGTCTACCTTGTCTACTTCGTTCTTGACCCCATCTTTCGTTGTGTCCATGAAAACTGCGCCTCATTTATACTCTTCAGTTGGTGTCGAAGGGGCTTTCTTAGTCTATTCCGCGACACTTACAGTATTCCTTATAGTAATCTATGCATTATTACCTGAAACTAAAGACAGGACTCTACAAGATATTGAAGATAGCTTTAAAGGCAAAAAGACAAATCCAAATCCTGACGTACAGTTGACTTTATTGAATAAAGAAGATATTGTTTTAGTAAAATAGACAACGTAATATTACTTATAATGTTATTTTGAAAAAAACTGACGTAATTTTAATGTTACTTGAATACCTGTGATAAGTAGTTATTTTTATGTATTTTTTTTAATGAAAGTATGCCATGACACTGAATTTTAATATAGAAGATGCACAATAATAACTTTATATCGAAAACTATTTATGAATATGTTTTATTATTAACCTACGAATATTGTGTCATGCGTCAAAGTTATTATAGACACATGCACTTCCCCTATTTTTGTTATTCTGATATCGGCTGTTCATCAATGTTTGATTGAGTCTTCTTAAGTATCATTATACTATATTTTTTGTTATAGGTAATTTTAAATTTGTAATATCTTCTACAGTCATGGTCATCAAATACTGGTATTTCATATGTAGTTAACTAGAAGGATGTAAACGATACTGAAACACAAGGTACAGCAAGTGAGTGGGAATATAATGCCCTTTCGTATAATGGTTCCTGCATCGTAATATAATAATGTGTAATTGGACAATTGTCACCTTTAAACAATAATTTCAGAACTCAATTTCTCTAAGATAGGCTTTATTTTAGCCCTGAAACTAATTGCTAATTATCTTTTCTAATTGCTTGCAATTAATGAATAGTTAGTCAATTGAGTCGGGAATTGCACTTCACAGGTTGCGTTTGCCATACCAAATCTTTAAATCGTCTTTGAACATTTCATAAGAAATATGCCTGCAGTTATACCTCACACGGGTCTATGTTGCCCATAGTCAGAAATGTATGATGACCCTTGTTCTTAAGCATTCATTGGAATGATATGTTATTGGGTGGCAGAGATGCGAAATTTAAGGTGGATGTATGGTGTAACTAGAATGGATAAGATTAGGAATGAATATATCAGAGGAAGTTTGAAAATAGCACCACCACAGAGAAGTTAAGAAGTAATAGGTTAGCATGGTATGGGCATGTTATGAGGAGAGATGAAGACCATGTAACTAGAAAAGCATTGAGAATGACGGTCGATGGATATAAGAATAGAGGAAGACCGAAAAAAGGATGGATGGATTGTGTGAAAAATGATATGTGTGTAAAAGGTGTGATGACTGAGATGACATCTGATAGGCGAGCGTGGAAAAGGAAAACATGTTGTGCTGGGATAAGGGTATGAAGATGATGAATGAGTCTGTTGTATATGTAGGTGGAACTAAAACAAGTAGTCGTTATCTGAATCGTGTATTATTGCAATCACAACATGGTGGCAGCGATGGTAATGGATGGATGGATGGTAAATTTAATTGATATGTATTTTATTACTTAGCCCTAGACACCTGCAACATTTTGTTTTACAGAAATCTAAGAAGGACATCCACGTTACTTTCTTAATGTATGTATAGAAGATGCGCATACGAAGTAACGAGTATCGGCTAGTTGTAGATAAAGCCAATCTACAGTAAATATTTGTCGTTACATTTAATAAAAATGAACTAAATCCAATTTTAATCACTCATATGAGATTTTTAATTTTTTATAGATTTCCAGTCTTTATTCACCGTGTACGAAGTCCAAATTTCATAAGTTTTTTTTAATTTAATTTTATGATATTCAAATTTTATACGCTCAAAGTATGAAGATCTATAAAAAACTTTAAACCTTATGAACGATTAAAATTGGATTTGGCTCATTTTAGAATGGAACAACTCATACAGTACGATACTTGCAATAAATCTATTTCTTTGTCCGAAAATAGCCATCGCGTGATGATAGGTTATTAGTAAAATAATTGTAGTAAAATTACCTGTTTTATAAAAGGCTTCATCGTAACGAGAATTCACGGAGGAATTTTACCCTGAAATGAGAAATATAGACTGGTTAATTTATTTTATATTTGATTGC
>MU159203.1:60303-80191 GCA_015888305.1 Antheraea pernyi
TGGTTTATGGTCAGTTTTAGAGAGTACGGCTTGCTCTAAACGCCATGATAATTTGGAGTCCCTAAAACAATCCGTACGATTGGCAGTGAAGAATTTTCCCATTGAAAGAGTGCGTGCTTCTATTGATAACTGGCCTCAACGTTTAAAGGACTGTATTGCAGCTAATAGAGACCACTTCAAATAAGCTTTTTATATTTTAAATTCTGTTATGTTTATGTATTAAACTAACACAATGTAAAAGTAATAAATGTTATTTGCAATAGAAAATATTTTTTTCTTTGTTTCAGTATTTATGGCAAGACTAGGTATCTAAAAATACATTAACCTTACAAACTTTTGCAGTTAATGCACAGAGAGATGTCAATTCCAAACATTACCATCGTTCACGTAATGATTCACTCTTTAATAGCCTTTTGACACCAAAACACGTTAGACCTGGCGCTTAAAATTATAGTCCGGCAAATTGATAATACGATTTGGGACTTTGTTGTAAAACCTAACACACTAATAATGATAACTATTTATCATTATATTAGTTTGTTATTTAATTATTCATATAGATAACCCACCTATCCAGGAGGTGTCGTGGTCGGTTAGCATAACAGGTATACCTCCATTGCTCTTCAATTGTGCAAACAAGACAGCGGGGAACCCGTGTGCGCAGCCATGTCCAGCGATATTTAATGCCGCTCCGCTTACAACGAAAGCCTGGAATTTTTAAAGCATAATTGACACTTCTATACTAGTTTTAAACATTTATAGAATCCTTTATTAAAGTTTTTCTAACTATAATAAGCTCGCATCCAAGCACATCTCATTAGACATATTTCAGCGTCAAGCTTTTAAATTCAAAACGACAATCAAACACATTTTATATCCATGACTATATAAACAACATTTAGTAAATTATATTTCAACTAACGAGCCCGGTGAACGTTGTCACGCCCTGATAATAAAAGAAAACTTCACAAATTACTATTGACTATACATAAACCTTCCTTATAAATCACTGTCTACTGATGAAAACCGCATGAAAATCCGTTAAGTAATTTTGGAGTTTATCGCGAACTGACAGGCAGACGTGGCAGAGGACTTTGTTTTACAATATGATTATATTTCTACTATTACTACTCTTGATTATATTTGCCATCTTGACATCTTTCCATAGGTTTATAAAATAATTCATTTTCACTATTTGATTTATTTTTGCAAATAACAATAACCTAACAATTTCCCTATATAAAACGTTTTGTAGAAGCCTGAATTACTATATCTTGAACCGGTAAAGGAGGAAAAAAGAAATACAAAGGATTAGAAGGAGATGAAATAAATGTTACAATATTTGGAGTAACCTTAACAAGGTGTGCTTTATATTAAACTACTATAGATGGAACTACTTTAGAGGATGGGGTAGTGTCCTTTGTGCTATGGTCAGATATTAGAGTTGCATACAGATGGATAAGATGATATCTTCTTATACACCGAGTACTAAATGTAGGGTTACTGTGTACTTTCTTCCGCGTCTGAATAGGTTTTCCATTTTGCCTTCAGCTCGAGGGCATGATGGGATTATCAATATTTTTGACTAATGAGTCTGTTGTATGAAAACGTTGAGAAAACTACATGTGGCAGAGATGCGAATGTTAAGGTGGATGTGTGGTGTAACTAGAATGGATAAGATTAGGAATGACTATATCAGAGGAAGTTTCAAAATAGCACCAGTATCATATAAGTTAAGGAGTAATAGGTTAGCATGGTATGGGCATGCTATGAGGAGAGATGAAGACCTTGTAACTAGAAAAGCTTTGAGTATGACGGTCGATGGATATAAGAGTAGAGGAAGACCGAAAAAAGGATGGATGGATTGTGTGAAAAATGATATGTGTGTAAAAGGTGTGATGACTGCGATGACATCTGATAGGCGAGCATGGAAAAGGAAAACATGTTGTGCCGACCCTACTTAGGTGGGATAAGGGTATGAAGATGATGAATGAGTCTGTTGTATATGAAGGTGGAACTAAATAAAGTAGTCGTTATCTGAATCGTGTATTATTCAAATCACAACATGGTGGCAGCGGTGGGATATCATTGATAGGCGCGCCGTATGGAGAAGAATAGTGCTACTAGCAACACGATTTGCATAAGGCCCAAGGTTCAAACGTTGGAGTCGACAGAGGAAAGAAGGTCCTTCTCAATTAGAGAATATATACTTCTCTCTACTACTTAAGTCGCGTCGTTTAAAATTACAATAGCTTTATAGACCGAAGCGATTTTAATGAAACAAAGATTAAATGTTATTCAAAGATATGCTTTCTAATTCTCTTGAAGGGATTTTATCATGAAAAAAGAATTTTAGCAGTGATGCGTGTTCATACAAACAGACAGAGAGACAGGCAGAAAGACATTTCTAAATTTGATTGATATGTATTTTATTACTTAGTCCTAGAGACACCTGCAATTTTTTTTTTACAGAAATTTAAGAAGTACATCAACATGCGCATACGAAGTAACGAGTATCGGCTAGTTGTAGATAAAGCCAATCTACAGTAAATATTTGTCGTTACATTTAATAAAAATGAATTAAATCCAATTTTAATCACTCATATGAGATTTTAATTTTTTTATAGATGTCCAGTCTTTATTCACCGTGTACGAAGTCTAAATTTCATAAGTTTTTTTTAGTTTCATTTTATGATATTCAAATTTTATACGCTCAAAGTAGATCTATAAAAAAACCTTATGAACGACTAAAATTCGATTTGGCTCATTGTAGAATGGAACAACTCATACAGTACGATACTTGCAATAAATCTATTTCTTTGTCCGAAAATAGCCATCGCGTGATGATAGGTTATTAGTAAAATAATTGTAGTAAAATTACCTGTTTTATAAAAGGCTTCATCGTAACGAGAATTCACGGAGGAATTTTACCCTGAAATGAGAAATATAGACTGGTTAATTCATTTTATATTTGATTGCGATATAATTTTTTGGCGTGATAATGTCTTATAAATCGATGAACGCCGGCTACAGCCACTGCACGCGCATTGTCACGTTCTGCCTGAGCGCTTGGTGCAAGCGAGACTGTGGAACAAGCGATAGAGAGATCTAAGCGTTCGGCATCTATTTTTCTTCCACTCCATTGGCCGATAATTACTAACTAATTAACGTAAAATTATCGTCCGTAAACCAACTTTACAGTACAATTTTTTACCTATGGATACGAGAAAGTATTTACGTATCCATCTTTTTTCATAATGTTAAAGAATTAAGGCGTTAAAGTGTAGCAAATATACAAACACATATTCGCATCTTCTATACAGGCTGAAAGTTTAGCCAGTAGCAATATTTATGAGGAGACTTTGCACTCAATTCTCGTTCTGAATCAATTAAAAACATAGGTGCTTACTATTGGACCTAATTATCTAGAAAAATACAAAAATGATACGCAATCCTCTGTGTTAATGAATCCTCTATGTTATGTTAAAAATTACAGTGTCAATGATCGTCGGGTGTTTCCACTTTCACCTGAAAGTGAACGTTGTAACGAAATGAACAGAACAAAAGGGTTTATTTGGTCCGTTTTATTATAGAAGGTTATTAACTCCGGGTCGCCCCTTTCAACTTTCGGCACCGGTCACTGCACCTAGGTTTGTTAGGTTTGTGCTTATACTTTTTACTAAAACTTTATTTTAGGTTCTCTTTGTTGTTTATTAGTATTTGTTTTGATATTATTATTTTATATGTTAAATATGACCATGAACCATCATCTGTTTGAATACTGTAAGCGACTAACCTACCTAAATAAAAATGCAGCTCAACGTGCGTAAAGAAGTTTTCACTTTAAAAACCGCGGTACCCCAGAACGGATCTACTAATTTGACCATTTATGTTTTTGTTATGTTGGTAATTATCAGGGAAAGGTTTGCACGATAGAAAATGCTTGAAAAATTACACGGAAAAGTGAAAAATTTTTGTTATAATATCTCTATATAAAAAGTAAATGAGTGATTTCAAAAGACGGTAAGGTTTTTAAAAATATTGTTCGAATTTACAGATTGTTTGTTCAGTCGCTTATTTGCCGTTTTACTTGATTACATAATACAATGTAATATGATAGCAGTAATAATTTATATAGTGAATTACATATTTGAATGAATACAACACAAAAAAAGTGCGTGCGTACAAAGTGAAACTTCTTTGGCGAACTAATTTATAAGTCTTGTTTATATTTATACAAATCTAAAACTTTAGATTTCCGAGACTTGAAAAATAGATGAAAAATCTGCGTTTACTGCAAATGACGTCACTTCCGTTGCATAACTGCGTGACGTTACATCTGTAAAAAATTTACCCTCATGCGCCTAAAGAAGTTTCACTTCAAAAATATACTATTTTTCTTTATAATTTTACTACTCCGAATGGGGAGTTTTGTAAACGGAATAAGTGAGAATAGATTGGTTCCTTATGCTGTTAGTAGATGTCGCAAAAGTAAAGTTGGATGGAATCGCTTTTTGGATTGGCCAACTTGTTTTACATCCACTTACAGCACAATCAATGCTCAATAGTTATTAGTTATTAATAGTTATTAATAGTTATATTAATGTCCATAGTTGGATTTAAACTTGTCATTTTTTGTTGAGTTCTGGGAATATAGTACAAATGTAGCTGCAGGGGCTCCACAGGAATTAGCTAAATTTTGAATGAAGTCTATGAGAAAAGTGTTTAGGAACTTCTGCACTACCAAGTGAATTGTTACTATTAGATTCCTATAGGTAATTGCGCAATCCTTGACAAGATTCATGACATAGTTCCATCACTAGGTAGTTAGTCTGTAACAATGGACTAGGTGTCGCAATCGCGATGTATTTGCGTAATTAAATTCAGTCGTTTTTTATACTGACATCGTGTTTTTTTATGATTTTTACGTTACATTATAAATATGTTTACGCGTATCTTTGCTTCTATGCGTTGTTGACTATTATTAAAAAAAAATAAGTTGGTTAACTGATGAAAAATAACACTTGCTTGTTGACATAATTAGCTACCGATTTTATAGTTATTTTTGCCGTTACAATAACAAGAGTAATTTCTAAAATTTATTTCAACGGTTTTTTCTCTCCTTTACAGGTTTACCAACAGCTGTACATTCTATTCACACATATTATAAGAACGTAAATCTAACGCGTCTCTTCATAATTTCGTGAAAAAATGTCGTAGGTACCTTAGAATAAGTAATAAAATACACTTCAATAATGTTTAGAAATGTCTGTCTGTTTGTTTGAACACGCCCCATTGCTAAAGTACTGCGTTCACGATAAATCTTAAATCCTTAAATCATAAAGCATATCCTCGTATAACATTTAGTCTTAGTTTCATTAAAATCGGTTCACTCTATCAAAAGTTATTGTAATTTTAATGACGACGCGACGAAGTACGAGAGATAAATAAATAAAAGTAAATGGACATACTACATTCAGATATAAAATCATTTAATTACTGTTTTTTACATTAGATTCCACGTGGACGGGGACGCGGGCACAGCTAGTATACTATATGTTTGAACTACTTATAAGCAAAGACACGAGGTCATCGTTCTAGTTTTAAAAAACATTTAAAAAACTATCTATTAACATGGCAAGCGTTGCATGAATTTCAGTAAATAAATAAATGAAATAAACTGGTTGCATCATATGATCTCTGAGCTAGTGCGAAATCATTTGAAAATTATATCTAATTCCACAGCTTTACCATAAACTTTATTGTATCGTATTGGACAGTATTAGGTTACATATTAAGGGCATGTGTAATATTAATTTGTTATTATCATGTAAATGCGTCCGTGTAATTGTAATTTCGTCAATATATGAATATACAGCAGGCTTTGTCTGAAAACCAGCGCTGCAACGCTTCCACATGGAAGCTTGCAGCTTGTGCTGAGACAAAGACCTTTTCACTACATGCAACACATGTATCTCTTGTTTTTTTGTATTTATGTATATTCTTGTAAGTACGTGTTGTATGTATTGAATAAATATATCTTTCTTGCTTTCTTTTTTTCTTTCAATAGGTATTTTGGTATAACGTCTATGCGAATTATGAATTACTGCCTTTGCACGACACGCTGTTTCACGCGCGATTGGAGTGTGCAAGATTGAACACGAGAAAGCGTGTACGTAAATCCACGAGTGATTGTTATTGTTTATCTTTATACGTGCGTTTAACTCTGGAATAGGTGAGTTACTTCCGAGAACTGTGATTTATATATTTATTATTTTAAAGGGAATAAATATCTACCATCGAAACGAAAGAGGGAGATTTTACAGAGTTAAAGTGAGTTTAGTATGAGTTAATCTTTAGAGCTACTTACCTGTATGTGTTTTTTTTAAATATTCTCCTAAATGATTATTGTATCCAACATCCAACAAGATGGTAACCCCCTCGTTAGAACTTTCCATATAGTTTTTGTGGTATCTCAGAATTTATGGTCCGTGGTATTATTTCCCATCCACTTCGCTTGCGCACAATAACCGAACTATATTACGTAAAACACCACCAATATATCAAGAAATAGATTCAATTAACACAAGATTATGAATAAAATATAAAACCCACTACATGACAGACTAGTTTCCCGCAAAAAACCCAAACTGATAGTTATATTTTATTGTGGTCAAATTTGTTAATCATATTTTTATCAGTAATTTGGGAAATATTATTGATATTCTTTTGTCTTTTTTTTACAGATTAACGTCATTGTAACTGATAATAATTCATCGGCAATCGACTATGAATCGCTGGGATGGATTTACCAACATATTATATATATGCTATTAGAGATTCGTTCAAGTATCAACACCATTGAATAGTGATGAATCGATGATATTCATCGATCAAGCAGCGCAACACTTCTGAGCCCGTCAATATGTGACTTGGCGTGTAGTACTCTGTCAAGAAAGTACCGGGAATTGGTCAATTAAACACTAACTTGAAACATGAATAATAAATTCATCCAAATTTATTTTGTCGACTTCATATTCGGCTTATTCCGAAACAATACACTTACGGTAACTAATACGGTAAAAAATCCAATCGTCGAAACATTTTTTAAATGCATTTTTCGGAATGGACACACTTACGCTAACTAATAATCCAATCGTCGAAACATTTTTTAAATGCATTTTTTCGGAATGGACTTCATTTCTCGCAGTGTTATGTCTTCTATCGACTGAAAACTGGTACGTCAAAGTGTCAGTTTCAATTTTGGAAACAGAAGTCAGCCGGAGCCATATCACGCGAACACGGAGGTTGCTCGTTGGTATTCATTGCGTTTTTGGTCAGAAATTCGTTCACAATGATGACCTTGTGCGCTGGTACATTGTCGTGATGCAGAATCCTAGAGTTTTCTTTCCACAAATCTGGCATTTTTCGATGAATTTTCTCTCTCAATCCCTGCATAACACTCGGATAGTATTGTTTACTTACCGTTTGACCTTTTGGTGAGATTTGGCATGATTTCCGAGTGCACAACACCGCGATAATCGAAGAAGACAGTCAACATGACTTTGACTTTTGTTCAACTTTGGCATGGTTTCGGTTTGGGATTTCTTGGAAGGTGCAATTCCGAAGCTCGATAGAGATGAGTCACTGTAAACTTTTTGCAACATTTTCAACGATTCGGCACACGAAAATCCATTTGCAACGCGAAATTTGATACAACAACTTTGTTCGATGGTTTATGGTTCGATGGTCTATGGCAAAATCGCGAGACATACTTGAGATGAACTGACATATACGCGCACAGTAAAGAAACTAAATGGCATATGATGCTCAAACTCCGCCTCAATAGGGAGGACAAGTGTGCACACCTAACGACAAAAAGAAATTTAAGTCTCTTCAGGCGGTCTTTTTAAATTATCAATTCCCGGTACTTTCTTGACATAATGTAGACAAAATCGTGGTAACCATAAATAAATAATCATCATGCCATTGTATTTTTACATGGCTGTGTGGTAAGACGATACACTTGTTATCACTAAATATTATAAAACAAAGTCCTGTGCCACGTCGCCTGTCTGTCTGATCGCAATAAACTCGAAAATTACTAAACGGCTTTTCATGCAGTTTTCGCCAGTAGACAAAGTGATTTATAAGGAAGGTTTAGGTATACCTATAATTTGTCAAGGTTTTTTTTTATTATCAGGGCGTCCGCCTGGCCCGCTAGTATAGAATAATTATAATATAAATTCGGTAATAAAATCGAAATGGTTAAATTAAATGTCGTAACTTCTGGAGTTCCTTAATCTAAATTACTAATAATAACGAAGTAAAAAAGACATTTACTTAACAAAGCAATTACAAGTACAATGCAGTGAATTTTTTTATTTATTCTCAACCCAATACGCATGATGCTTATTGTAATCGAAATCCGATATAGTAAAAAACAAAGTTAAATAAACTCAGGGCGCGGTTTGCAACATTTTAACTAAGAGTTCAGAAGTTTTATAATATTACTAGCGGGTCCGGCTGACGTTGTCCTGCCTTGATAATAAAAAAAATCCTAAAAGTCATCTGCAGCACCACGTACCGGGTCCAATTGAATCTAAACTGTTCTTGAATCAACCTGAACACTGACAAAAAATTTCATCAAATTCTGTCTAGCTGTTTAGGTACGGTTCAGTCACATACACACGGACAGAAGAATTATATAGATACTAGCTTTTGCCCGCGACTTTGTCCGCGTGGAATAGTTACCCTGGGCTAACATTAACACGCAACGGAAGCTCTCAAAAAAAAAAAAACTGGTTTGAAACATTCTTCATCGGTGGTCCGCTCCTATTGGTCTTAGCGTGATGTTATATATCCTATAGTCTCCCTCGATTATTAAGCTATCTAACACTGAAAATCGGACCAATAGTTCCTGACATTAGCGCGTTCTACCAAACAAACAAACCGTCCTGCTTTTTTTTTCCTCGAACTGACTACGCTATTGACCTGGCAGGGTCTTCACAGCTTCACCGGACTACTAAGGTTGGCGCTTAAGGCACTCAACCGATATGGGTTTTAGGTAACATACACAAGGGTGCACGCACACCTCGGATTGGGTAACTAACTAACTAACTAAGCTAACTATTCTAAGCTATTCATACATATATACATTTGTGAACCATACAATCGAAATTGCATGATTCACAAATGAATACGTGTATATCGGAATGAAACGAACTAAAACTATTCGATTCAGTTCGATGAGGGAAAAAAACAAAACCCTCCCACCATGTGTATGTATGTGCACGTGTGTGAGAGAGATGATCTCATATGTGTGTTCAAGTGATGTAGGTGAGTCACTGTATCGCGATAATAATATCACGAGGGCTCCGCGCGGGGACGACCTAGGCTCGAGATATTATTGAGTACCGTCCTGCTTTGTAATATGTATTAGTATAGATTACTGATCTTCTCTCGTACTTACGCCACGTCGACATTAAAATTACAATAACTTTTTATAGTGTGGACCGATTTTAATGAAACAAAGACTAAATTATTCTTGAAGATATGCGTTATGTATTTCTTGGTGTGGTTTTATTGTGAACCCAGTAATTTAGCAGTGATGCGTGTTTATAGAAAATAGACAGACAGAATGATTGAAATGTATTTTTTAAACTTATTCCTGGACACCTGTGACATTTTTTTTCACGAAAATATATAAAGTACCGACACGTTCAATTTCCATTCTTATTATATCATTACATAGTATAAAACAAAGTCCTCTACCGCGTCTGTCTGTCTGTCTGTTCGCGATAAACTCAAAAACTACTGAACGGATGTTTATGCGGTTTTCACCAGTGGATAAAGTGATTCACGAGAAACGTTTTGGTATATAATTTGTCCAGGATTTTTTTTATAATCAGGGCGGGACAACGTCTGCCGGGCCCGCTAGTGTATAGATAAAGATTATTGGTAATAGAAGAAGAGTGTGCGTAGTGTCTTCAAAAGAATAATACAGAAGGTTGGAGAGAGGTACTATTGCTACGCGACAAAAGTTCTTTGATTGGTAGACATTGTTCAGAGATTGCACAACATCGCGGTTGCAGTACTCTCGCAGATGGTACCCAGCTGTTACTTCATGTTCGCTTCTGTTAGAACCGAGCTGTGGGTGTCTTTCTACGTTACGTTTATAGGTATATCCCGTTTAAAAGAAAATTGAAGCTGTCGTAGGAACTGCCGACAGAAGTGTAAACTCATAAAGATGGCATAATTGTTCTCTTTCGGTATTTTTAAATTAATTATAGTGTGAATTATTTAAATGTCATAATTTGTATATTGAAATTCTTAACATGTCTGGTTTCCACATCTATTGGCACATTCTTATAAAGTTTATTTATCAATCAAAATTATGATGACCTGCTAGCGCAATATGGCCGGCCGGTCATGCTTTTTTTTTTTCTCGAATTGACTACATTATTAATTGACCAAGCAAGGTCTTAACTGCTTCAACGGACTACTAAGGTGAGTGCTTAAGGCATTATTTTGACAACTAACTCAAGGGTGCGCGGCACACCTCGGCTTTGGCTGTTGCCTGATACATGCAATTCGCGACCTATGTAAGCTAACCTAAGCTAACTATTCATACATATATGAGTTGTTGAAACATATATGTGTACCAAGCGTACATAACTCAACAACTCTTATATATATTTCGTATCGGATAATATTCTAAACTATTTCAGTTTGATAAGGGAAAAAATATAAAACCCTTCCACTTGCATATGTAAGCGTGTATGCATGGACGTGTGTGGAGTTGACATGAGTAATGTTGTCGCAGTGATGTAAGATTTTGTGTCACTGTATCGCGCGAGCAGCGTACTCAAGGGCTCCACGCCGAGGGGGGCCTAGTCTGGTGTGCGGGAGCGAAATTTACCCCCAGACCACGGCGGCGTGATCTGTGGTTACGCGGGCGTGGGCGTGAGCACGCTCTGTTTAGAGAGACAGGCTGGTACTGATCGTTCACTGCCGTTATTTCATCGGGAGGGTAAAGTGCTTCTCGATGGTTGCCAGTATGTATGGATTTAATTTTCCATATAATCACAGTGCCTTCATTATGCCGTATATCGTGCTATTCCATCACATAAATAAGTGCTATGTAATAAACTATTGAACAAGATATTCTCTTCTAGTTAACCAACGGTAATATACGACCATATATATGTAATTGAAGGTATTATAGGTGGTAGAACCACGCTGAAGCTATTATTGGTTTCAGCATAAACAGGTCGGCTCGCCTCGACTCACAGAAACACCCACGTGAAGTAACAGTGATTGCATTATTGCGTTTCGTTCGGTCAGTGAGATCGCTGGATACCCACCTCTTCGCCTCCAAGACTGCAATTGTGCGTTTCGGTTTACGTTTCGGGTCGGCATTAAAATTAGAGAAAATGTACTCCGTGAGGCGGTGTACTTGATTTGTGCAAGAGTGTTCGGCACGAAATCCGAACTGCTCAGGTGGTATTAATTTTAAATCTGTAATCGAGACCTGGAGACGGTTCAGAAGGAGCCGCTCGTATAATTTACCTAATGTATCTAACAGGCTAACGGGCAATAGCTATCGGGAAGCGTAGCTTTTTTCCGGGCTTGTGTATGCCTATCACTACGGCCTTCTTCCAGGCGGCTGGAAAGTGGCCCTGGGACATGGCGGCATTGAAGATGCAGACCAATGGAGCTATGATGTGATCGGGAAGGGGCCGGTCACGCTCACTAGCATGTCATACGCGCAATTATAAGTTTATCTACTGCCAAATAATACCCTTCAACGCGCCTAAAGAAGTTTTCACTTCAAAAATATAACAGACAAAAAAATTACCTCGTCTATGCATTAATTCATTTATTTTATTCATCTATTTTGGTCCCCTTAATTATGTACTTGATTGTACTCATCGAATTTATGTCCAATATTCTTGCTTCTAGAACCTTTATTATGCAAGAGCATAATTGTTCCCTGGTAACAAATTCGCATATATTTCTTTGTTTATTATTATTATTTGGTATAACACGCTAGCAGCTAATAAGCTGATGCGTGTGTATTAAATAACTTGGAAATATCTTCGTGGTCCAAACTATTCTTAAAAGAGTTTATAGTGGGAACCATCACAACATTCTCCGGGAGTTTATTCCATGCTGTGACCACTCTATTAGGCAAGAAGTGCTTGACTGGGTTTCTTTTTGCTAACGTTTCACAAAGTTTTAAGGGATGACCACGTAAATGTTTATTGTCATTGAGCTTGTAAATATATTTAAGACTGGGCACATTGTAATAACCAGTGACCGTGACAGTGAGTTTAACATACCTTCTCTTCGACTGAGAAAAGCAGTTATCATCATTATTATCAGCTTGTAAGATATCCACTGCAGGGCCATAGAGTTAGAGGCTAAAGAAAGTTGTTTTCATGAGACCTAACTTTCCTTCTATTATATAATTATGCCATTCTTATACACCAGAGCGCACTACACGTTAACCGTTAAGTTAAATACGTAATCGAGAACTCTAAACATGCGTCACAATTATACATTTAAATTGTTTTAGCTAACTTTCACCAATTAACTGGTCGTCACATGTTTCAGACTCAGTAAGCCAGCAATAGTTTTTTTGGGTAATAATAGTGTTAGGTTCTACAATAAAGTCCCAAGATCATATTACCGATTTGTCGGACTTTAAGTTTAAGCGCCATGTCAAGCGGGGCTTGGTGTCAAAAGGCTATTATAGAGTGTATCAATATGTTAACGATGGTGACGTCTGGAAATGGCGACGCTCTCGAGTTTCCTGCCTGTTCTTCTCGATGAATGGGTTGCTTTTCGAACCGGTGGTAGCTTTTGACGTCCATAAACGCCTTCTCAGGGTCAAAATTGTATAAAGTGTTTTTGATTTGATTGATTTCAAATATACACGTCTAAGTAGTATATAATACCGAATTAAAATTGTATATTTTCGTCTCGTAATGTTATATATACTTTGAATAATTCATTAAAAAAAATCTTTTTAAATAACTATTGTGCTAGTTTTAATATCATCATCAAATGTATTGTCATGTTGACGATCCTAAAATAAATAAATAAACTTTTGTAATTTCTTTAATTATTATTAATTATTCTTTTAAATGAACCAACCGATTATTATGAAATGTTGTATATATACGTTGTTAGAAGTACATGAACGACATAGGGTACATTTCACCTAGAAAAATATACTATTCGCCGAAGCCAAATCTATATTAACACGAGTGAAGCTACGGGCAGAAGCTAGTCGTATATAGAATAATATCGAATATGTTTTTAAATATATTTATTAGTCATTATCTCTTATCTGTAAAAAAAACCTCGTGGTGATCTAGTGGTTAGACTGATTAAATATTAACCCGATGTCCGCAGGTTCGAACCCCGGCATGTACCAACGAATTTTTCCGAATTCGCGTACATTTACTAATTTCAATTGGTAACAGTATCGGCTGACGGAGAAGGAAACCGTCGTGAGGAAACCTGAAGCTGAGAAGTGTTCTTGTAGTACTACTGTATGTGGGTAAAATATAGAACTGTGAATTTCTCAGAGTTTGAAATCGCCAATACGTCGTGGGCTGGCATGGTGATTACACTCATCTTCCTTCGGGAAGAGGCTTATGGCCCTGCAGTGGGTCTCTTACAGGCTTTGTGATGATATTCGTATAAAATTTCATCTCCTTTTCGATAATCTCATAATATATCGGTTTTGTTAGCAATCTTTAAAGATCAGCGCATCTCTTTTTAAATATTCAAATTAAATTACATTATCCACGTTCATCCGCCTCATTGCATAACAATAAATATGTTTGATTACATAATATAATAAATAACTATAGTCTTCAAAAGATATACGTGGCCTAAAGTCATACGTGAATAGTCAGTGGGCCCCTTACTCCACTGGTTGTTTTTTTTAATCCGTCTTTATGACAACAATCAATGTAAATTCATTATGTCTACACAATGGCGTGCGAATTACTGAAGGCATAATTATTCTGTTGTTCGTTAATATTGCAAATAAATTGAATTCAATCTGTTCCAACATAGTGACAATGAATTGTTTATATTCTCATAGATATGAAGTATTCTAAATAAATTACATAATAATCATGGCTTTTGCACAATATACGGTAGTTAATGCTCAGACTATTATATTTTTAAATAACTAAGTAATTGTGGTTTATTTTAATATTTGTTTATTTGTCATAAATCACATTCTCAGGAGTAACTTAGTCTTTGTTTCATTAAAATCGGTCCACTCTATCAAAAGTTATTATCATTTGAATGACGGTTGGAGTTAAGTATGACAGGAGAGTAGTCATCTATACTAATATTATAACGCTGGACGGTTTGTTTGTTTGGTTGAACGCGTTAATCTCAGCGTTAATTTAAAGTCTGGTAGTCTAGTATTTAAATTATGTTGGTATTTTACTAAATCCAGCTTATTTAACTTTTGCAGACATATATTAGATTATCAAGAATATATTGGGAGGGCAGAATTAAGATACCGAATTCCTGAAACTCTTTAGTGATTCGTGATGACCCATATTATAAATTGCTCGAACTGCCCATTTTTGTAGTAGGAATATGGTGTCCAAATATGTATGAATTTCCATATAGGTATACTAACTGGGTAACGCTGTATATCGGAAATAATGTGGAGTGTTTATCTGTGTCGAGAATAAATCCATCAAGTTTCGCTTCGTTGTGGTCGAGCGAACACAATAACTAATGCTTCGAGGTCAATAACTTATAAAAAACCTGATTTATAAACGGAAGTAATATTACATTGATTATTTAATCATTCTTATCAAACAGTTGTTATCGTCAACTCGATGTTATTTTATATACATACTAGATTTTGCACGCGGCATCGCTCGTATTAATGCAGATTTGATTAGGGAACAGTGATTTTTTGAAGTGAAAACTTTTATAGACGCGTTGAACGGTATATTTGGCAGGAGACGAATTTATAATTTCGCGTCATGACATGCTACATAAGCATGACCGGCCGTATTGCGTTTGCGCGGCTTACGTCAGACTATCGGACGCGTAGTTTATCGGCCTGTGTAGGTACCTCTAATATTGAGGTTTTGTATTGAGATTGTGCAGCCCATTATATTGGTTTCAGCATGAATGGGTCGGCTCGTCTGGGGTAGTACCAACCTCTCATAGAAAGTCTCATAGAAGTCTATAAAACTTCGATGTGGAGAAGGACGCTGTGGCGACCACCACAACCGAGGCGGCAAAAGACTTACAGGAGAAACTGGTGCAGGCACACGGCAAAAAAGCCGAAAAGCGGGTGCGCACCATGGCGTCAATACTGGTAAATGGTTTCAGAGAGCACGATAAGCGTCCAAGGTTAATCGTGGATGAAGCTCTCATGAACCATTTCGGGACCATCCTGACTGCCGGCCGGCTGGCGGAAGCAAGCGAAATTCTCCTCATCGGAGATGTCAACCAACTACCCTACATTGATCGGGAAAACTTATTTCGGATGCCTTATAGCAGACCAACGGCCGTAGCTGGTATTGACCAACAACTCACTTGTACATACAGGAACCCGATGGATGTAGCCTATGCACTGAGTCAAGTATACGACGGTATATACTCACCGAAACCGATAGTGAGATCTCTGAGCATAAAGGGCTATCAGGGCGAACAAATATCCTCACACACCCCCGACACTCTCTTCCTGGTACACACACAAGAAGAGAAAAAAGCCCTGATAAACAAGGGCTACGGGGCAGGGGAAGGATCGCGTGTTCTGACAGTCCACGAATCTCAGGGATTGACCTTCAAATCGGTGGTGATCCTGCAAACAAAGGGCAGAAGGATGCAAATCCACGATAGTGTTTCACATGCTATAGTGGCAATATCCAGACACACTCACACCTGTGTCTACTATACCGACGTGACTGATGACGCGGTTAGTAGGTTCATCCATCGGGCCATGGACGCTCCGGCGCGGCATATTGTGGATTATAACTTAAAGATGGCGATAGGGGACCGGGATGAAACCGCCATAAAGGCAATAACGTCAAAAACAGTTAAATAAATATATATATATATATAAAAAAAACTACCCAATAGATGCTCACAAATACGATTTTTAACATATTAAATAAAACTTTAGCAAAAAAATGGTGCGGACCGAGAGTCTGCAGAAAAAAAAAAAAAACCTCTCATAGAAAACCGACGTGAAGTAACGGTGCTTGCATTGTTGCGTTTCGTTCGGTCAGTGAGAGCGCCAGAGGCTCACCTCCGTGCCCCTCTCCTCTCCCCCTCACTCCCCTTCCCCCAAACACAGGCTCGCAACGCACTTGCGACTCCCCTGGTGTTGTTAGTGTCTATGGACGGTGGTGATCACTTAACATCAGGTGATCCACCTGTTCGTTTATAAGTAGGTATAATTTTCTGACATTATATTATATACATTGCTTTAAATCTCTTTACATAAATATACAGATGGAGAACAAGTAAGAATTTTTTTCCTTGTGGGTTTCTCAAGCGATTTTATTTTATTTTTTTATTATTATAGCACGGCAAAATGACTGTACTGTGTCTGGTGGTAAGCACAGTACAATCCAAAAACAATGGCGACCAACTAGAGACATAGTATCCATCGCCGGTCGCCGCTATCATGCCGGCCTGCGTAAGTATCTCTTCACGTTGCGCTTGAAGGACCCCATGTCATAGGAAAATGTTTATTAGTTAGTTTATTAACTGTTTAGTATATATTAACGAATTTTAGAGTGGAACAGTCGAAGACTTTATTTGTAAGGCTCTATTTATAGTACTTCACGCTTCTCATGTATATGTATATATATTTGGAAGATTAGCAGCTGTAACTATTAGGTAGGTATATTATTAGGTAGCGCGACTATCGATATTTTTTATTTAATTTGGTTAATTTAATAATTTAGTTATTTTTCGCTTTTTAGTGCCTTATTAGTTTTTCACATCGAAGGCGGTTTTTTTTTTGTATTTTTTTTTATATTCATATAACTTATACAAAACAATTTCGATGTTTCACATCTGCCAGGCGTCCCGTGACGGTTGAATTTTTTTTATAACTAGCAGTGGCCGCGACTCCTTATCGTGGAACGTAATGTAAATAACAGTGACTAATAATCTGAATATATGTATTATGTCGCCTGATGACGCAATTAGTAGGTTCATCCATCGGGCCGTGGACGCTCCGGAGCAGGACATTTTGGATTACAATTAAAAAATAATATCTAAAATAAGAATGAAGCCGCCATAAAGGAGATAATCTCTATGAAAAATATGTAATATAATGTAATTGAAACTAACGTAACGTAATGTAACTTTTTTTTCGAACTGACTATGCTATTGGCCTTATGACTCATTGTCACGTTTCGTCTGAGCGCTCGATGCATGCGAGAGCGCGGAAGAAGCGATAGAGAGGTGCGATCGGCCTAAGCGTTCGGCTTGTGACGCATCTATCTCTCTTCCACTCCAACGAACCGATGCGTCCGAGTCGTTATCATTTCAAATTATCGTCCGTAAACCGACTTTACAGACAACCAATTTTTTAAAATGTTTTTTCCTCTGTACATCGAATAATTTGGTGAGATAATAAACAAGACAGACGAAGTATCAGCTTGTAAACTATAGAATAAGATTTGTGGGCATTAAAATTTTCGGGAAACTCAATTAACTGGCACGTTATTTTTTATCGGTCTGCAAATAAAAAAAAGTAAAGCGATGTAGAAATCAACAGTGCATTCAAGCGTAACTTATGTATATGTAATACATTAATTTATATACTTTATATCATACAATAGAATAAAGCAATGATTAATTAATGTCGGCATGTGTGAGAATTTATATTCACGTGAACGAAACCGCAAGCAACAACTATTTTGGGGTGTAAGAGGTGTCAAATAACATCTACAACTTGAGACATCCAAGACAACCTCACCTGCACGTGATGCACCCTGCTGAATAACGAACGAGGCAATGGCAAAAGCGGGGTGGTAGGGTTTTACAGCCTGACTGGGTCGCAACCACCATGTATATGGCGAAAAAGCCCGTCATAGTGATTCACTTTTGCGGGTCGCGTTTCGGGATCAGCCTGTGCATATCCAGCTTTTCGCAGGCCGGCATGACAGCGGCAACCAGCGATGGATTGTATGTCACTCGGTGGTCGCCATTGTTTTTGGATTGTACTGTGCTTACCATCAGGCACAGTGCAGTAATTTTGCCGTGCTACTATAAAAAAAAGAAAAAAAAAGTATTTCATAGGAAGCAATTACTAGGAACGTGAAGAGATATAAGATTATTTTTAAGTTTTTTTTTAACAAATCTTTTTTTAACGTTCTTATTAAATGTGCAAAAAAAAAATATTCTTGGGATTCTTCATATACAATTATGTTTTACATACAGTGGTCATTTTAAATACCGATCTCTTGTTAATATTTATTCGTCACACATAAAGGATTTATCAAATCAAAACGCATCAAAAATGTTATGTTCAATTTAGACCTTCAGAAGGCGACTATAAGCGTTAAAGCTTATATTCCCGATTCGAATAAAGGACCCAGTCTTCGACAATAGCCAAGAAACTCGATCTGGTTTATCTTGTTTACTTTATATTAGTTTATATCCGCTATTTAGTCTTATTTAATAACGAACAGGATGTGAACACCTGATGTTAAGTGATCACCACCGTTCATAGATATTAGTAACACCAGGGGAGTCGCAAGTGCGTTGCCAGCCTGTGTTTGGGGGGGTGTGCAGGCGATCATTCGCCGCTTGTACCTCTTTCGAGGTCTCTCTGACGGCGGTCTGGAGATAATCGACCAGGGAATCGATAGCCGATCTCCGGCGCTCTCACTGACCGAACGAAACGCAACAATGCAGGCACAGTTACTTCACGTCGGTTTTCTGTTAAAGGGTGGTACTACCACGGGAGAACCGACCCATTCATGCTGAAACCATTAATAGCTTCAGCGTGGCTCAACCGCCTACAAAACCCTTTATTATCTTAATAATATACTAGCGGTCCCGGCGGACGTTGTCCTGCCCTGATAATAAAAAAAAAATCTAAAATTCAACCGCAGTGCCACCTTCCGGGTCCAATTATAAATCTAAGCCATTCTGGGATCCACTCGAACACGCACACAAAATTTCATCAAAATCGGCCCAGCCGTTTAGGAGGAGTTCAATGTTATACACACGTACAGAAGAAATTTATATATAAAGATATAATAGATAAGATAAGATAAAGATAAGATTTATATATATATATATAATATTCCGCATGAATCATTTTACCCAATGGTGCAAACAGCATGAAAATCCGTTCAGTAGTTTTTGAGTTTATCGCGAACAGACAGACAGACAGACGTGGCAGAGTACTCTGTTTTATAATATGTAATGATAAAGTACAGAGGAAAAAATGATAAGTACAATACCGCTTGCCCCATTTCTCCACGGCAAGAAAACACTGCTGATCGTGTCGTGTTTATAAACATCATAATTTCTTAAAACTTTACTAACGTTACGTTAATTGGAGCTATCGTGATCATTTTTCTTTAAATAAACCAGCTATCTAGGAAGTAAAAATAAAAAATCGAAATTTTTTAGTAGTGTTTAGTGATATTTTTTTTCTCGAACTGACTACGCTATTGACCCTGCAGGGTCTTCACAGCTTCACCGGACTATTAAGGCAAGCACTTAAGGCACTCAGCCGATTTGGTTTTTTAGGTAACATACACAAGGGCGCACCTCAGCTTGGGCTGTTACCTGGAAAAAGTCGCGTCTGACCTAGCTAACGTCTTAGACGGCGACGCCTGCCTGGGGTAGCGAGGGC
>MU159203.1:80841-113279 GCA_015888305.1 Antheraea pernyi
ACAGCGGAGGTGTAAGGGATGCTTGCCGTTTCCAGCAAGCTAGAGATCTCGACCCAAGACGCTTTGTCTTGGATCGTAACGGGGGGCGGTGGGCGGGGCTTTTTGCCCGAAACTGCGGAACCCGCAGCTCGAGGCGAAGCGGGTCTAGAGGGCGCTGGCGTCGTCTTCGGCACTTTCGCGCCATCGACGTTAACAATCTTTCGACGTTAACAATCTTGTGTTTTAGTGATGCGCGCACAGTGGCAAACGTTTATAATTTAACTAGCTTCGGCCTGCGACTTCGTCCGCGTGGAATAGGTACTTTGGGCGAAAGCTAACACGCAGCGTATGCTCACAAAGGGAAAAAAGAAACGATTTTTAACGTGATGACATATAACCTATAACCTACCTCGATAAATTAGCTATCTAACACTAAAAGAATTTTTCAAATCAGAACAGTAGTTCTTGAGATTAGCGCGTTTAACCAAACAAACAAACCCTCCAGCTTTATAATCTATCTATCTATCTATACTAATAAAACTGTAACAAGACCAAACCTGTACATTAAATATTTTTGAAAATTATAATCGGGGTAGACTTTATATATAGAAACTATATTGAAGCCAAAAATAATCCTTTTATGATTTTTGGCTGTCTGTATGTCTGTCTGTCTGTCCCTGTGAACACGCATCACTCTGAAAGTACTGAACCAATTTTGACGAAACTTGACACAGTGATAACTAATATCACAAGATTACATCTACGATACTTTTTGTCTCATAAAACGCAAGGAATTCTCCAGGATAACGGACGAATGTAATTTTTTTTGTATCTAATGAAATTCTTGACGGATTTTGGTAAATTTTCTTTGTACTATATATAACAGACAGATTAGCTAAAATATTAAGCTATATTTTCCTACGCTACTTTAAAAAAAAATACCAGAAGATATGATCGCTGTGTTCCGAACCGTCGACTCCGTCGGACCATATAATATCCACTACGTTATAACTGAGCTACGGCTACATGACATTTATATTCTATGAGGGTATAAAAATAACCGTGTTACGTATAGGCATAATCGCCGCCATTTAATAAAATATGAAACATTAGAAAATGTTTATTCACCATTAAATAAAAATAAACAATGCAGCACGTCCAACAGTGAACAGACAAAGTCTAACCAACGTACTCTTGTTACTTCTCCACCATTAACACTTAGCCGTGCTAAGCTATTTGGTGATTATAAGTAATACTTGTAAATATTTATCAGTTTCTAAAACTTTCAAGCTGAGTTTTATAAGAAAATAAGTAATGAAGTTTCATAAGAATTGTTATGCATTTATTTTGCAATTATTGTTATGTCTTTATATATTTTACTAGCTGACCCGTGCAACTTCGTCTGCACCAAATAGGTTATTACCGGTTCCAAATTTATTTCCAAACGCTAAAAATCTTAAAAAACTTAAAACCCGATTGTAGCTTAACTTATCGGGTCCAAGTGTGACTCGAAACTATACTATATATATATATTGGCAAGAAATGTCTTCCCGATATCCACTGGGTTGCTCCTTTGACCCTCACCTCCACGCCCCATTTACTATATATTTACCTAAATAAAACGTAATCTAATATACCTTTTTAACAGTGAAATAATTTTCAAAATAATTAATCAGTTATTGAGTGGGATGAAAAATTATGAATCACTAAAATGACTATTAAAAATAGGGGTTGGTGTTAGAAGGGTAAAAATTTAGGGTTGTATGTATTTTTTAATTTATATTATTATTATATATATATATCATCATTACATAGTATAAAATAAAGTTCCCTAGCGCGTCTGTCTGTCTGTCTGTTCGCGATAAACTCAAAAACCGGTGGATAGAGTGATTAATGGGGAACGTTTTAGTATATAATTAGTCAAGGATTTTTTCATAATCAGGGCGAGACAACGTCTGCCGGACCCGCTAGTATAAATATTATTACAACAAAATAAAATTTAAAAAAAAATTTCAAAAGATAAAAAATAAATGTTAGGGGTGGACAACCTTACCTTACCTTACTTAGGGGTATGAAAAATAGATAGTAGCCGATTCTCAGAGCTACGGAATATGCATATAAAATTTCATAAAAATCGGTCAAACCGTTTCAGAGGAGTATGGTAACTAACATTGTGACACGAGAATTTTATATATAAGATATATAACTATAAAATTGTATTTGATAGTTGAAGTTTATAGATAAGACATAGGCAATTGTCTTAACTTAATCTAAGATAGTTTCGAGAATACAGTTTATTACTCAACGAGTATCTTATAAGATGGTATAAAGTGATAATTGTTTCCATTTGTTTTTTACTGTATAGTAAATATAAGGGTAATCTTTTTAATGGGAAGATGTTGTATACATTAGTTTTGATTCAGAACTCTTGAGCTTTCGTTCGTTACGATATTCTTAAAGAAGTTAGTTCTAATCTACTAACCGCGCGGGTGATACATACCCTAAAATAAGCTCATTATGTTAATTACCTTTTTAATAATTATAATTGTATAATTGTTTTAATAAACAATTTATTTTATAAACATAGTTTTGTTGAAAAGGCCTTCGTCCAAATCCATATAACCGAACGTCAGAACTACCACCGGTTTGGGAAACAACCCAGTCATCGAAACGAATCGGCAAGAACCTCGATCGGGTTTATCTTTACATGATACATATTTTTGCAAAACATAGTATTACATTCGTTTTTGATGTATGCACCACTGTGCAGGCGTCATTTCCAGATGTCACCATCGTTCACATCGTAGACATTCACCGTAGACATTAAAACCCGCTTGAAATGGCGCTTGAACTCGCTATCCGGCAAATATTTAATGTGCTTTAGGGCTTTGTTATAAAACCTAACACTATTACCTAAAAAAACTTATTGGTCTTAGTGAGTCTGAAACATGGAATGACCAATTTGTTAAACTAAACCCTAAACCCAGCTTATCAAAGTATTTACGGACATACATTCGATTATCAAGAATGGTTTAGTCTAGTCTACATCAAGATTGTAGATTTATAGATAGATAGATTTATAGATAGAGTGGGCGCCCAGCGGTCGACATTCGACCATAGTTCATTGATTTTTTTAAGTTTGAATTTTATTAGTGTTAATATCATTGTTGAATGTAGAATGAAAAAGGGTAATTGGAACGTAAGAGTAAAATAATACATACAGTCGAGCATAGCAACCTCCTTCACAACCTTTTTTGAAGTACTTTATTGACAGATGTCAAAATGTCTTTTTTATTTACATGTGTGTATATGTTGTGTAAAATTGAAGCAGTAATGCGAGTAATGCATATTTTAATTAATTTAATGTACTTCTAATGCATTTTATATAAAATAAATAGCTTTCTGCACTTCTCCTCCATATAAACTTTAACTATGCCAAGTTTCATGTTCATCCGTTCGCCCAATTCCGTTAACAAGGGATACAAAGATTAGGCTTCACGTATTAATATATAGATAATATGTCAGAATTATTTCACTTACGCTTTTGATCGAGAAATCCTAAAACAATACACAAATATGTTACGACTGCATGTTAGTGACCAGCTAAACACACTGAAGGATGAGGTTTTTTTTTAAATTTTACGAATATAAAGCTCGTTTTTCATTCTTTAAATCATAATTTTAAATTTCTTGCCGAAATAACTAATTTAAACGCTATAAAATGAATGAACCCACTGATTAGCATATAAATAAACATATTTTTAAGGATAAATACGTAAATTGCAAGTAATTATATATAAATAAGTTACGGAAGTTGTGTTTAAGTGGTATGTATGGTATGGTATGGTTTAATGGTATGTATAATGGTATCTATAAACATCAAATTTGACCGTTCTGAATTAAATGCGCAGAACACAAATTTAGGTACCAAAATATGCAAAATGAAAAATTAATTTCCAAAAACTGGAAAGTCTGTGATAACTTTCGAGATATTTATTGAAGTAATGCGTTGTAAAGTACAATTTTGATCTACGTTAAATCCTCAAGGTAACTGAAGTATTTAATTGGATAATTATATAAATCAAAATGGGATCGCAAATAACCACGACTTTTTAAGTTAAATATAAAAGAAGAAAAAAGGTTACCCTGAGTTATCTTTAGGAGATAGGCATATACCGTCCGGGACTATTGTGTATTTTTAACATAAACAATGTCATAGTAAACGACTTTGATGTATTTATTTTGTTAAAGAGCGCCGGAGTCCCACCTCCCCTCCCTTCCTTCTCCTCTCCCCCTTTTCCCCTTCCTTTCCCAAAAAATATTTTTAACAACTTTATTAAAATAGGTCTATGTTTATTCTAATCTTATAAAATGCATGTATTACACATATAAATCGTAGACAGTAGCGAAATTGACTTTGTTTTATACTGTTTAATGATATTAAAGCTGTAATTTAATTATGGTATTACAGGTGTAAGGGGTGTCGAATAACATCGAAGACTTGAGACATCAAAGCCAACCTCACCTGCACGTGGTGTACCCTGCTGAATAACGAACGAGACAATGGCGAAAGCGGGGTAGTAGGGTTTTATAACTTGACTGGGTCGCAACCACCATGTATATGGCGAAAAAGCCCGTCATAGTGATTTGTTTCTGCGGGTCGCATTTCGGGATCAGCCTGTGCATATCCAGCCTTTCGCAGGCCGGCATGACAGCGGCGACCGGCGATGGATACTGTGTCACTCGGTGGTCACCATTGTTTTTGGATTGTACTGTGCTTACCATCAGGCACAGCGCAATCATTTTGCCGTGCTACTATAAAAAAAAAACATTTCTTTACTTTCATCAGAATAAAACGAATATCACCAAAAACTTCAATAAATAATCCTAATATTATAAATGCAATAATAAATTTGTATGCTTGTTACACTACTACAACTTAACTAGCCAACCGTACAAATTTCCTAACACGTTGTCAAAAGTGTATTTTTTTTCAATTTTGTTAGTTTCGGACGAATATGGAGTGAGGGGTGATCGCCATTTCATACGAGTCACTTCTCTTTCCTTCGACGCGTTGCATTATATAAAAAGTCACAAAGATTTGTCATTCATGATTTAGATGCAAGTTAGAGAGTCAGTCCGTTGTCAGGAGTGCAGAAAAGAACGTAAAAAATATTAGAAGTACAACTAATTACCTTTCATAAAAAAAGTGCTGTTCCCAACGGATTGGTCAGTGTACATCAAGACGAGTGAATCCGCGGTCAAAAACTAGTTGAAAACATTTATCTTTGAATAGACAGTTAATACTTGATAAATGCCAATTATATTTGGAGTAAGCACTCGACTCTTTATGCTGAATAATGTTTACAAAACAATGACAAAATATATAAAACTTATAAATTTATTTTTAAATTGTTTTCGAATTTCAATAGTCTGTGATAAAATTATCTTTTAAATATAAATATATAAAATACTATTCTTTGTCCGCGTGGAATAGTTACTTTTGGTTAACGTTAACACACAGCGGAAACTCTCACGAGGAAAAAATACCCCGATTTTGAAACATTCTTCATTGGTGCTCTGCTCCTATGGGTCTTAGCGTGATGATACAGCCTATAACCTTCCTCGATAAATGAGCTATATAACACTGAAAGAATTTTTCAAATCGAACCGGTAGTTTCTTTTCTTTTTTTTTAATGTGGGGAAATCCCTTATGGTTACGCCACCCTCCCGGGGGAGAGGGTAGGTTACGTCCGAGTCGCACGGACTAAAACCCCACGGTGTACCGTCAGACCGTTTTGTGGGGGCGGCAAGGGATCGTTCAAGCTAATCAACCTTGTAGAGCCGCCCCCACGGTCCATCCGGCGGAAGGTGACCGACGGGCTCCTACCTATAGAGGGACAGACCGGGTACACACCGGCTGCCCCCCTCGTCCGCCGGGTTCCTGAGATTACCCCTTACAACGTCACAAACTCGCAAACTTTATCTCTTTATAATATTAGTATAGATTATTCTATTATATTAGTATAGAACATAATAAAATTATATATAAAATAATAAAATTACCTTTCTACAAATCACCAAGTAAGTTCTCAAACGTAATAAAATATTATATATTATACCTACTTATAAACGAAAATAAAATACACCATTATTTTTTAAAACTTTTCAGAGACTTTTTTAAATTCACTATTTATTAATACTTTACCACGCAACTAAAAATTGTTAAATTAATAAAACAAAACGTAAATTAATCATTGACGCACGTCGAGTTTTAAAACGGCCATCTTTATTTCCGATTTAACGACTTCAAACACGTATCAAATAATGATAGAAGAGTATATATATAAATTTGCAATTGCTAATTATTCATGAATATTCTTACCTATTTTCCACTTGCAAACCCGTTTCGACACATTTAACCAAGTTACTTTAACCGACTAAACCATTGTTGATAGCCATTCACTCTTATAAATGGTCACTTTTTTCTTTTTAAACTTACCCTTGACATTGAGAACAAATAACTAACCAAATTGACATGATCTCGACAACATATCGGAGCTCGATATATATTGAGATCAATGTATAATAGAAGTTAATTTAATTCGTTCATTATTATCCACTCATAACTGAGCTTTAGAATTAATGGAATTGTTCCCAATTGGGGATCTTTGATATTTTGTTACTTATTTGTATTTCTATTTTACTTAGACACACCGTATATATGGAATATCGAGGATATGTGAGGTCGAAATAATATGGACACCAATATATGTACCATTATCCAATCATTGCAGATCTCTAAAATTGAAATAAAATGTATGCAAATGAAGGTCGAATGAAATTGGTCAGATATTGCATAGTCACACGTATTTCGAAACATGGAAGTAATTTTATAACTTCAATCTTTTGTGCTAATTTTTACTCTGTGATTGTCAGGAAATCGATCTAGGTGTATACTTTGTTCTTACATTTTTTTTATGAATCACGTATAATAAAGCTTACGAAACGTGTAAATTATAGCTCAGTGTGACGTCATAACTGTATTACAATCGAGATATAAAAAATACGTAGTGTTTGTTTGTCCGAGCAGATCTCCGGAACGGCTGAACTGATTTTGACAACACTTTCTCTAATAGATAAAGAACTTGTTACAATATTTCCTGGTTATGTATATCACTACGCTATTCTATAGGAGCTAAGCAGTACTGATCTAATTCACATAGACAACTTAAAACCTATAACAGAACTTAAGCAATAAAAAATGTATAGCAATAAAAGCACAGTTCAAAATTAATTCAAGTAAATCAAATATCATAATCAGCACGCCAGCCAACGACGTATTGGCTATTTCAAACTCGAAGAAATCCATAGTTATATGATATATTTCCCACATTAGTATTACAATTTTGGGGTGTAAGGGGTGTCGAATAACATCTAACACTTGAGACACTCAAGCCAACCTCACCTGCACGTGGTGCACCCTGCTGAACAACGAACGAGGCAATGGCGAAAGCGGGGTGGTAGGGTTTTACAGCCTGACTGGGTCGCAACCACCATGTATATGGCGAAAAAGCCCATCATAGTGATTCGCTTCTGCGGGTTGCATTTCGGGATCAGCCTGTGCATATCCAGCATTTCGCAGGCCGGCATGACAGTGGCGACCGGCGATGGATAGTGTGTCATTCGGTGGTCGCCATTGTTTTTGAATTGTACTGTGCTTACCATCAGGCACAGTAAAGTCATTTTGCCGTCCTACTATAAAAAAGAAAACAAAAACATTTCTCAGGTTTAGGTTTCCTCACACTGTTTTCCTTCACCGTCAGCCGATAGCGTTACCAATTTAACATTAACAAATGCACGCGAATTCCGAAAAAATTATCAGTACATGCTGGGGTTCGAACCTGTAGATATCGAATTGATATTCCATCGGTCAAATCACTCTACTGTCATGGGTTTCAATCATATAGTACCCGTAAAAAGACAAAACCATGTTCACGAGACTTAAGTTATGTGCACCAACTAAGTTACAATAATAACTTTTTCCAGAGATTTTACGGTGGGACCTTCGTTTTTAATGTAGTGGATTTTATTCGTAATCTTGTGTTGTTTGTCTCTATATATATTTTGTAATATTGGTAGTGTTTTACATAACATAGTTTGGTTTTTGTGCATAAGATAACTGGATGGGAAATAATACCATGGAGCATGAATTCTAAGATGCCACAACAATTCCATGGAAACTTCTAACAAGGGGGCCACCATCTTGTTAGTATATTGAATTGATCACAATACACTCGTAATATTATTACCTACTCGATAATGGCAGTAATAGTCTAGGAGATTTGCTGACAAAAATAAAAGAAAGAACTTTTTCCGTATTTGTTTAAAAAAGATTGAATACTCACAGAAATTAAATCCATCCATAAAATCACAATAAACATTATTTTAACGACATTTTCAATTATATAAAACCACTAATAACATATTTGTAAAACGCGCGGAATATTTTTTTAAAGTTGCAAATACGCGCGAACTCCTAGTGCAGGGAAAGTGATGAAGCTATCGTACGATTTCTCCGTTGCCACTGACTCGACTGAACTGTGCCATCGCTTCGATTACATAACCCCGTGTCTTATAGTGATGTTTGTTTACTCGCGAATGTCAGTGCAAACATAAGGATTGTCAGATACATTCCACTTTCATATTTTAGTGAAATTAAATATCATGATGGACGTTACTTTGCACTACCGCCTGGAATTGACTGCTACCACGTCTCACTGCAACAAGAGACGTTTGATTTTATTTGCGCGAGGTGTACCTGGAGTTGCTCGCATCGGTGTAAAGATGCATTATTTCATGTCAATCCGCAACATATTTTAATTAATGATATTTTGTATATTTACAGTTACATACGAACAATTTCAACTGCTGTCAGGTTCAATCGTTAACCAAGGAACGTGTTTTTAAATTATTTTGTTATTTTAGTTTCGCATTGTCTCTATTACTAGTGTGATTAACATTTTCAGGTACACCTTGCATAAATAAAATCAAACGTTTTTGTTGCAGTAAGACATGGTAGCGGCCAATCAATTCCAGTCGGAAGTGCAAAGTAACGTCCGCTATAATATTTAATAATGGATTTCTGCAAAATAACGCCTTGTTCAATCAATCAATTACTGCATGATTTTTATTTATTTTCAGGGGCTTTTATTCCACCGAACATATCAGCTCTATTGTTCCCCATATTTTCTACGTCCATCAGATGGGTCGTTGATAAGGTATTCACCCGCACAGGGTTCAGCCGAGATGCTGTGACAAATACCTATGTTCTGGCAACTACTTCTCATACTTCTTATCAACGACTCTCTTTCAATTCTGTTCTTGGTATACGCAATCATTAAGTGATACACATCATCAAACTGCATGATTTGTGACGTGATTGCTCGCTCATTTATTACTAGCTATACCCACGACTCCGTCCGCGTGAAACCTAATGTAAAAAAAAAACAGTGACTAATAAAATCATCGGAATATATTAAGTCCATTTACTTATCTATTTTTCTCTCGTACTTAAGTGGCGTCTTAATTAAAATTACAATAACTTGTGATAGCGTAAACCGGTTTTAATGAAATTAAGCCTAAACGTTACTCCTCGATGCTTTATCATCTTCTTCGTGAGGTTTTATCGTGAACGCAGCACTTTAGTAGTAATGTGTGTCTAAACAAACCGACAGACAGACACACGTTTATAAAATTAACTGAAATGTAAGACGAATTCCAAGACACCAAAATTTTTTTTCACTGAAGCTAAAAAGTACCGACACATTATATTTATATTCTAATTATATGTATAGTTATTGTGTTTGTAATTTTATACCGGGTTATGTTAGCGTTTGAATCGATGTCGACAATTCTGTCATCGCTTCACTATTGAAATGGTGAATGCATTACGTTTGGTGGTCCGGTCACGTAAATACGTTATTGTGTAAAATGACACGTAGGTAGTATATATTTTACACAATTTCTTATTCGACATGTGACATAACTTTATGAGTGAATGTTCATAATAGAAATGTTGGACGTACACGGAGGTCTTTTTAAACTGGATCATTTTGGAGGTGAAAACTTCTTTAGGCGTGTTGAGAGTTATTTTTGGCTAGAGATAAATTTATAATTTCGCGTCATGACATGCTACGTAAGCATGACCGGCCGTATTGCGCTTGCACGGTTGCGTCAGACTAGCGATGCATAGTATAGGAGCCTGTGTACATGTAATGTAATATTGATATTTTGTAGATTAATAGACTTTATAAAAATTTAATTTAATATATTTCAATAAATTGTTTTTAAGGTTTCACTTCTGTCGGTAGTCCTTATGACTGCCTCGACTTGTTTTTGTTGTTGTTATCTGAACGTGTTCATTTCGGCAATTACCAGTTATATACATTTGATATTAATTGTAATCTGTATTATTATTAATAAAATATAGGTATAATGTGTTGTTCTGTAGATAAAGAATTGTATTAATTATATATTGTAGTACAAAAAATTACGCTATGTATAACACAAATTAACAAAAATACTACCTGTAAATATAAGACACCACATTTAAAGTTTATATTTACAATATATGCTACAAGAAATATCCCATAGATAGAAACAGATAGTGCATAAGGAGGATCATTCAATAAAAGTACGCGGTCACCCAAAACTCATTAACCAGGTGATTAAATGTTATTTGGATTTAATTATAACTACCAAATACAAATTGTGACGAACTGTTAATATTCTAACTTTGTCATTACTCTATTGTTCGGCTACTATTGTCCATTTCCAGTTTTTACTGTTATTTTATTGCCCCAGTAATGATTTAATTTTTATTGTCTGTTCATTTTTATCTCTAATCTTTTGCAAATATTTTATATGTATGTAATCTCGTATATAGATGTCACCTCAATTCAAATAAAAGTTTTACGTAAATTAGCTGTCAAAGCGTTTACAAGATGACACAATCGAAGTCCTACCTTTATTCTACAAAATCTCCTAAAATTAGTAACATAGTCGTTGTACTGTCACACTCTTATTAATTAACTAGACGGTACCGCAGCTCCGAACGCGTTTTTTTAAAATTGTATTAAAGACATATAAAATTGTGAGATCATGTACAATTATAGAAATGCTCTTTAAAAACAATTTTAAGTACGACACACACGCCACTTACAGTAACATGTAACGTATACATTAAATATATAAATACTAACAGTGTGTCAAATGAGGTTTATCATAAGCAACATATTTAGAACCTTAAACCACCACCTCAGTACTCACTTACACTGTATAAGAAACTAATGAAAAAATGATTTAAAGATAGATAATGATATAATATGTCCATATTGTCAATAAGAAATACGTTTATGGTCTAATATCGTATTAGAAATGCCCCTTCTATCTTTAAAATTACTCTTAATAATTATACTGTTAAATTGTAAACAATGAATGAGCTGACGACGTCTTGAAATCTTACATAAAAACCGTTATATCTGAATAAGCAGTTTTTAATATTTGACAATTTAAATAGTGCTCATTGAACTCGATATTTTTATATGTTACTATGGTTACTGAGTTATGTAGACAAAAGCTCGGTAAATATAATTAAAATGGCCACTAAGATGACCAAAAAAACAATTTAATTCAGAAAACGTACATACATACAGATATATGAATTTCAATTATATTTATTCTTGGAATCCAGTACAACGCACGTCTTAAGCACATGTTTAGAGTGAAAAACATATTTTTGATAAATTTCATGCGGATGAAGTCGCGGGTAACAGCTAATCTAAAATAGAATAACCTAAATTACTTCTTATACGGTCAGCTATCTGCCTGTGAAAGTCTCGTGAAAATTGGTCAAATGGACATACCACTACGGGCGAAGCCACGGTTAACAGCTAGTATAAATTATAGTAGCCTAAGTAACCCGCTGTAATTTTAGCTGCCTCCCAGTGAAATTCCCGTCAAAATCGCTCAACCCGTTTCGGAGATTATCCGGAACAAACAGACAGACAGATAGACCGACAAAAATTTTAAAAATGGCATTTTTCTTATCAGAAGCGTGTATGCTTTCATACCTAATCAGTCAAAAAAATTTGTTTCGATATTACATACAGACACTTCATTTTTATTATATGTATAGATGTAATAAGAAAATATCTAGTTGAATCATAATTGATTAAAAACGTAATATGTTTTATGTATAATATAGATACAAAGACTAATAAATTAAATGCTAATGTTAAATTGCTATAACAATATTTTGGATTTGTTTTGTATTAACCTCTTGAGTGTACTATCCGTACAAAAGTAACGTAGTACTAAAGTAATCATAGACGAATATACGTACAATATACGTACAATATATGTACAATATACGTACAATATATGTACAATATACGTACAATATACGTAGAATATATGTACAATATACGTACAAGAAAATCATAAAGCATATCCTTGAGTAACATTTACACCCATATTCCAAGACGTTACTTCAAACCTTCCTCAACCTCGGCTCATTCGAGGTTACCTCAAGGAGTACCTCAAGGAATCCTCGAAATCGGTATTCTAAGTTGCGACTCAACATGGTGTTGAGGTAATCTCAGGGATCCTCGAATGAGGTTGAGTCGAGGTAAAACGTCATTGTATACGTCATTAAATCATAGATTACAGTGTATTTTTTAAACTTTTCGTCTATGGTTACTCGAAACTGCAATTATCTGTTCCTTTTTTTTATCTGCGTTACGTCGCCTGCGACCTTTTATTTATATTTGAGGTTTGTTGTGGTGTTATGACAAATTGAAAGTCTGTTTTTGTTTTATATGTTAATACTTATCTCTATTACAAAATACATCTGGAAGACAAATATTTAGTGAGTCGGAAAAGTTGTCTAACAGTAAGTAAATAAAAGTCAAAATCAATGTCATATGTGTCAGTTGATCTACTATAAAGAAAAGAAAATCCTATGCTGGTGGATGAGGCTTTATTAAAACTAACAGACAGAAATAAAGCATGTCATTGATAGTGACAATTTACCAGAAGACACCTCTCAAGGTAAATATCGAGTACTATATTTATTACATTAACGATTTACTGGAAGTAAATAAAATTAATTAACTAAGTAAAAGTAGTTTTCATACTTTGTTTTTAGAGATACTCTACATTGAGACAGCATGATTTAAATTTCCATCAGACAATGATATCATATAGGTACTTAATTATAGAGTATACCATAACATAAAGCTTGTTTTCTTTACCTAAGGATTAGATAGTAGTGCAATATGTACAAGTATATGATCAAATGCAATCTAATAGAATATGAGCCATATTAAAATGTTATATTTTTAATTTTACATTTTCTTGATTGCCATCTTAGTTGTAGCACGAGTAGTTTAATACATCTAAAACATATATCATATAATACATATATAGGTCCAGAATTTTAGTGCTTGTGTTTAGTGTTTGTGAAATAAGCTACATTGTTGTGAATGAAAATAAATATAATGTTTTTTACGTTTAAAGTGTGCAGAAAGTTTTCCATTTTTATAACTCTAAACTTTAATATTTCATTCCCTCAAAAATGAAGTACTGAGATATAATCATTAATTTGAACTAATATACTTTTTATTCCTCCTAGGTACTGCTAAAACTATTAGGTCTAAGGTTATAAATCAAGAGTTCCAAATAAAGATGATTAACTATGCATGCATACAAGAAAGGGAAGAAGAGCTGCACAGTCTAATAATCGAAGAGAAGTAGTGTTTGGTAAAAGCATCAGAGGAAATGTATAAAATTGCTGCAATAGAGTGAAGAAATGTAGAAGCGATACAATCCAATCAAACAAAACAAAAAAAAACAGTCATATATATAAACCATTACATATAGAATAAATAAATTCATTCATGTGTTTTATTATTCAATAAATAAATTAAAATATAATGTATATAGAAGTGATAAATTTTCTGTTTATGTGTGTGATATTTTGCACCTTACTATATCTATGAAATCAATTTCATTTACTATTAAACTATTTTTCTACAATCCTAATTCCGTATAGATTCCTTTCCCCGTTGAAAAAACCATTAGTTTACTCTCAAAATAAAACACTCCTATAGTAACTGTCTTGTGATGATGATATACAAAGAATTAATTGATATCATCCATTGGGGTAAGACGAAGCCTATATAACTGGGACAGATTATGTGAAACTTCTATTATATAATATAATATTAGAAATAATAATAAATGTATAGTAATATCTTATTATCACAAAATATTGATATTAAAGGATGAATGTGTCATTTTGATTTAAATAAAAGTATCACAATCAATGTTCAAAATCTCTTTTAATAAATGCAGCTCTCACTAGGCTACCTCGTTCAATGACATTTACATTTGTCACTGGTACCTCTTGCAGGTATCTGATAGGCTCAGTAATAATATTAATTGGTTAATAAAGATATGTGAAGGACTCCACAGACCTCCAAGCTTTTAGGAACTAATTCTAATGTTACAGATTGACTAATTTGATATAAATCTCCACATACAATCTGCAAAGTAAAAGCAAACGATATATATTTGTTTTTGAACAAAGAAATCATATTTTTCTAAAGATTTGCATATAAACATGGTTTCACTTGTTTGATAATATCCGATTGTATAAAATCTCGACGAGATTGACAACTGAATTAAAGATGAAATGAGTAGACCTCTTTTACTGTTTTCAATTCTGCTGTTGATACCAGCGGCAACAAAATATTCAAGATAGTTTCTTTCCGAAGATGATAGCTTCTTTGGAATCCTTTGTAGGCTTAAATTCAATAGGGCTTTGTGTATCTCATAAAAACCTCTGTTCAGGATAATCGCATGGACTATCATAGACATAATTCAAATATAATTAGAAATCCACCCGTAAAAATTATCATAATATAATAATCAACTTTTATTTCCAATCGTGGACGTATGAATACAGTAAATAATGGCGTAAATCTTCCACGAGTATTCCTTAAGGTAGGTCCTGACGTACCTTGAGTTTGACAGTTGCTTCCTCACCTTGAATTAGGAAAAATTTCGAGGAACGTCAAGTGGAGGAGATTTTTGGCAACTAAGAATACCAATTTCCTTGACTGAGGTTGAGTGGAGTGGAGGAACGTTCGAGGAAACGTTTTAGAATATGGGTGTAAAGTCTTGGTTTCATTAAAATCGGTTCACTCTATCAAAAGTTATTGTAATTTTATTGACGACACGATTTAAGTACGAGAGAAAAGTAGATAAGTAAATGGGCTTAATACATTCAGATGATTTGTTAGTCACTGTTTTTTACATTAGGTTCCAAGCGAACTGAGTCGCGGACACAGCTAATAAAATATGTAATTTTATTGACGACACGATTTAAGTACGAGAGAAAAGTAGATAAGTAAATGGGCTTAATACATTCAGATGATTTGTTAGTCACTGTTTTTTACATTAGGTTCCAAGCGAACTGAGTCGCGGACACAGCTAATAAAATATATAAGATTCCGTTTCTCGTGTGTTCGTAATTATTCTTCTGATATCATACCGGCCAATTTGGATCTAAGTTTTACTAATCTATTAACATTTTTAAGGATTACGGATAAAGTATAAAATTCACTGCATGACATTCCAAGCTCCCGCCAAAAACTCCATCAAGCTAGGGATGTACCCTATAGTGTCGATGTTCGTACGATACTTAGAGTATACTATCGAGTACTCGTTTTATTCGAGTAATCGCCCTTGTTTACTATTCGAATACTAGTGACACAAGTATTCGAGCCTTTCCGAGTTTTTCTAATAGTTATCAAATCCTAAAGCAAAAGTGCTAGACGCGTACATAACATAACTTTGTCATTCAATATAGCGAAAGAAGACAAATACGAATATTAAACCGGACGAATATTACATGCCCTAACGGTACTGATTTCTGAACCATCGGTTCAGTTTCTGAATTTACATTATTAATATAAATCCAAATAACAAGGAGTACCGAATACTGAACATATTAGTTATGTTATTGGTATATATGTCAAGCGGGTTTTGGTGTCAAAAGGCTATTATAGAGTAGATCACTATGTGAACGATAGTGATGTCTGGAATTGACTCATCTCTGTGCATCCATTAAAAACGTTTGTGACATGTACCCAATATATTCTAAATATTATATATATTTGTTGAAAAGATAAACTAGATCGAATTTCTTGCCGGTGCTTCTCGATGACTGGGTTGTTTTCCGAACCGGTGGTAGTTTTGACATTCATATGGGCCTAAATTGAGTAAAGTGTTTTTGATTTGATTTGTAAAGTTTCACCAAAATCAGTTCAGTAGTTTTTCGATAAAAAAAGTAGCAAACATCCCCTCATCCATAATATTCTTGGATGTAATATTAATCATATTTGTACTAATAGCGCCTTGTAATAATCATTGACATAGTTATTATAGAAAATAAAAACAATAAAATTGGATTACTACAAACGTTTTCCTCAAACTTAATGGACATAGATGAACGATTATTACTTTGAAAAAAGGTCAAGTAGCATTTAATTAACACCTCATTTTGCAATTAAGTCAATTATTTACAATAAAGAGGTAGTAACTGTCAGTTGCGGATTCAGTCTTGGATTAAGGAGATTATCACCTAATCTATTAATTTATTTACAATCGTGGAAAATGTAACAGTCAACAGTCCGATAATTATGTGTGGCGTGTCCACGAGATGTAAAAAATAGACTTTTAATATGAAAAATTTTAATAGCAAAAGAATACAATTAAACCTTTATTAACTCTAAAAAAGATGTCTACAGCTCGAGGTTTGAGACACTAGTACCTTGACACTATGCCTATTAATTATTTTTTTTTACGTGGGGAAGTCCCTTATGGATCACCACCCTCTCGTGGGAGCGGGTGGGTTATATCCGATTCACACGGACTAAAACCCCACGGTGTACGTCTGCCACTATAGTTGGGGCAGCACGAGATCTCTATAGACTTCATCGTGCCGTCCCAGCAGCGAAAGCGCCGCCGCCGGGCCCCGTATTGTTAGGAGACAGCCGGGTACACACCGGCCGTCTCCACCGTCCGCCGGACCTGTGCAATGGGAAGATGGCCCCCCCGACCCATCCTCCCTGGTCCATCTACATGCCTATTAAAACCTTTTTTTTTTCGTGGATAACCCTCTTGCACAGACATTGCCAGGTCCCCGGGGGAGGACCTGAACTGAGTCGACCTCCAATCGACTAAAAAACTCCACGGTAACCTACGCCGCACTATGGGAGTGTCCCGGGGTTGCGTTAGCAAGCTCCGCAACACCCCCCCGCGGCAGGCGTTTCCCCACGGCACACCCGACTGAGGCAGTCCGGTCACAAGACCGCCTCCCAGCCCGCCGGACCCGTGCAATGGGAGGTCTCGATCCTAAACCTACCCTACCTCACTCAAGCCCTACGCCCGCCAATCCCCTGGACTTGCCTACCCACTACGTAGGTAGGCAAACCAGAGGTTACCTATCTAGTACCCCCCCCATTCCCCCCGCCCTACCTACACCCTAACCCTACCAATCCTACCTACCTACACAAACCCTACGCCCGCCTAACCCCTGGTCTTGCCTACTTACGCGGTAAGTAGGCAAGCCAGAGGCTTCCTAATCCTAACCCCCCATACCTACGTAGCCTACGTGGGAGGTTCTCTCAGGGCGGCCTCTGGTGGAAGTCGCCTCTGCCACGCCTGCGACACTCCGCGCCGCGACTATGGATGGCAGGCGCCTCAATGTCCTGCTCGCGCTGCCTTTCAGCGTCCTCCTTACGCGACATGACATTCTCGCAGTAAGTGAGGATGGCATTCCAGGAGACCTCGTCCTTTAGCATGGCCTGGACCAGTGCTGGAAGTGAGAGGTCGTCTCCTACCACTGCAACAAGTTGAGTACGTTGCTCTTCCCACGCTGTGCACTCCCGGATGGTGTGCTGTGCAGTGTCAACCTCACAATCATCACAGTGATGACATTTCGCTGTGGGTTCTCGCCTAGCTATTTGGCATAAGTATCGCCCAAAACATCCGTGCCCTGTCAGCATCTGAGTCATCCGGAAGGTAAGTGACCCGTGATTCCTGTTCACCCATTCCTGCAGGAATGGGCGAATCGCGTTGATGGTAGTAACACCAGCGTTCGGTGATGCCAATCTGTCCCACCAGACGAGCAGCATATCTTGCTGCAATCGCTGTTTTTGCAGCTGCGCTTCCCTGGGTGCAGTCCGTGCATCCCTGTTGACCCTCGCAACCCGCCACTCATACATGGCTTTATGAACCCGTGCCACGAGCTCCCACGGTGGAGAACCAGACAGGAGACATGCCGCTTCATAGGAGACGGTACAATAACCGCGAATAGTCCTCACTGCCATTGTCCTCTGGACCTTCCGCAAAACTGCCACGTTCGGAGCTGTTAGCGCGTCGCACCAGACTGGAGCGCCGTACAGTGCCATCGACTGCACCACCTCCGAGTATAAGAAACGACAGCTTGAACCTGCACCGCCCAAGTTAGGCAGCAGACCTGCGAGTGCTGTAGCACTGCCTGTGATTTTCGCAGCCTTGTCTCGGAAATGTTCGCGAAACGTCCATTTGCTGTCTAGAATGAGGCCAAGGTACTTCATTTTAGTGCCGACTTTGATAGGGACTCCATCAACAACAAGATGTGTGTCTCGTGAAGGGACACTGCGCGGACCAATGAAGCCTATTAAAACCTAACCTAACCTAACCTAAGAGATGTGACTACTGCTCGAAGTCTGAACGAATAGTGTCTTCAAACCTGGATTCAATATACGAGATGGGTCTCACGATCCCACGGTGGTGAAGAATCTGCAATTCTTTGGACTCTTGGATTCCTTGCCATGGAACCATAAGTACGCAACGAGCCTTTCGCTCGCCTTGAACTTTCACCGATATCTTTACACAGTACAAAATGAAGTCGCTTCCCCTGTCTGTTCTCTTAAATCTTTTAAACTATCCAACGGGTTTTAATACACTGATAACGTAACAAACATATTTTTGCGCGCTTAAATCGCAAACGCTGGCTAAACCTTACGAGATATATCGAATTAATGTACTACGGAATTGTATATCTTAAAAAGATTAATGAAAAAGTGCGCGATGGTATATATTTATCTCTATAGGATAACCCACAGTAACCATTTTTATCTTTTTACAAAAATAATGATGTGTTATTTACCAAGCTATTTTATACAATACAGCATTATTCCTTATCCAATTAAATACATTACATACGTTGTACATGTCATGTAGATCAAAACAGGCCTTAACAGTATTCATTAAAATGTATTGCACATTGCAACCGTGCGTAGTTGGTGCTGGTCGCTAGTTTTTAGCCCTCGAACTCCAATACCTCATAACTTGAAACAATAAAAACAAAAAAACCGTCATAAACTGTTCTCATTTTAAGCGATGATAGCTTAGTTTATAGTGTGTTGAAAAACTGCGTCGATAAGCGTAGGTTTGAAACCTTGTAACTGAGTCAGAGCTTCCAGTGACGGAAAATATCGTGATAAAAGCATAGTAGGTAGGTATTTTGTAGATGGTAGAGCTACGCTGAATCTAATAATGATGCCTTCCTTGATGTTCTTGGAAACCATAATGTAACGATCTCACAGTTGACATTTTTCGAATACAATAGATATGGGCCGTCTAAATTTGCACTTAAGACTGTTGATAAAATAACTGTTTTTAATATAATCAAGAATATTACGATAAATGTTCAGGGAACTGATGGCATATCTAAGGATATGATAAGGCTCACACTTCCGGAAACCTTGGTAGCTATTACATCTATTATTAACGTGTCTATTAGTACAAACACATTTCCAGATCTTTGGCGATGTTCAATTGTTCGACCTATACAGAAAAATAGTAACCAGTACCACGTCCATGTCTAAAACCCGATTGAAGATCCGGTAGAATACTGTTACTTTCAAGATATTCTGTAATTTGGATGTACACAACTCGTTCCAGAATTTTTGACAAGCAGGGGGCTTTATTAGACGTTGTGAGCAATATTCTTGAGGCACGAGATCGGGGGGAGGGAACTCTTCTTGTTTTGCTCGATTTTTCACGAGCTTTTGATACTATCAACATACATTTATTATTAGCTAAACTACTATGGATTCGACCAAAATACTATCAAATGGTTTCACAGTTATTTAGCTAATCGCTCACAGTATGTTGAAATAAGAAAAGAAAATGGATCCTCGGTTGCTTCCTCCCTCAGTCCTGTCACTCGAGGAATTCCTCAGGGATCTATTCTTGGACCTTTACTGTACATTATATACAGTGCCGACATTACCCACTGTTTGCATGATTGTAAATACCACATGTATGCGGATGATCTACAACTATACATGTCTTTTAAGTATCATGAACTCGAGGCATCCGTTCATAAAATTAATGAGGATCTCAGTAGAGTAATATCCTGGTCTGAGCAAAACACACTGGTCCTCAATCCCACCAAATCCAAATTCATGGTTTTAGGAAGCAAGATGCAAATTAATTATATTATATCCGCCAATTCAGTGATAAAGATTATGGGCAAGAATATAGATAGGGTTGATATAATTCGTAATTTGGGATTACTCATCGACCCGGAACTTCGTTTTGAGTCGCACACAAATAATGTTATTAGAAACTGCTTCTATAGGTTAAAAGTACTGTATCGCTTAGACAGTATTTTAGTATCACATTGAGGAAGCTGCTTGTCGACAGTCTAGTTCTATCGAGACTGATCGAGATTACTGTGATACAGTGTATGGTCCTTGTCTATTATTGCGTACTGATCGTTCCATCCAGCGTGTGCAGAATGCTTGTGCCAGATTTTGCTTCGAAGTCCCGCGCCGTGGGCATATTACATCATTTTGGAATGACACAAATGTCCTAAAAATGGCGGCACGACGCGATTTACATATGGCTACGTTACTTTTCGGACTGATTAAAATCAAAAACCCAAAATATCCGTATGACAAGTTAGAGTGAAGACAATTTTCATGTTCTCGCACCATGACTAATCCATTATCGATACCTCTCCATAGAACTACCACTTTCAGAGGGTCATTTAAATATTCCGCCACTCGTTGTTGGAACAACATCCTACCACCATGTCGATCCAAAAAGAGTAAACTTAGCTTTAAACTCTCATATAAGCATTATCTATTGCAATTTCAAATTCTGTAATTAAAGTGACGTATAATGTATTCATGTAGTTCTATTTTAAGCCCTGTTTATTGGTGTGTATTTTTTTAAAATGTTTTTCCGTATACATTTATATTTGTTTTGTTTAATCCTAAATTTGTGGTTACAGTAGTTATTTCTCTTTAGTATGACCATCCGTGACGTGTTACGTGTGTCTGTGTTATTTGTTTGTTCGTCTCAAATTTTGTACTAACATTAACGTACTAACATTTCCGTTTATCATCATCATCATTAGGCTCCCATCGAAAATCAGCGCTGCAGTACTACTTACAGTATTGCTGTCTAATTAATTTGTGTAATTTAATTTAATTGTATGGTTGTTCCAACAATAAAGTATTTCTTTCTTTCTATTACTGGTTTCGGCAAGAATGGGCTGGCTCGCCCGGAGCAGTACCACCCGACCCACAGAAACAACCACGTGAAGTAACAGCATTGTTGCGTTTCGTTCGGTCAGTGAGAGCGCCGGAAATACATTTCAATCATTTTTACAAACATTTGTCTGTCTGTCGATTTGTATGGACACGGATCACAGCTAAAGTAATGCGTTCACAACGAAACCTCACGAAGCAAATCATAAAGCATATTCTCGAGTAACATTTAGTATTGGTTTCAATAAAACCGGTTTACTCTATCAAAGGTTATTTTAATTTTAATCACGGCGCTACTTAAGTACGAGATAAAAGTAAATAAGTAAATGGACTTATATATTCATTTATTTATTAATCGCTGTTTTTACATTAGGTTCGACGCAGACTGAGGCGCGGGCATATTTATTTAGTTGAAACTAAAAACAATTTAGTAGAATTAGGTCACAAATATTTTCCTTAAACTTAACAAGGTAAATTAACGATTGTCTTTGAAGAAGGTCAATCTTTAAATACTAATTAGCACCTAATTTCGCAGTTCAGTAAATTGCTTAGAGATATCACTCCGGAATCAGCCTTCAATTATAAAGGCCATTATCTACTCAACAAACAAACAAACTTTTATAAAATAGCTTTGTTTAAAAATTATGACTCATTTGGTCCACTTTTACATTTATTTTTAATTTTTATAACCCTTGGTTTCCAATATCTCACGTTGTGACACCTAAAAATATAAACAAACAATCAGTAAAAAGTTACGCTATTCTTAATCCAAATTTATTAAATTTTATTTTCTGTTTTTAGTTGGATTTTTTATGAAAGCGTGTTTTTTTAGTTTTTTTAAACTATTATTTTTACTAATTATTCTCTTAAACAACGCAACTGAGTTCTGGGGCAATTTAAAATTAATCTAGAAATATGAATTGTAATAAAGATAATTAAAGGTTCCCAGTAAATAAATACAATCTAGATAATAAATTTTAATTAACTTAAAAGCATTTTTTGTAGTTATTAAGTATTTTATAGCCAGTATTATAATTGTATTGCAGATATAATAGTACTATATCTCTGTATACATATCATTGGATTTGTTTTCTTTTTTCATATCTAAATATATAAAAATCCAGTGTCATGATGTTTGCCCACGATGAACACCGAGACTACTCAACCCATCTTCATGAAAGTTGGCATTTATATTAAATTTTTTTTATTTACGTGGGGAAATCCCTTATCGATACGCCACCCTCCCGGGGGAGAGGGTGGGTTATGTCCGACTCGCACAGACTAAAACCCCACGGTGTACCGACAGACCGTTTTGTGGGGGCGGCAAGGGATCGAACAAGCTAATCAACCTTGTAGAGCCGCCCCATCGGTCCGCCCGGCGGAAGGTGGCCGCCGGGCTTTATCCTAATAGGGAGACAGATTGGGTACACACCAGCTGCCTCTCCTCGCCCACCGGACCCGTGCAATGAGAAGATGGGCCCCCCGGCCCACCCCCTCAGGTCCGGCTACGGTGGTGTGAGAAGAAGGGCAAATCGCCGCCTCCTCCCTCCGGTTCTCCGTTGGCGGAGACGGCCACATAGAGGGTCATCTTCGCGGACCCTCTCCGCCGCCTCCTTCTGCGAGATGACGTACTCGCAGAAGGTGGCCATCGCGTTCCATGCCTCTTCGCTGCCGAGCATGGCCACAACCAAGCTCGGCAGCGAGAGGTCTCCTCCTACCGCCGCAGTCAGAGTGCGGCGTTGCTCCACCCACGCAGCACACTCAGACAAAGTGTGCTGCGCGGTGTCCGGGTCAGCGCCGCACTGATGGCATACGGCGATCGCCTCCCTGCGTGCTATCCGGTGCAGGTACCAACCGAAGCACCCGTGCCCGATCCGGCAGGACCGGGCGGACGGCGTCAATAATGTAACGCCCATACCGCTCGTCCGCCAGGTCCCGCCTCCATCGTTCTTTCGCCTCCTCCCGGCTCTCCCTTCTCTTGGCTTCAATCTCCCTGGGAGCTGGAGGCTCCCCGATACTCTAAAATCGTACACGGCGGCAAGAACTCCCGCCTCCAGCACCCAGGGCAAGGAGCCGGCGAGCGCAAAGGCCGCGGCGGAGGCCACAGTGCGGTACACCCTGATCGCCCTCAGTGCCACTATGAGCTGCGCTGCAACCGGGGCAGGCATTTATATATAACTTAATCCAACTTAAGAGATAGGATAATATTTCGATTAATGACCTCAATATTTTTTTATTAGAAGTTAAATGTTTGTCAATATTGATTATTAATTGTAAGTCTCAACAGTTTCGAAAAGGTGGCGCTTTAAATTAGTTTGTTGACAGAAAACTGTGGACACGACTGTTATAGATATCTCATAGTTTTTTTTTTATATCAAAGGATGCAAACGAACTGATGGGTCACCTGATGTTAAGTGATCACCACCGTCCATAGACACTAGCAAGACCAGGGGAGTCGTAAGTGCGTTACCAGCCTGTGTATGGGGGAGGAGGGAGGGGAAGGGAGGTGGGTCTTCGGCGCTCTCACTGACCGAACGAAACGCAACAATGCAAATTGACGTTGGTGTTTCTGTGAGCCGATCCATTCAAGCTGAAACCAGTAATAGCTTCAGCTTGGCTCTACCATCTACTGTCATTACGATTAGACTTCATTGTACAACCAAGAAATCCACAGAGAAACTAGGTAATTAATTGCAAATATCGACAAAGTGAGTCGTTACAAAAAAAGTTCTCAATGTGAATAAAAATAGATTATAGTTTTACAGATTTCAACCGTGGTAACCTTGCACGATTCTCAAAATATGGAGCAAAAAGTGACAAAACAATATTTATAGGTATATTATGTTTGATATATTTTTAAATAATAGACATTGCCTTCGGCTCCGTCCGTAGATAATTTAAATTATTTTTCTGTATTATCGCAGATAAAAGAAAATGCTCACGCCCGCACGCCCTCAGCGTGAGATAGTCGAACGGAAAATGCTTTATTATTAACTAGCTGTGCCCGCGACTTCATCCGCGTGGAATATTATGTAAATAACAATTATTATTAAAGTCATCTGAATGTATTAAGTACATTTACTTTTCTAATTTTCTCTCGTACTTACGCCATGTCGTCAATAAAATTACAATAGCTTTTGATAGAGTGGGCCCATTTTAACGAAACAAAGACTAAAATATTCTCGAAGATATGCTTTATGATCGATCGTTTTATTGTAAACCCAGTACTTTAACAATGATACGTGTACATACAAACAGACAGACAGATATACAGACATTTCTAAAAATGTTGAAATATATTTTATTACTTATTCCTAGACACCTGCAACAGTTTTTTTCACGAAAATCGAAAAAGTACATACACGTTAGAATTACATTGTTATATATATATATATAACATACATACATATATATATATACATATATGAAATACAATAGAAACCGGTAGTAATTGATTTTACGCAAACGAAGTTGCGCGGGTTAGCTAGTACTTTATAAAAGTGTATATAATTATTGCTCCGAGTGCCAATAGATTTGAAAACCACACTAATGTTAATAATTTCAGTAAACAAATTCTGAAATTTAAATTTGATCATTCACATTATAATTAATATGAAAATTCAAAAGAGAACACATTTATTTAATTGTTTTGAGTTTTCACTTCTCTCGGCAGTCCTTACGACTGCCTCGACTTTCTTTTAAACTTTATAGGTTAGCCAAAATTGCACATGTTAAATAGACTGACTCCCGAATGCAGCTGCCGGGACAGATCCATAAGAGCTTAGCGACAGATTTTCATCCTGAAAGTGGCAGCAAGGTAGACGGGCTTAAAAAAACTCGCCCACCATGAGAATACAAATGTTTTGTAATTATACTGTACTTTATTGTACTTATCAAAATTTAAAACTTTATATGTGAACCAAAATTTCAGATGTTAAATGGACTGGTTCCCTCATCCAGCTGCCGGGACTGATTCATAAGAGCTTGGCGACGAATGTTCATCCTGAAAGTGGTAGCAAACTAGACGGGCTTAGAAAAAGCTGGACCTCCATAAGAATACAAATGTTTTGTAAATACTGTACTTATCAAAATATTTAAAATACAATATTTTGATCAACGTTTTACAAGGAACTATCGAGACACTGGATGATCGAAAAAATCTTCTAGGAAGAAAGGGTCGTATGCAAATTTTCTAATCAAGAAAGCTATTAAAATTAGTAAATTATATTTACTGCGAATTTGTTTGAATTTTAGTGCGTTTTAATTGCTACGTTTAGTCTTGATTTTATAATTTTACCAACCATTTAATTAAAGTTAGCAACAAAATTCAATTGTTAGATATTCTTTAGGCCATGAAGCGACGTCATTTGATGGCAGATGAAATGCAAAGAGCTGTAGGGATGTTGCAAGCGGGAAGTAATCAATCTCAGGTATCTCGACATTTTGGCATTCATAGAAGTGTTATTTGTCGTCTTTGGCAGCGCTACAATAATACAGGAGAACCCGCTGAACAGCATCCAGGCCGTAAAAGGAGTACAACCACTCGGCAAGACCGGTACATACAACTGACTGCAAGACGCCAGCCGATGTTAACCGCTCGAGAGATAAGTTTGAGGCTACAAATTTCAAGTGGTGTTGATGTAAGTCCTCAAACTGTGCGAAATCGACTGCATGAGTACGGCCTACGAGCTCGACGCCCAATCAGGTGCCCACCGATACGTCACGGGAATCGCGCTCGTCGATATGAATGGTGTAGAGAACGCATAACATGGACCCAGGAACAATGGGATAAAATTATGTTTTCCAATGAGTCGCGATTCGGGTTTAAGCCTGATACAAGAAGGGTGCGAGTGTATCGTCGGCCCGGAAATACTGAAAGGCTCAGGTGCGTTCAGGAAGTTCATCCATACAGCGGCTCAACAGTTATGTTATGGGCGGGTATTATGAAGAACAGGCGAACTGAGCTCGTTTTTGTAAATGGAAACATGAATGCTGAAAATTACATTGAGGATATTCTCAGACCTTATGTCTACCCATTTGCACAAACCTTTGGCTCCGATTTTAGGTTAATGCATGACAATGCGCGTTCACATACAGCTCGGCGAACCAGTGAATACTTTGCAACGGAGAACATCCGGGTATTGCCCTGGCCTGCACAATCGCCAGATCTCAACCCCATCGAGCACGCATGGGACATGCTCCAGAGACGTGTTTTGAAGGACTTGGACGGAGCGACAACAACCCAACAGCTGAAGGATTTGCTACAATTCCATTGGGAGCGAATACCGCAAGATGACATAAACAGTCTCATTAATTCAATGAATAATCGTTGCCGACAAGTTCTGAATAGCAGAGGAGACCATACTTTGTATTAAATTGTTCTATTCTTTCACAATAAATACATTTTCTTTAGAAATTTCATTTTGTAAGAAAAAAGTTTAGTTTCTTATGTATCTTAGTTTCTACAGTATATTCTAATATTGTTCATTTCTGTTATTGTTCATTTCTGTTATTAAAAGAACTTATAAAGACAACAGTTGTTATTTTTACATCATAGAACCCTAAAGATATTATTTTAAAAATAAAATACAACGTTATAATGTAAAGAACCATCCTAAAATTTAAATTAGTACATGTTGCTTAGACTTTTTTGATGAGTGTAGATTAGTAACTTGAATAAGAATTATTTTTTTCTCGCCTGTTCATAAACACGAGTTTGTTCAGTCTATCCCATTCATAGACGACAAGGAGATCAAACGGTAATCGAAATATACAACATAGACATAAAAGAAAATGAAAACTGATATCTCTTTTTTGTTTTTCGTACTGATTTTCTGAACTGACGGACTTTCACAATTTCAGTGGACTATTACTGCCGTTTCTCTCCGTTCTTTGTATCACATTAAAAATCAAATAAACCCTTGAGAAGGCGCTTATAATCGTCAGAATTACCACTGATTCAGAAATACAACCCAGTCATCGAGAAGAACCGGCAACAAACTCGATCTGGTTTATCTATTCATTATAATTTTTTTTTACAAATAGATCGTTAAATTCTTTTTTAATGTACGGAGCGGAGCGTCATTTCCAGACATCACCAACGTTCAAATATTGATCTACTCGATAATAACATTTAGATATTAAAACCCGCTTGAAATAATTATTGAACCCAATATCCAGCAACTCGGTAATGCGCTTTGGAATTTTGTTACAAAGCCCAACACCTGAAAAACTGTCACTGGCCTTAGTGAACCTGAAACATGGAATTACCGATTTGTCATTGCTTCTAGTATTTAAATAATGTCCGTCCTTTTTACTGAATCCGGCTAATCTAAGTTTTTGCGGACATACACTAGATTATTAAGAATGTATTGGGAGGACAAGCTTAGCTTTAAATGACTCTTGTTTTGTTTGGCCTTGTCACATAACCAGACAAAGTGTTCACTATTGTTCATATAGGGCGGCGAAAAAAGATAATGAAATGGACTATGCCTATAGTTAACTATTTTTTAGTAGTTGTTTTGATTATAACCACGAAATACTATGCATTTTCTGTGTAAATCAATAGAATTCGCTGCCCGTTCCCTATTCTTAACTCATATATTTATATATAAAAGTCCAGCGTCACGAGATTTGTCACTCAAAACTACTCAACCGGTCTTTTTTTTAAATTGTAGCACGGCAACGTGACTGTACTGTACCTGATGGTAAGCACAGTACAATACAACGGCTACCACCGAGAGATACGACCTCATCCGTCGTTCGTCGTCGTCATGCCGGCCTGCGTAAATGCCTCTTCACGTTACGCTTGAAGGACCTCATGTTATAAGAAGGAGGGAACGCACTGGCCGCGAGACTGTTCCACAGCTTCACGGTACGGCAAAGATAAGACGTTGCGAACTTTTTAGTTCTTTTTTTTATGCCATAAGTTGCAAACGAACAGGTGGGTCACCTGCTGTTAAGTGATCACCACCGTCCATGGGCACCAACAACACCAGAGGAGTCGCAAGTGCGTTGCCACCCTTTGGGGGGAAGGGATTAGGGGAGGGAGAAGGAGGAGGAGAGAGGAGGGGAGATGGGCCTCCGGCTCTCTCACTGACGAAACAAAACGTCGGTCACGTCGGTTTTCTATGAGAGGGTGGTACTACCCCAGTAATAGTTTCAGCGTGGCTCTACCACCATTAAAACCCATACAGGAGTTACCGTAAAAGACCGTCTTTAGACCAGCGCGCGTGGTTCGATTGTAAAAAGGAGAGGAAGGGATTAACTTGAATAACTCTTCAGAACACTCGCCATGATAGAGACGGGTCATGATCTTCATGAAAATTGGTTTTTATGTATAATTTGGTCCAACTTGAGAGATAGTGTAATTAATATTTAAATGAATGGCCACAATATTTTGTAATCAGAAATTAAATGGTTGTCAATGTTGATTATTGTTATTAATTGTAAGTTTCATCAGACTCGAACAGATGGCGCTTTAAATTAGTTTGTTGACAGAAAACTATAGAACCGACTGTTATAGATATCTCATAGATGTCGCCACGCTTTAATTTTGAATTTCTTTTTCAACCCCCGTTTATTTTATAATACACGTGTTCTAATTTTAATTTAACATGTAATAATTGAGCCACAGCCACGCGTGGCAGGGTCAGCTAGTACTGGATAGTTGTTCTTGAAAGAAGAGTTGATGAGTATTTACTGAGCGAAATATTACGATTCTCTGCCTAGTCTTCATTCAAACTCAAGCTAAGGTTCAGCTGCTTTGGGGTCCTAGTCACCGTATCGACTTAGTACTTACTATTACTATTAGTGCTTACTATTAAACGAACAGACGTACGAGTATTACATTACTGTAGATATAAAAAACCACCTATTTATTAAGGATCTCTGAAACATTAACAATGGTGAAAAATCAAGCAAAACGCTCGCCATAAGGAAACAATTATTTCTTTTAAAATACATTATCAAGGCCGCGCACGGATAACGAAAAGCGTGGACTTTTTGTCGTACTAACTTACAAGCATGTATCGGATTGAACGGAATAGGGCTGTCATTAAATTTCTACACGAACTTAAAACAAGTTATATTCAAGATCGAGAGTTTTTGGCGGGCTCTTGGGGTGTCATGTAACTGTTTTTATATTTTATTCATAATTTTGTAATTTGGCTCCATACTTTGTCATTTTGGTGGCGTTTTACGTAATATAGCTTAGTTATTCTGTACAAGTGAAATAGATGGAAAATAATAATACCACAGAGCATGGATTTTGACTTGCCACAAATACTCTCTAGAAAGTTCTAACAAGACGACCACCCTCTTGTTAGTTCATTGAAATCGATTTGACATTAATGTCCAAGCTACCTAGATTTCCTGTCTCTTTATTTGGTCACAAAAGCTACAGAACCAATTTAGGACATTTCTCCATTGCTCCCAGACTATCTCGACAATATAACGACCTTGTTAAAAAAGATTACACGATTGACTTATTTAGTAATTCCCTATTAAATTTCAAATCCAAAATTAGTTTTTTATTTAATTAATCTCTGCGTGATTTTTTCCCCTTAATTTTTAAGTTATTATACATTTTGGAATTGTATTATTTTATTTTCTTCTTAATTTTTTCATAATTCTTTCTTCTACTTTTATTGTTTTCCGCTTCGCATCTTGTTTGTTAATGCTGTAATCAACTATAATTAGTGACATAAATAATTTTAAGTTTTTTCCATGTTTGTTTTTACCTATTTCCTTTATAGAAGTTTAGTAGTATTGCAATTGATAGCTGCCTCATAGGGAGCAGGATCGAATTCTGAACCTAAGATTTTACATCCAACAGATATTTGTTCTTTAGGGGCATCTCTACCTCGCGTGGTTTACATTGAGATAAAGAAGGCTATGTAGGATACAATAGTTATGTGAGTCCTCAATTCCTATCTCCCTACATCTTGTCTAGTGTGCACTTCGTTATTTGTCAGGTTTTTGTTAAAAACGAAGCATTTTTAGTTTTCGATCTCTTTTTATACACAATCCGAAGATGTTTTGGCGTTTTAATTTCCTTTACGAATACTCTGTTATGTATTTATTTATTTATCATCATGACAATACATTTGTAAATAAACTGAGGCTGATCTGTACCTGACCTGATCCGGCAGGTTGTATGCTGTAGAACGAAACACATGGTAGTCGGAAGGAATGACCTCTGGGGAGCACGACGAGAGGGCTAAGACCTTCCATTTCAGAGTTTGCAAGTATTTCTTGACCACTATTGCGACGTGTGGTCAGTACTGCCTTGCAGAGGATGGCTTTGAATGCATGATTCATGGCCTTGAAGCGTTTCGATCTTGTGATTTTGCTTGTTCTTCTTACATTTGACACGAGTATTCGTCAAAAAGTGATTTAATTTCCTCGTCTTTGGATAACAAAGTCCCAAAACACATTACCGATTTGCCAGATGGTAAGTTCAGCATCATGTCAAGCGAGTTTTAATACATAAAGGCAATTTTAGGGAGGATCAATTTGTGAACGATGGTGACGTCTGCAAATGACACCCCTCTTTGTGCATCCGCCCTAAACGAATGTAAATGTATATGTCTATAAAAATACGTTGTGCTATGTTATGTATAATGAAAAGATACACCAGATCGACTTTGTGGCTGGTTTTTCTTCATGAAAAATACTAAAACCAATATAAAATTCTATTTTATTTAGCGATTAATCCCATATTTAATTCGATACTAGCTGTGCTCGCGACTCTTTCCTTGTGGAAGCTAATGTAAAAAAACATTAACTAAAAGAATCATCTGAATGTATTAAGTCCTTTTATGTACTTTTCTCGATTATATATTCTGTAATAATATCATCTATATTATTATCTTCTGTATTGTATTTATATCAATTTCACTAATTTCTAATCATATTAAGTTCCTGTTGTCGATTATTTTCTGAGAAATAAATAAATAAATCATTATCAAAAATGTTTCCATCACCACAAACTACCTCGTTTAAGTATAACCATAAATAGGATTTATTTTATTTATTACTGGCAGGTTTCAAGGTTATCTTATAATAGTTATAATATTCCACTTTTCCTTTTAAAGTTATTACTTTATTTTATCTGACTTGTTTTTTTTTGTATCAATATTTTTATCCTTAACATTTTCCTTTTAAACGACAGCCCTAATATATATAATAAAATTTAAAAAAACACAACTGTAATTTCCATCAACAGTAGGCAAGTGTATTTTTTGTGCTAATGAATGTTATATTAAATAGTATCGATAGTGCAGCTATCTACAATAATAATCGATTGTAATACACGGGCCTGCAACCAATGATATAGTAACTAAAAACCTGTTTAATATAACATCATTCATTGTCTACAACGGAGACACTAACAGATTCGACATAAAGTACCGGGATCATAATATAATGTTTTTTTAGTAATATCTTTACCTAAAACGGATACACTAACAGATTCGACATAAAGTACCGGGATCATAATATAATGTTTTTTTAGTAATATCTTTACCTAAAACGGATACACTAACAGATTCGACATAAAGTACCGGGATCATAATATAATGTTTTTTTAGTAATATCTTTACCTAAAACGGATGATACACTAACAGATTCGACATCATTTCTATAATGATTTTTTTGTAATATAATACTAGGGCCATGAAACTAAAACGGATACACTAACAGATTCGACTTTCTATAATGATTTTTTTGTAATATAATACTAGGGCCATGAAATAACCTAAAACGGATACACTAACA
>MU159203.1:113296-131396 GCA_015888305.1 Antheraea pernyi
TACCGGGATCATAATATAATGTGCTTAGACAATCACATAGGCAAAATCCATTTCTATAATGATTTTTTACATAAAGTACCGGGATCATAAAATCACATAGGCAAAATCCATTTCTATAATGATTTTTTTGTAATATCAGATTCGACATAAAGTACCGGGTAGGCAAAATCCATTTCTATAATGATTTTTTTGTAATATAATACTAACACTAACAGATTCGACATAAAGTACCGCAAAATCCATTTCTATAATGATTTTTTTGTAATATAATACTAGGGGATACACTAACAGATTCGACATACCTAAAACGGATACACTAACAGATTCGACATAAAGTACCGGGATCATAATATAATGTTTTTTTAGTAATATCTTTACCTAAAACGGATACACTAACAGATTCGACATAAAGTACCGGGATCATAATATAATGTTTTTTTAGTAATATCTTTACCTAAAACGGATACACTAACAGATTCGACATAAAGTACCGGGATCATAATATAATGTTTTTTTAGTAATATCTTTACCTAAAACGGATACACTAACAGATTCGACATAAAGTACCGGGATCATAATATAATGTTTTTTTAGTAATATCTTTACCTAAAACGGATACACTAACAGATTCGACATAAAGTACCGGGATCATAATATAATGTTTTTTTAGTAATATCTTTACCTAAAACGGATACACTAACAGATTCGACATAAAGTACCGGGATCATAATATAATGTTTTTTTAGTAATATCTTTACCTAAAACGGATACACTAACAGATTCGACATAAAGTACCGGGATCATAATATAATGTTTTTTTAGTAATATCTTTACCTAAAACGGATACACTAACAGATTCGACATAAAGTACCGGGATCATAATATAATGTTTTTTTAGTAATATCTTTACCTAAAACGGATACACTAACAGATTCGACATAAAGTACCGGGATCATAATATAATGTTTTTTTAGTAATATCTTTACCTAAAACGGATACACTAACAGATTCGACATAAAGTACCGGGATCATAATATAATGTTTTTTTAGTAATATCTTTACCTAAAACGGATACACTAACAGATTCGACATAAAGTACCGGGATCATAATATAATGTTTTTTTAGTAATATCTTTACCTAAAACGGATACACTAACAGATTCGACATAAAGTACCGGGATCATAATATAATGTTTTTTTAGTAATATCTTTACCTAAAACGGAGACACTAACAGATTCGACATAAAGTACCGGGACCATAATATAATGTTTTTTTAGTAATATCTTTACCTAAAACGGAGACACTAACAGATTCGACATAAAGTACCGGGATCATAATATAATGTTTTTTTAGTAATATCTTTACCTAAAACGGAGACACTAACAGATTCGACATAAAGTACCGGGATCATAATATAATGTTTTTTTAGTAATATCTTTACCTAAAACGGGGACACTAACAAATTAGACACAAAGTACCGGGATCATAATAAATAATGTTTTTTTGGCAACGAAACTTCTAGATTATTATTGCCATTCTCGACTAGGTAATAGTATTACAAGTTTCCTGCGATCATTTGAATGTTCTAAGAAAGAGTGCCTTTTTTGTTTATATTATAGCGGGCAAACGAACACGCGAGTCACCTATTGGTAAGTGATTACCGCCGTCCATAGACACTAGCAACACCAGGGGAATCGCTAGTGCGTTGCCAGCCTGTGTTTGGGGCAGGGGGAGGGAGGGGAAGGGGGATGGGAGGTGGTCCTCGTGCACTCTTACTGATCGAAAAAATCGCAACAATGTGAGCACTGTTACTTCACGTCGGTGTTCTGTGAGAGGGTAGTACCACCCCTGGCGAGCCGAACCATTCATGCTGAAACAAGTAATAGCTTCAGCGCGGCTCTACCACCTATTTCTACCACATGAATCCTTATCTGAAAGCAGCGATTAATAAAGTCATCTGAACGTATTAGGTCCATTTCCTTATGTACTTTTCTCCCGTACTTAAGTCGCGTCGTCATTAAAATTACAATAATTATCGATAGATTGAACCGATTTTAATGAAACAAAAACTAAGTGTTATTCAAAGATAAGCTTTATGATTTTCTTGAAAAAGTGTTATTATGAACGCAGTATTTTACCAGTGTATTATAGTTACATACCAACAAGTTTGTTTTATACTATGTAATGATAAACGCATAAAAAGTCGTAAGCTATTACTAGGAAAGTATATAAATTATTATACGCGTGAACAAAACGGTAGCAGAAAATATGAAATGTCGCCTTTTAAATAATGCGTTCAGATATGTCAACCAAACCTTCGCAAAACAAACAAAAATATTGTCATTGTAAGCATAACACCAAAAATCTTATTTACGAGCAGAGCTTTTTTTTGTCGGGTATGCGGGGGCACGCAGTTCTCTCAAAGGGAATTTCGAAAGTATCGAACAATTGTCATAAAAACAGGATAAAATTAAAGAGTTCGAATTTTTTTTTTAATAATCAATTTTCCAAAAAAAAAATGAATTTTTTTAGTAGGTCAAAATTATCCAAATACAAAATCTAATTTATTTTTCTTAAACAGTTACCGCGTCGCACAGTGGTTTGTCTCTGTAGTAGAGATCATAAAAAAAAATATGGACTTATAATTTTCGAAAATTAGTGTGCCCCTAAATAGAAGAGACAAAAAAAGCCAGTTTACGAGTATATCCTTATACAAGAATGCACTCTTTGATTTACTTTATTTCTGATGCATAATCTAAAGGTAAACCGATATTTGTCCATTTCTGCTTTAATCTTGCGAACTACGTACCTTATTGGGATATGATTAGTGCATTCGAAACATACAACAATATTATAATTAAAGGTGAAATTACTTGGCTATAATTGCAATATAATAGTTCGTCACATATTAACGATCTTTATGCGTACATGTTACACCAAAAAAAGAAGTAGTCATATGGTTCGCCGACAAAAGTGAAAACTCAATACAATAGAATAAATATGTTCTGTTTTGAATTATTAAATTATTATACTGTAAATTATTTAAATGTTATAATTTGTCAATATAAATATTATATATAATGTATACTAATAACGCACGGAAGTATTTCAATGTACATACATACATATACATATAGCTCATTGGAAACGTGCGGTGACGATGAAGCAAGATTCACGCTTTTTGTTCACCTAAAAAAAGTGCTCAATGTGCATAAAAAGTTTTCACTTCAACTATTGATAAATTTCTCTAAGTAATAATGGTACGTTGTATTTCTTGTTTGTTACAGCGCGGTAGTCCACAAAAGGTATCGGGTTCACATGATTTTTATGGGATGAAAATGCTCCGCTTATTAGAAAATAATAGTTTCACAATAAATCTGATGTGTTAGTTAGCTGTCTTCTTCATAATTCAATGAAATTGAATCAACGATTCTTGAAGAATAACTCTTTTAAGAATTAAAAATTTAGACATTTAGGAACCTGACAAAATTATAAAAATAATATATACAACAATCTCCACGTATTTTATAGACAGTAGCGGGGTCACTGCAAACAAATTAAGCAGTAAGATTGAAGATGTAAATATAATACATAAATAATTACGTCTCGAAAGTTTATATTATTCTAGTATGCAAAATATTATAGAAAATTAATTATTATGATTGTTATAGTTGGTACGTAACGCCTGATATGTTAAAATAGCAATTGATTTATAACATACTAAATGCAATGTCGCCGATTCGTTATCATAGAATTTTTTTATCAAGGAGTTACAAATAAAAATTAAATACAAAGTAAATTAATTAATTAACACTACACAATAATTATTAGCTGTTTTTTGTGGTTACAGTATATTGGAATAATATTATTTGAGTTAGTTGTTATAAACTGAAACAATACAAACTTTTAAACAATGAATAAATAAAGTCTTTAAACACCAAACCATTAAAATCTGAGGTTTTTTTGTTTAAATGAGAAATGCACGGACGAAAGAAAAGATTTATATTTATTCCGTGTATCGGTTATTAACTATATTGTCTATGTAAAGAGCGATAATTGTTTTTTATACTTGCCACCCTAGTGCGACTTGACGTGGAGAGAAAATAAAAAAAATGTCTATTCGCCAGCAAAATGGCGTCATCGAAGGAAACCTATTGTTTGTGTGGTCAACCGTATAATATTGGACAATTTATGATAGAATGTGACTGTTGTCGTGAGTGGTTTCATGGCAGGTAAAGTGAAAAATATATTAGTTTCCTTATGAAAGTAATTTTGTGTGTTAAAAAATACATAGTGAAGTTTGACACTTTGTTCGTGCGGCCATCGCTTGTACGGTCGGATGTTTTATACTTTATTTCATGATTTTCTTTCTATATAAAGTTTATTATGCTTACCAAAATTATTTAAAAAGCTTATATTTCATTTTAATATATTTTAAAAGTGTTAACACAGCTTTGTTATTTGTTTACACCGATGGTAGTCATGGTAGTTTATACGCGCTCTGTGTTACGTTTCTTTGTGTTTATTTATAATTTTAGATTTTGATAAGTGATCACAGGTCCTCATAGTTGCTGCAATAACATTAATATTCTTTAGTCATTATGCCCATCGAAAGAATTTATGCGGTTTACATGACAACAAACTGAGGTACAAATGTAGAGTCATGTTATTACATGCATTTTTTATCGGAACTGTAATTGTAATGTTTTTAGTAGATTGTTAACTAATTATGATTACATCATATACTAGGAAGTGACTCAATAATATGCCTGTAATTAATTTGTGAGGTAGATCTCCTGATTTTCCTCATATAAGATGGTTAGTGTAACAATTATCCTTGAATATGCATCAGCATTAGATATATAAATATTTATGTTGACTTATCAGTGTTTTGCTGCTGGTTTGGCCTAAAGTAAATAAATTTCAGTATCCTTTCATATTAATATGGTTTGTTTTTCTAATACATCAATATTTGTAAAAAAAATGTGTTAAAAAAGTTGTCAATGTGGTGCAATCAGTTTTACACATAGGTATGAAAATATTGATAATAATGCTTAATCTCACATACCATCATTTATTCACATTATCAAAAATGTGAATACACTTGTAATTCTAGGAGTGTAATAGACACCCCATACCTCATACTTGGTAGAAAATATTGTTAGTGTTTCTCTACTTTTACTTTTATTTATTATGTATCACATTGCTGCTTCATAAATTCCTGGTTTGTGCTTGCTCTAAATAGTATAAGTTATAGTTCCATGGTAGTTCAATGAAATATTAATATGTTGTTATTTCTCTGGTGTTAGGTGAAAATTATTTACTTACATTTCTTAACTTATTTAAACAAAAATGCAAACTCTATATTTGAAATTTATTGTAGTAATATATTTTAAAATCTAGATTTGTTATTTATCTTTATTTATATACAAAAATATGTATGAGTGCATACAATATCGGCAAGGTAGGTTTGATAATTTGGTAATTAATGACATCCAGGGGCTGAATTAGAAATTCGCATCCTGAAATGAGGGTTGAGAGGGGCATGGGAGGGAGCTGACTACCCCTCTAAACCACTTACCCGGCCCGGAAAGTTATAATTACTGACATATTCATGATCAAAGTTTTGAGATTATGTTACCTCCGAACAATCATTGGTAATTTTGTGTATTAACAACATGGTGATTTTTATATATAAGTAAAGCAAAAAATTATTGCTGAAATAATGTAAATTTTGTGGAAAAAAATAAACGTAGTATTTAAAATCTTTGTATCAGTACAAAAAATTACAGTAGTTTTGCATAAAAAAGGTCAAGTTTTTCAACTAAAAAAATAATAAATTGTATGAAACTATGTATATCTACACGTTAAGGAATAAATTATTGATGGAACAGCATAAATCATGAGAAAAAAAAAATACAGACCATTTTAAATAAATACTAGTAATTACAAAATTTCAAAAACTTGAACAATAGAAAATTATGTAATGTAAACTTATAACTTTAAAATAATGGTTAGATATTGAAATATATAATATGCCATTTTGTGATCTGGGTCTTGCAGAACAATTGTCCTCTGTTATTCCATCTGCATTTGTATCCTTATAAATACATCTTCTTGTAACTCTAATAGATTATGTACTTAGTGCATGCATAGATGGCTGTCATAATGATGAATTTTTCAAATTAGGTAAAGGCCAATTTAAATAAAATTATTATAAACTTTAGTCAACACATCATCCTGAAATATAAGCAATTTTACTGTAAATATTGTCAATATTAGCTTAGTAGTTTTTGCTCAAAATATAAATAAATTATGTGTAAGAGTAATCCTCACATGTTTTCTCATCTATATTATAATAAAACTGTAGCAAGGTCAAATCTGTACATTAAATATTTTTTGAAAATTTTGATCGGGGTAGGCTTTGTTATCGATATAGAAGCCAAAACTAACCGTTTTAAAACTTTTGTCTGTCTGTCTGTCCCTGTAACACTCGGAAAGTACTGAACCGATTTTGACGAAACTTGGCACAGTGATAACTAATGTTACGAGATTACATTTAGGATACTTTTTGTCCCATAAAACGCAATGGATTCTCCAGGATCTGCCTGTTTGTCTATACCTTTAAACACGAATCACTCTGAAAGTACTGAACCAATTTAGATGAAATTTGGCACAGTCATAACCAATATCACAAGGTTACATCTAGGATACTTTTTATCTTATAAAACGTAAGGGATTCTCCAGGATAACGGACGAAAGTAAAAAAAATGTAGTTCATGATATTCTTGACGAATTTTGGTAAATTATCTTTGTGCTATATATAGCAGACAGATTAGCTAAAAAATTAAGCTATATTTCCATAAGCTACTTCAAAAAAAAAATTTGTTTAGCAAACATTTTTTTATACAATGAAATAAATGTAACAACATAAGTGACAGTTTCGTCTACATAAATGTTTTATACGTGGTCGATAATTACGTACAGAAATGTCATGTAGGCGTAGCTCAGTTGTAACGTACGGGGCTTTAAATGTTTCGACGGGGCCGACGCTTCGAATCACGGTGGTCGTTTTTTTTGGTATATTTTTTTTTGAAGTAGCACATGGAAATATAGCTTAATTTTTTAGCTAATCTGTCTGCTATATATAGCACAAAGAAAATTTACCAAAATTCGTCAAGAATATCATGAACTACATTTTTTTTACTTTCGTCCGTTATCCTGGAGAATCCCTTGCGCTTTATGAAATAAAAAGTATCCTAAATGTAATCTCGTAACATTAGTTATCACTGTGCCAAGTGTCGTCAAAATCGGTTCGGTACTTTCAGAGTGATACGCGTTCACAGGGACAGACAGACAGACAGACAGACAGACAGACAGACAGACAGACAGACAGACAGACAGACAGACAGACAGACAGACAGACAGACAGACAGACAGACAGACAGACAGACAGACAGACAGACAGACAGACAGACAGACAGACAGACAGACAGACAGACAGACAGACAGACAGACAGACAGACAGACAGACAGACAGACAGACAGACAGACAGACAGACAGACAGACAGACAGACAGACAGACAGACAGACAGACAGACAGACAGACAGACAGACAGACAGACAGAAATGTGCCTGGTGATATTCTTTATAAACAAAATAATTCATTTCAAACCATTTTATTTTTTCCCTTGCAAAGAACATATTTCATTTTGTTAACCAGGCTCTTCCACAATTATGGCTATCTTCTAATAATACAGCCAGTGTTGCGCTAAGCTAGAGTTATAACTAAGTTATTCTATACATAGGTTTTGGTAGGGGGTAGAGCCACGCTGAAGCTATTACTGGTTTCAGGATGAATGGGTCGGCTCGCCCGGGGTAGTACCACCATCTAACAAAAAGCCGACGGGAAGTAAAAATGCTTGCATTAGTGCGTTTCGTTCGATTAGTGAGAGCACCGGACAGGCCCACCTCTCTTCCCCTTCCTCCTCTCCCCTTCCGCTTCCTCCCCCTCCAACACAGGTTGGCAAGGCACTTACGAACACACACACTTTTTTTTAATATTATTTTATTTCAACATAAAAAAGGGTAAATTAAAAATATAATGTATTTTTTTATGTCATAGGAGGCAAACGGACAGGTGGGTCACCTGGTGTTAAGTAATAACTACCGTCCATAGACACTTGCAACAACAGGCATCATTTTTTTGTTACGGTGTGCGCGTTCATCGTAAAAATTTACTCTCATCATTTTTTTGTTACGGTGTGCGCGTTCATCGTAAAAATTTACTCTCATCATTTTTCCCTAACGCGCCAAAAGAAATATAACTTCAATAAAATTACAGATATCTTAACATGGTTTGAACATACTTCTTTATTTACAAAAAATTGCATCGGGCACATTATTGTTAATATCAAAAATGTCTGGCAATAATAAATTCACGTTTTAGTAGCGTTTAAAAGTTAGTGAAAAACAAAACATTCTAAAATTATATAAAGTTCAATATTTTTGCCTGTAAAGGTTTACCGGCAGCCAATTCGCTGTCGAAACCGTTGCCTAGCTCTTAGACAAATAGTCACAGGCAAGTGACAGATGACACATGTTGCTCATATCTTTTTAATATTTATGTTTTTCTTTAATACAATGTAGTGTGAAAATTTTTTAATACAAGTTGAAAATAGTTATTATGTCATTCAGTGTTTAATTTATCATTATTTATTTTTTGAATATATTTTAACGTTTAAATTACAATTTAACTTTATCAACTTGATATTTTATAATGTAAACTATACTGAGCGTATAGTAAACGCCTACAAAAAAGGGAAAGGAACTACGTTCCAACTGGAGGTCCATGGACCTCTCAAGCTTTTTTTACATTACTGCCAATATACGTAGGTTAGTTTTTATTTTAATTGAACCCGGTAGATGATGTTACGAACGGGTTGTAGGCTTATTGGGACAGAAGTTACTGGGACAACGTACTGGGAAGACATTTATCGGCAATATATGTAGGTTATTTGTTATCTTAATTGGACCTGGTAGGTGATGCTGCGAACGGGTTCAAAGCATATTTTAAAATATTTCTCACATACCAACTGGGTATATGTTTGAGTGAGTCCCTGGATAGTTGGGATTCACAATTTGAAACAGTAGGCATCGCTGCAATCGGGTTTTGAGATGTATATAGATTTTTCGCGTTTAAAAGTACAATCGAAACCGGTAATAACCGATTTGGTGCAGACGAAGTCGCACGGGTCAGCTAGTTTATAATATTACTCTGATATTATTAATACCACGCAGTAAGAATAATACTGTATTTTTGTAGGCTCAGGTACCTAATGATTGCTTTTCTTCAAAATAGCAACTTAAGATCTCTCTATCTTCATGATTATCATCGTCATGATCTTAATGTTGCTAGAGCTCATTAAAATAACTTGTAGAGATTATTTAGGAATAATTATATCATATATAAAATTTTAGGCTTTATTTTTTTTAGTCAAAAAACAAATCATCTTTGTGGTCCCTCACAAAACTGTCTTCATATAGCTTATTACACTTCTTATTTTTAACCGACTTCAAAAAAAGGAGGAGGTTATCAATTCGTTTTTTTTTTTTTTTATGTTTGTTACCTCATAACTTTGGACTGGGTGAACCGATTTTGATTATTCTTTTTTTATTTGAAAGCTGGTGCTTCCCATGTGGTCCCATTTCAATTTGGTCCAGTTCAGATAACGGCATCCAGTGCAAAACCGTATAAGTTTTAAATTTGCATTAAGTATGTACACGACAAATATACGAATAACTCAATATCACGCTAACCGATTTCGATGATTCATTTTTTATTGGAAAGGATGTACTTCAAGGGTAGTTTGATGAGAGTTTGGTTAGGTTCTGATTATGGGATCCGTGACAAAGTAAGTAAACTTTCAAGAAACGAGCCTACTCCTTTCTTAAGGGCCGGCAACGCATCTGTGTTTCCTCTCGTGTCGCAATTGTCCATGGGCGGCCGTGATCACTTACCATCAGGTGACCCGTATGTTCGTTTGCCACCAATATTATAAAAAAAACTCTTCAATTCTTAGGAGCCTATTGTGCTTATGTTCGTTGCTGTGTTGCAACATGACGCAAGCATTGTAATTACATTACTTAAGGTGTATAATGTGTGAAGCGATGGTAGCCGAGTTGGTGGTAGAAACTATCGCGGATTACTGAAAAGGTTGCGTTCGTACCAAACGTTACTTATTGTACAACCAATTGAAACCATATCGCATACCATACCGATAGATACCATACCGCAAAAATGCGCATATTTTAATATACTTAAGGCGGAACGGAGTTCGCGGGCACTGCTAGTAAAATATATTTATGTACACTAAAAATGGAAAAATAAAGTAAATTTTCAAAAAAAAGTATTAACCGACTTCAATATCAATCAAAAACCCATAAGGCACTAAAAAGCGGAAAATAAATAGTTTATCAAATTAACCAAATGAAATAAAACATATGAATATGTGTGCTACCTAGAGATGTATTGGAAGTCGGTGCCAACCAAACCGAAAATCATATCATCTACATAAGTACAAAGTTTAAGTCCAATCTCGCGTCTCTGTAATACAAAAATTTTGGTTGGTACCGACTTCCAGTACATCTCTAGGTAGCACACATATTCATATGTTTTATTTCATTTGGTTAATTTGATAAACTATTTATTTTCCGCTTTTTAGTGCCTTATGGGTTTTTGATTGATATTGAAGTCGGTTAATACTTTTTTTTGAAAATTTACTTTTTGTCTCACTTCAGCCATTTAACTTGTCACAGCTTGATGGTCTTTAAGAATTTGTTTAAAAAAATTATGAGTAAATGAAGCTTACATCCAATTGTATTACTTTATTGTAGTAGAACTTAACAACCCTCACGGAGGTTTGCGACGCGTCGATGCCGCGAAGCATGCACCGCCCAACAAACAAACGGGCGGTGTACTGGTGGTCGCCGGAGCTCGCAGAGCTCCGTGCGGCCTGCTCCGCGGCCCGGCGGCTGTTCGGGCGCAGCCGTCGGCGACGGCACCGAGACCCCGAGACGGAGGCCCGGCTGTATGGCAGCTACAGGGAGTCAAGGAAGACCCTACAGGCTGCCATCAGCCGGGCAAAAGAAGCTGCATGGGAGGAGCTACTCCAAACGGTGGAGGGGGATCCTTGGGGGCGCCCATACCGGATCGTGCGGAAGAAGTTGAAGTCCTGGGCGCCCCCGGTGACGGAGACCCTTCGGCCAGAAGTGGTGGCGAGGGTCGTGGGAGAATTATTCCCCGACCCTCCGCTACTATCAGCTCCTCCCATGCCTCCGCCTCGGGCGGCAGTCGAGGAAGCGCTCGACGGTCCTCCCCCGCCAATAACGGAGGAGGAGATGGGGAGGTCTGTTGAACGTCTCCTCAACCGGCGGAGAGCATCCGGCCCTGATGGGGTCCCGGGTTGGGTGCTCGGCCTAGTGTTGGGTCAGCTAGGGGGGTGGCTTCGGGAGATTCCCGAAGCCCTGGAAGCTCGGACGACTCTGCCTAATGGAAAAGGCGGGCCGCTCTCCGGACTCCGCGATCGCGTATCGGCCCCTCGTCCTGCTGGACGATGCCGGGAATGCCTTGGAGCGGATTGTCTCCTCCCGGGTCGTCCAGCACCTGGAGAGAGTGGGGATTGGCGGGAACTGTCCACAACCCTCGTGGTGAGGCGCATAAGGAGGTTGGGCCTCGGGAAGACCGAGGCCCTACTTTTCCACGGGCCTCGGCGAGGACCACCACCTTGGGCCCACATTATGGTGTAGGGCGCCCGGATCAGGGTGGGGACCCAGATGAAGTACCTGGGCCTCACCCTGGACGGACGCTGGCGGTTCGAGCCCCATTTTGCGGGGTTCGGACCGCGAATTGTTGGGGCGGCGGCGGCACTCGGCCGGCTGCTCCCCAACATAGGGGGAACCGAGTGCTGGGTGTCGCCGACTCTATATGAGAGTCGTGCGAGCGATGGCCGCCTACGGGGCACCAGTGTGGGCCGACGCCCTCGGTGCCGACAATGTGTGTGCGCTACGCAAAGCGCAGCGCACGGTGGCGCTGAGGGCTGTCCGGGCATACCGCACGGTGTCCTCGGCGGCGGCTTTCACGCTCGCTGGCTACCTACCCTGGGAGCTGGAGGCAGGTGTCCTGATACACAGCGGCGAGAAAACGTAGTGGAGAGCCTCCGGCTCTCAGGGAAGTTGAAGTCAAGAGGCGGGAGCTCAGGGGAGTGGCGGTCGAGAGGTGGATGCAGGACCTGGCGGACGCGCGCTATGGGCGCTATACAGTGGACGCCAACGGAGGGCCCATCTGCTCATTGCACAGGTTCGGCAGACGAGGTGTGTACCCGGTTGCCTCTCTATAGGTAGGAGCCCGGCGGTCATCTTCCGCCGGGGGACCGTTGGGGCGGCTCTCCAAGGGCAGAAGCATAAATCGATCCCTTGCTGCCCCAACAATACGGTCTGTCAGTACACCGTGGGGTTTTGGTCCGTGCGAGTCGGACATAAACCACCCTCTGCCCCGGGATTTCCCCACGTAAAAAAAAAAGTACAACTTAACAAAACAAACTCAATATTAATAAATCCATATGTTATTAACCAGCACTGTTTAAACGAATTTTTTTCATGTACTTTTTATTTGTATTAATCGAAGTAATCACCCATGCAATCAATGTATCTTTGCCAAAGCAGTGGCAGATTATTGATGCCCTTCTTAAAGAAATCAGCTGGACGGGAGGCAACAAATTCTTCAAAGGCATTTTGTACTGCCTCTCGGGTATTGAATTTTTGTCCCGCCAAGGAGTTATCCAAATTCTTTAAAAAGTAGTAGCCTGTAGGCGCAAGGTCTGGTGAGTAGGGCGGATGATGGAGAACTTCCAACCCCAGTTCTTGCAACTTGGATACCGTCTGCTGTGCTGTATGAGGTCGCGCGTTGTCGTGCAGGAGCAGCGGAGACGAGCGATTGACCAATGCTGGTTGGAGATGTGCCAGCTTCTCCATCATTGTGTTCAGTTCTTCACAGTACACATCTGCAGTAATGCTCACCCCGTTTGGTAAGAAGCTGTGATGAATCACACCGGCGCTAGACCACCAAACAGTGACCATCACTTTTCTAGGGGTAAGTTTTCGTTTAGGGCATTGTTTAGGTGCTGAACCAGGATCCAACCAACTTGCTGAGCGCTTGCGGTTATCAAACAGAATCCATTTTTCATCGCAGGTAACAATGCGGTTCAAAATTCCTTCATTTGTGTGTCTGTTGAGCAGTGCAAGGCACGTCTCGACGCGTACTTCGCGCTGGTGATCATTGAGTTCGTGGGGCACCCATTTGTCAAGCTTTTTTACCTTGCCAATTTGACGCAAATGGACCAATATTGTTTTGACGCTAACGTCGAAAGCTGCTGCTAATTCAGCCGTAGATTGTGTATCATCAGCTTCCACAATTAATTCGTCATTGTCGACCAAAGTCTTCGGACAACCGCGAGGTTCATTTTTCAGGTCGAAATTCCCAGAACGGAAGTGAGCGAACCAATAACAGGTGGTACGTTGGTTTGTAGTGTTAGCTCCGTAAACGTCGTTGATGTTGCGTGCCGCGTTGCTGCCACGACGGTATTCATATTCCGTAATTACTCGAATTTTTAAAGTATCCATGATGACAAAAAAGATTGAAATGTAATGAAAATGTAACATTAATCAATAAACAAATTGCTACTTTTGGAAAAAGAATTCCATGTTTTTAAAATAAAATTAATTTGAAATTAGAATTCTTAGCCAAACAAAAATTGTTTTGATTTGAAATAGGCAGTACTGCAGAACGGCAATTTCATAGGTAAAGACCTATTATATTTATTAAAAATGTACAATATGATTACAAAATTAATAATTTATTCATCCATTAAATTGAATTTTTACAAGCATTGTGAGCAGAACTGTGGCAGAATATAAATAAAAAAGTGACTAATTGGCAAAGTTGGTGTGACTGTACCACTATATTTTATACATTCTAACTTTGGGGGTTTATATATTTTTCATAATAGAATTGATTGAAATACACGTTATAAGTCAAAATGAGTAACATGTATAGTTTTTGCGATTTCCATTAGTTAGTTATTTTTTATAATTGTACTTAATAATTATGGGCAGACCTATTTTTGTCACTTCCTTATTGGGGCACGCTAATATTCGAAAGTAGTAAAAAAAAAAATTCAAATATTCTTCATTGGTGCTCCGCTCCTATTGGCCTTAGTGTGATGATATATAGCCTTTCGCGATAAATGAGCTCTCTAACATTGAATTTTTCAAATCTGATGCGTAGTTCCTGAGATTACCCCCCACCTCACAAACTTTACCTCTTTATAATATTATTATAGAAGAAATGAATATAGTGTATTTATATTTAATATATTTTTTCTCTACTTTCAGCTGTGTTGATGTCAAAATATATAATTCAGATGATATAGATAAGTATCACTGTCCAAAATGTTGCCAGACTTATGGACCATCAGTATGTAAGTATAATTTTATGGCTTGACTATTGTATTTTTTATAAATGAAATCATTGTATATTTTAAAGTTTATTTGAATTATTTCATAGTATTTTATTATTATTAGGATAATTTATGTTTCATCAATATATTAAGAGTGTAATACAACAAGTCTTTGGTGTGGCACCATTCATTCCACCAACATAGGTAATTTTTACTTACTTCACTTTCTAAATTTGATATGGTAATAGCTTCTCTACTCAGGGTTATACCATCATGTTAAATATTCCCTTTCTCAATAAATGTACCACAGAATCCAATTTGTTTTTTCAATCTGATATGTAATTCTAGAGATTAGTTCCTTCAAGCAAACTGTGTCCTGTAATTATTGTTATATTAGATTTGGATATTCTAAAAAAGTTATATTGAAATTAGTTAATCCTGAGAATTTAAAATTAGACTTTATATTTTTAGATTAATTGTGATAAGAGATGTTAAAGATATAGGTTTCATATCAAAATTATGTGTTATCAGCAGTTTGTTAATATGTGTAAGAAACTTGGAATTATAATGTTTATCTATGATAACAATGTTAGATATAATCATAATAAAACTAAATTTATGTTTATGATATGAAAAAAACTAACATATATACTTTAAGTGGGTCCTTTATTCCAGAATTGTTAAAAAGTATCGTATTTCATAGAAAAAGTCTATAAGAACCTTATGATATAATGTTATGAAATTTTTTCTTTAATAAGTTATAAGTGTGTAAATGGACATGTAACATTTTATTACATTGTGTAGCTATATACCAATGTGTTACTGCATTCATGGACTCAGTCGCTGCAGTGAGTTGCTCACATAAAACATTTTCAATTAAATTCTGCAAGTGTCTGGTGAAAGTAATAATTATTTAAAGAGACAGCTATTGTTCCATTTTTGATATTTTAGGCACCTTATTAGTTCTTTAGATTAGTAGTCATTGAATTATTAGCCTGTTGAAATACTGATATAATATTTGTGGCTTTGAATTTTGACTTATTAGAATCCTCGTCAATTTTTGTTGGTCACAAAGAAATCTGAATAAAGCCGCATGTCATTTAAACACAGCAATCACACGAAAGAGCGATCTATTTGTTCTGTGGCACGAGCTCTTGACGAGAAACCTAAACATTATAAGTGAAATTCAGTTTTGTCTCGAACACATATTTTACCCTAAATTTGTGATCTGTGCAACTATATTCAGAGCTGTCAAAAAATTGGATGAGTACTGTCTACTGTCGTATCAGTATTTTTTTTTTATATGTTGAATGTATAAAACTTATTTGATTTTGTAATACTAATAGCTGGCTGTTTTTGTATACCATCACATTTGGAAAGTTAGAAATCAAGTACTAAACTGTAGTTATCTTGGTGTTCCAAATAACGTTCTTGGAAGGAGGTTTCATCAGTAGTTTAGACATTTTAAAACACAATAAATCAATCTTTTACTTGACTTTTTGATTTTCTATTATTTCAAAAGTTGTTGATCTGAAATGAGAAAATCAGTAGGTGTATGTAAAAGTTTCTATGTGAAGTAAGTGTATTTTCATTTTTTTTAATTAATCAATATTCCAGTAAAAGTCCCAACAAACAATCACCGAGCGGATCGCTACGAGTTGGGTGCGGAGACACGACCTTCGCAGGTAGGCACTCCAGCATGGGTGCGGGCGCTCGCCGCCAGACCGTTGCGGGTCACACCCCAGGCTTTGCAGAAAATGCGACCCCAACAGTTCACTGAGGAGTTTGTCAGGGATAACGGTAAGTTAAAACGGAATTATGTACTTTTATTATTGTAAGAGTACTGTTACGTACATTGAATTTCGCTCTACTTATTATGTGCGCATGAGTATATTTAAATTTAATCACACTGGTGGGTCCGGCGGACGTTGTCCCGCCCTGATCTATACTAATCTATACTACTAATATATAAAGCTGAAGAGTTTGTTTGTGTGTTTGTTTGGTTGAACGCTATGCTCTCAGGAACTACCAGTCCGATTTGAGAAAATCTTTCGGTTTTAGATAGCTCATTTATCGAGGAAGGATTTAGGCTATATATAATCACGCTAAGACCAATAGAAGCAGAGCACCAATGAATAATGTTTCAAAATCAGGCACTTTTGTTTGATGCACAGAGAGAGGCATCATTTCCAGATGTCACTATCGTTCACATATTGATCCACCCCATAATAGTCTTTATGTATGAAAACCCGCTTGAGATGGTATTGGAACTTATTATCTGGCAAATTGGTAATCGGCAATCGTAATAAACGCTTAATAAAATCTAAGAACAGTTGACAATTGGCAACTGGTTGTTGATTACAATCTTGTACTAAATAGGTTAATGTCTTTGTTACACACCAATGCAGTTGCGTTATCTGGGAGCAAATAAACATTAGACGGAACATCAGTGTAACAAGTGAATTTACAAATTTAAACCAACGTTACAAATTGTGCTCAATACGTGTTGGATTACATCACAGCTTTGTTTGTAAATATTTATACCTACTCTGTTAAGAGAGTTCATTGCAATACATAGCATGAGATATAATGTATCAAAGAATTGAAGAAAATGCTTAAAAGCTTAAAATGGTCGTGAAAACCAGCATACTAATTAACCAATGAGATGCGAAATATTACCTTTTTTTCATCCTTCAAAAAAGAAGGTTTTTTTTAGCACGGCAAAATGACTGCACTGTGCCTGGTGGTAAGCACAGTACAATCCAAAAACAACGGCGACCACCGAGTGACACACTATCCATCGCCGGTCGCCGCTGTCATGCCGGCCTGCGAAGATTTTGTAACAACAACGCCTGAAGAAGATAGCTCAGAAGGAACTGATTTACAATCATATCAGTAACTGTAGTTTACAGTAGAGTCAAATGAACATACATTTGAAGATTATTGAATATCATAAAGTAAAAAAAAATATTATGTGTAACGGTCAATAGGTTATTTAAATATCATTGGAATAAGGTTCTGACCGTAAAAAAATCAAATCCAATTACTATGTATTTTCAAATCGATTAACAAAAGTGACACAATATAATTAAGTAAACTTATTCGATAATTTAGGGAGAATCATTTTGTAACAAATACAGATAATCGCAGCGTTTATGCAAATAACTTAGTTTCGAAGGAACGAACAGTGATTAACAGAAAATAAATATAATAATAACAAGATATATTTTATAAATAATCCTAATCCCGGTAATATTATAAACTAGCTTTTGCCCGCAGATTTGGTCAAGATTTTTTTCGTTTTAGATAAAAATAAAAACACAATAATAAAAAAAAAAAACTCATTAAAAAAAAATATAAGAGATCGATTTTTGGACAACCGATCCTCTAGACATAATTTTTTATAGCTTATAATCTTCATTACTTTCTTATATAGTGTTAGTGAGCACTGAGTTTGGTATATAGTAGGTTGAAGTTTCAGGTATGTTGCTGATGATAAATCCCATCCCATTCGATATACTATTAGTATTCATATATCTAATGTACACGTTACATGTTACAGTAGATGGCATTCGTATCGTA
>MU159203.1:131652-149741 GCA_015888305.1 Antheraea pernyi
ATGGACCGTTTATTTTGAAAGTGGTGTAAGTCCATTTTTGAGAAAAATGAGCTATCACGTAATTCATGCTTAATTTAATGTAATTTTTTTATATATAACTAGTCCGTGTTTAATTTCTCAAAAAAATCCCATGTTTTGTCCAACTTAAAATAGGTCGGTAAATGAAATTGCATAATCATCGATTATGAAAGTGGTATAAGTCCAATTGACAGAGGTAGGTGGCATAGCAGATGGACGCCGATCAGTGTTTTGTTATTTTTCATTTATTTTATACTAGCTGTGTACCGCGGTTTCATCCGCGGACGATTCGCATTGTTCCCCTCCGTGTTTCCATCACTCGTAAGTTAAAAGATAGGTATTAAAAAATTAGAGAAATGTATTAGAAAATGTACAGCGCATAACCTGCAGAGAATAAGTAAATTCTTGTAATCAGTATCTTGTAATGACAATGTAATTGCCGTCTAAAATAAAATTTTATGTGTTGTTATGCGTATTTGTAAACAAAATTATATTAAAATGAAGTACATTTTAAGCGATATTTGATTTTTCAAAATTGAAATTAAACGATTTTTACAATTGTCTAATTTTGAAAGTGGTGTAAGTCCATTTACAGCACATAAATATGTGTTATCGTAGTCTAATTAGCCAAAAACAAATTTATATAAACAAATTAAATGTTGATAAAACAATAGAAACAATGCCAGACCTATTATTTGCCTATGATTTGCCTGTATTTTTAAATCAACAAATTTAGTAATCTTTAATTTTCTCAAAACAGAAGAAAATGGATCACTTTCAAAATAAACGGTCCATATAGTCACGCTAAGACCCATAGGAGCGGAGCAGCAAATGAAGAATGTTGCAAAATCGGGGTATTTTTCCTTTTCAGAGCTTCCGCTGCGTTTTAGCGCAAAATAACCATTCCACGCATACGAAGTCACGGGCAGAAGCTATTAACTAATTATATTATCTATACTAATATCATAGAGAGGTAAAGTTTGTGAGTTTGTAGGGGGTAATATCTGGGGAGTCGGAGAAAAAATAGTAAAACGTTTCTTACGAATGCTGCCTTAACGATGAGAGATATATTATTGAGTTCTAGAAAAAAGTTGTATCTTGATAATGCCTATTACTGCCCAACGAAGTGGGCACGGGTCAGCTAGTAATATATAGAAACCTTGACAAATTATACAGCCTAAACCTTTCGTATGAATCACATTACCTACTGCTGAAAATAACATGAAAATTCGTTCAGTAGCTTTTGAGTTTATCGCGAACAGACAGCCAGACGTGGCAGAGGACTTTGTTTTATAATATGTACTGATTTATAGTCAGTAGAGTTCAAGTACGTAGGTTAGGTTACAACCACACCAATGTAACATAAAAATAAAATAATTGCGACCTAACAAACAACTTGATTTCCACAAACGGGCACCCGAAACATATGGCAGGTAAGGTCTTGCTCCTCACCCCTATTATGTGAATGATTTTCATAGGTATAGAAGAATAAAACATCCTAGTTTTAACTTAAAAATGGCCATGAAAGTTGATAATGAAACTGGCATAAAGGCTAGTATCTCGATAAAAAATCCGATGTTGAATATACAGGCTGAAAGTTTAGACGGTGGCAATATTTACGGATAATAATCTGCACTTGATTCTCTTTTTAAAGCAACTACAAAAATTGGTGCTTAATATTTAACCTAATTATTTAGAAAAATAAAAAAATTATACGCAATCCTCTACGCGTCTATGTTAAAACATAGTGTCAATGACTGTTGGGTGACTTCTCTTTCACTCAAAACTGAACGTGGGAACGGCATGAACAAAACAAAAGGGTTTATTGGCCGTTTTATTATCGAAGTTTATTACCTCTGGGTCGCACTTTGCAGCTTTAGGCACCGGTTATTGCACCTAGATTGTTTGTGTTTATACTTTTGAAAGTCTTAGAACAAACTTTAACTTAGGTTCTCTTTGTTGTTTATTAGTATTCGGTTTGATATTATTATTTTATATGTTAAATGTTACCATGAACTATCATTTCTTAGAATACTGTAAGCAACTAACCTTAATAGCTGGTATAATAATAATAATTTAAAAAAAATCAGTGGTTAAGTATATTCATAATAAGTCTTGCTCCACTGTATAAGCAGCACTACACTTAAAACAACTTTTAAAGTTGTGCCGACTCGATTGTCTTTGAAACGCATAGTATTTACTGAATGACAATAAAATACTCAATTACTGATAAATACCAGTATAAAGCCAAAGACTACTCCGATCTTAATATACTTATACTCAGTAATGGTCTTTGTCATCCAGGTTTTACACGACCTGTGATTTTCCACACGACTGAGGGTCTGGAGATGAAGACTCCGAATCCAGCAACATTTACTGTCAGATCCGTACTCAGGTTTTGTGGTGCCCAATTAGAGGTAATCTGTTTTTGTGTTTTATTCTATTTAGGTAGCATTATTATATGAGCGTTAAATTTTAAAATGAGCTAAATCTAATTTTTCAAGTTCTTCAAATTTTGTACATGTTAGATATGAAGACCATAAAATAATACTAAAAACCTTATGGACGGCAAAATTTGAAATTCGTTCTCGGTGTATAAAAACTGGAAATAAAAAAAAGGTATGTGTGTGCGATTCAAACACGATAGAAGTGAAACTTAGTAAATCTACAAAAGAATGAGATGAATATATATAACAAGGGTAGGATAATTACAAAGTTTATTTGTTTTAAAATGAATTTATTATTTAGCACAACAAGATATAAAAATAGTCTCAAACACTGTCAAATAATAACACACCACGCTGACTTCTTACTAAAAAGCTGTAATACGCAGCCGCATAAAGTGTACAGTAGTATTAGCTCATATACTAACACACGTTAAATGCTCAAATACAAGCAAGTATGAAACAGTGTGCAATATAAATACATACCAACATTTGCTCTCTCGCTCTGGCTCACTAATTTTTGTATTTGTATCTCTTACCTGTCGTTTGGTTTGAAAACACAAAGATTTTAAAGAAGTTTCGCTTTAAAAAAAAAAGAAACATATAAATTAATTATTAAAATTGGATTTGGCTCATTTTTAAATGTAAGGACATATATGTAAAAATTATCTCATGGTATAAGTCTTGTAGTTTTAAAATTGTCATTCATTACCTAAGGGCGATAATAAAAAAATAAGTTTTCTGGACATATATAATTCTAATCAAGATTCAATTCAAGAAATATAATTTGAAAAAGAAAGTTATCGGGAATGCTTTTCTGATGTATATAAAGCCTATTTAATATTTAATAAAATTATTTGATGAGGGTGAAAGCAAATATAAAAATGTTTGATTACTAGTAGCTTTGGGATAAAATATTACTAAAAACAGGGACAGATGTAATATATAATCATGAGTTTTTCCAGGATTTGCCCTAGTTTTGGGATATCCTACGATGCCCTGAGTAATTTTTAGAAAAACGTATAAGGATTTTTAAGTTGTAAAATTCTGTTGTTTAGTATACGCGCGTCAATAAAATGATGCCATATGTATTCTTCTTGACCCTTAGCACTTAAAAAAATATTTCATAGATACTTCCAATAATTATTATTTCAATTTTCATTGTGTGTAACTATACACTAATGCTTTTACAGTGTGTCGTGTTTATAAACCACAACATTGGAAAATTTACATTCAAAGTCTATTTTCTGAAAGGCGAGCAATGGCAACTCTACCATAATATAATGATTAGCTAAAGTTGATAATCGTTTGTTTTATTCAGGTTGAGGTGATAGATGTCCGGAAGCAGTCTACATTGAGGATGCCTCTTGGAGACTTTGTAGATTACTTCGAGACACCACCAGAGCTGAGGGAGGACAAAGTCCTGAATGTCCTCAGTCTAGAGTTCTCCGATACCAAGTACTCAGGTTTTTTTAGTTTTAGTAGTAGAGATAATACATTTATAATTTTTTGGTAACATTTTAATCTATAATTTTTAAGGCAAATTACATATAACATTTGTCTCATGAACTTTTGAATCAATGAATAGTACAGTCCTCACCTATTTTCTATGCCAACTGCTCTGAATATAATGCTTGGTAGTGAAATAAGTTTAGTAAAGTTTTATTGAAGTCCATTTTGTTTGGTTAAATCTGTTACATGCTATAGTGCATTTGTATGGATGTGTGTATGTGTGTCGGGTGCGAGTAACGTTGTGTGGTGTCGCGGTGCGCAGCCTGTCGCCGCTGGTGGAGGCGGCGGATGTGTGTGTGTATGTGCGTCGGGTGCGAGTAACGTTGTGTGGTGTGGTGGTGCGCAGCCTGTCGCTGCTGGTGGAGGCGGCGGATGTGTGTGTGTATGTGCGTCGGGTGCGAGTAACGTTGTGTGGTGTGGTGGTGCGCAGCCTGTCGCCGCTGGTGGAGGCGGCGGATGTGTGTGTGTATGTGCGTCGGGTGCGAGTAACGTTGTGTGGTGTGGTGGTGCGCAGCCTGTCGCCGCTGGTGGAGGCGGCGGATGTGTGTGTGTATGTGCGTCGGGTGCGAGTAACGTTGTGTGGTGTCGCGGTGCGCAGCCTGTCGCTGCTGGTGGAGGCGGCGGATGTGTGTGTGTATGTGCGTCGGGTGCGAGTAACGTTGTGTGGTGTGGTGGTGCGCAGCCTGTCGCCGCTGGTGGAGGCTCCGGGTGCGGCGCGGCGGTTGGACTGGGCGGAGCGCGCGTGGCCGGGGGCGGAGCGGCCGCCGCGTCCGGCGGTGCAGAAGTACTGCCTGATGTCGGCGGCGGGCGCGTACACAGACTTCCACGTCGACTTCGGCGGAACCACTGTCTGGTACCACGTGCTGCACGGACGCAAGGTTGTATATCTAAATTTTCTCTTATCGGTCACATTTGCCGCCTCCCACTACTACCACTAGCTACCGGTTGAAAATCTGTCGTTAAGAACTTGTTCTGTTTCAGCAGCTGCACTTGAGAACCAGTACCCCTCTCTTCGTTTATCGAGTTTACCATTTTACACCACATAGTTATTTAATGTCGGACGAAATTATGGTCAGACGAATAAAGAACATATAGTCTGCGTGATATCGTAGACACTACTTCTTCTTTAGTTTACTATATTTACGCAGAACACTAATTTTCTTTCTTAAAATAAAGTAAACGAAGTTATCAGAAATATAAAATTACACTAAACAAAAAAAAATCTTCGAGAATTACAAAGCTACAATGGCCTTCATGGCTATTTATACCAAAATAAAGCACCATAATATGGATCTCAGTCTATTCGATAGTTATAACGCGCCATATTACCATATTTCATCTATGTGAAGCAGGGAAGGGGCGGTAGTATACATTCTAATGACATAATCGATTCCTATGTTATATTTCATTACAATCCTTCTAACTTTTCTATTGTGATTGATAAACATTCAAACAATCACACATGTGTTAAGTATGGTTTTCCGAATTCTAAAATTATATTTCAGATCGATGTTATCGTCTCATTGTTATGAAAGAATGAATATTTTATGTAAAAGTTATTGATTGCTTGACAAAGATGGTTTTCGCATTACCATTAACCATCCACCATAAAAGTCGTGGTGGTCTAGTGGTTTGATCGGTGGAATATTATTTCGATGTCCGCTGGTTCGAACCCGGCGGCATGTACCAACGAATTTTTCGGAATTCGCGTACATTTACTAATTTCAATTGGTAACACTATCGGCTGACGGTGAAGGAAAACAACGTGAGGAAACCTGAACCTGAGAAATTTTCTTGTAGTACTACTGTATGTGGAAAAAATATAGAACTGTGGATTTCTCAGAGTTTGAAATCGCCAATACGTCGTGATGCTGGCGTGGTGATTACGCCCATACCTTCCTTCGGGAAGAGGCCTATGGCCCTGCAGTGGGTCTCTTACAGGCTGATGATGATTAACCATCCAAACATATTTATTATTATCATTAAGAGATGGCGCTCTAGTTGAGATAGCTCCCGCTTTCTTTTGATCGTTTTCATTGAGAGACATGTGGCTGCGAGTATGACATTAAATTAATTAGTTAGATATCCGCAATAATCAGTTGTCCACTTCTCTGATCTTTGTCTAAATTATAGACGTGTTGTCCTTTCATGTTGGCAAAAAAAAAGTGTTTTTTGAGTCCAAAAATTGTTCCCTAAAAACTCATATATTATCAATTAATGTTCAAAGACTCAGCGTTTACCTTCATTATTCACGGTCTGAACCCCAACCTGAGTCTGAGGGTAGTAGATAACCAGCTAGACTTTAAATATAATAATACCTTTATCACCATGCTGTGGTTGTGGTCTCATGACAATGTTTTCCTATAATCAACAATGTCCTAACACACAGTCGGTTATAACTTGGCTCATATATTATTTTTTGTATGCAGTAACTTGATTTTAAATATTTTTTTTTAGATATTCTATTTGATACCGCCTACATCGACGAACCTCGCTCTCTACCAACAATGGTGCGCTTCAAACAATCAGAATGAAAGATTTTTTGGTGATATGGTATGTGTTGTATCAAGTAACTGCATAAGTAATAACTAATGCGAATAATAACACACTGTTACTTTTTCTCGATACTATTAGGATGGGCCAAATAAAGTGACTATTTTTTCTCGGCTCTATTAGGATGGGCCAAATAAAGTGACTATTTTTTCTCATCAGTTACTGTGTAAATACTGCTCAGTTTTTTTTATTGCAGAGAATATGTATATTTGTTTCTTCATTTGATCCATATATTGAAAGATAAGTTAAAAGTCTTATATCCAGTAGCTTTATTAAAAAATAAAAGAGAATTAAAGAGTATTTTTCTCCAGATTTTATTGTATTATCACTTTCCTACATAAGTGTAATGAAAATACAGTCCATTTGAGGTTCGGTCACGTCAAAACTAAAAAAAATCTAATGAACGTATCGGTATAGCACTATAATCATTTGTTGCGAAATTTTTCATAGATAGACATAGAATCCTTTTTTTTGGATTTTATTGACTTTTGACGGTTTTTTATTTACATTAGTATATTTTTTTCACCGCCAATTAAAACAAAAGCCGGGCATAGCAAAGTGGGTGGGTGTCTGGTAATGAAAAATATATATATTTCTGTGTGATTTTATTGAACAATTGCAAACCGGTAGTTTTCGGCGGGATCTTCTTGTCATGTAGTGGCTTTTATATTTTATTCATAATCATATGTCATTTCACTCGATATTTTGTAATATTGGTAGAAATTTACGTAATATAGTTCGGTTATTGTGCTCAAGTGAAGAGAATGTGAAATAATACCACGGAGCATAAATTCTGAGATGCCACAAAACCTTTCTGAAAAGTTGTAAAAAAGAATCTGCCATCTTGTTAGAATGCTGTAATAATCACAAGACTTGTAATATTATTTCCTTTTTTTTTATGTCATAGGTGGCAAACGAACAGGTGTGTCACCTGCTGTTAAGTGATCACCACCGTCCATGGACACTAACAACACCAGAGGAGTCGCAAGTGCGTTGCCACCCTTTTGGAGGAAGGGTTAGGGGAGGGAGAGAGGAAAGGGGAGGAGAGGTGGGCCTCCGGCGCTCTCACTGACCGAACGAAACGCAACAATGCAAGCACTGTTACTTCACGTCGGTGTTTCAATGAGAGGGTGGTAGTACCCCGGACGAGCCGACTCATTAATGTTGAAACCAGTAACAGCTTCAGCGTGGCTCTACTACCATTCGATCTACTCGACTCGACATTGGCACTAATAATTTAGAAGATTGGTTGCCAAAATATAATTATATATTTCTGCAGACTCTTGGTCCGCACCTTTCCTTGATTTCGTTTGTTTTATTAATCAAATCAAAAAACGATATAAGTGTATTAAAAGCTCAAACATGGAAATAAAAATTTCATCTACCTTTCAACATTATTTGCATGGTAACTAATGAAAAAAATAACCTTTTTACTGCACCCTCCATGAGATATTATGTTATCGTAAAGGTGGAGTGGTACGGCACCGTGGAGTTGTTAGCAGGACAGACTCTGTTCATTCCCAGCGGTTGGATACACGCCGTGCTGACTCCATGCGACTCTCTCGTCTTCGGTGGAAACCTGCTACACTCATACGCTATTGAAATGCAGCTTCAGTGAGTCCATTGATTTTAGATATTCATCACGTCCACTTTTGTCTATGGCATAGAATATTTGTTAAGCTCTAAATGCTGCTTATGGTTATAAAACAGCAATTGAGCAGAAAATCAAACTAGTATTAATTTTCACTGATGTCACTTTTGGCATAGTCGAAATATTTTTAATAAATAGACTACCAAGTATGCCATACGAGGTGTGTTCAAAAAGTAAAGTGACTTTTCAAATTTCGCGGGCAACGTACTTTCGATTATCGATTTTTTTGATTTGTTATGTTGGTACTAAACTCTTTCCGAACATCTGTATCAAGTTTCAAGTGTATAGCATTTTTTGTTTGGTTGTGAGAGGCGTAAAGGTTATAAGTGTTTTGCGTACTCGGCAATTTCTTGCTATCGAAAAATATGGATTAAAGGATTTGCATCAAATCTTGTGTAGAAAATAAAATAAAGTGCTCCGAAACACTTGAAATGTTGACAGTGGCATACGGTGAAACTGTTCTGAGTAAAAAAAATGTTTACAAGTGGTACAAACTCTTCCAAAATGGCCGGGAAGATGCCAATGACGAGCCTCGCTCTGGACGTCCAAGCACGTCAACAACTGATGAAAACGTTCAAGCAGTGAAGAAAATTGTTTTGGAAAATCGTCGAATTACTATCAGAGAAGTTGCTGAGGATGTTGGTACATCGCTTGGCTCGTGCCATGAAATTTTTTCTAACGTTTCGGGCATGAGACGTGTGTCATCGAAGTTTGTTCCGAAATTGCTAAATCACTCATCTTTGCTTGTGAGAGATTTTTTGGCCAAAAACAATACCACAATCATGCCTCAGCCACCATATTCACCGGATTTGGCCCCATGTGACTTTTTCTTGTTCCCAAAACTAAAGAGACCTATGAAAGGACGGAGATTTGCAACGATTAAAGAGATAAAGACTGCATCGCTGGAAGAGTTCAAGGCTATACCGAAAAGTGCTTATGAGAAGTGCTTTAAGGATTGGAAAAACCGTTGGCATAAGCGTATTGTATCTGAGGGGGATTACTTTGAAGGGGACAACATAAATATTGATAAATAAATAAATATTTTTTCTTAAAAATACAAAGTCACCTTATTTTTTGAACACACCTTGTATATAGAAATTTCACTACAACATTGATAATAAAGAAAACTATTAGTTTTTAATGTTTCTTTGGTGGCTGTAGAATTTTGATAAGTGAATGATTGACGCAGAAGTTTTGAAGTTGACGCAGATACGATTATTTTCTCATTTGTGTTCATCAAATGTGTTCGAGAAACAATCAAAAGCTGACTGGTGGTAGCATGATCTTTCGGGAAGTATTATTAAACTCATAGCCGTTAATGTTTCTCTTGAATTCCTAGAATCTATGAAATCGAGCGACGTGTTGAGACCCCGACGATGTTCCGGTATCCGCTGTTCGAGCCGATGCACTGGTTTGCTGGAGCTCACCTACTCACCATGCTGAGGAGGCACAACGAGGAGACGCAGGTAAATTGAAATTGTTCATTTTGTATACTTTATAGGTTTTAGCGTTTACCCATTGTCTCATCTGATGTTAAAGGATGATGTGGTCCAGGATGGAACACGCGCTGAACCTAGAGGGGGCTGGCTTTGAAGTGCGTGTGTCGGAACACATCAACAGCTACTTGGCTAGAGATTCTCAATTTGAGGGTGGTAGTTGCCAGGCAAAAAGCTTTACCATCATGCAATTGTACTAAATGTAATTTGTTCATTTATTTTTTAACTTAATCGTGTATTAATAAAATGTTATTTAAGTATGCGCATATTTATAATGAAATCGACTGTATATAGCAAACATTCTCTGGAAAATAAGAACTTTGGAATTTTCTATATATATCTACTCTCACACACAAACTATAATTTGTTATGGGTATCTATCGTGAGAGATATGAAATATTTACACGATTTCACTGTTATAGTATGAGTATAGATAAATGAACGTTTCCAGGATGAAGACTTTACCCTGAGCGAGAGTTGCGTGGCGAGTGCACCGGCTCAGCTGCCGGCCCTGCTCCTGCGCGGCGTGAAGATACTGGCGAACGCATTGAAGGAGTGGCACGGCCTTAAAAGTGTGAGTTTTTGTTTTTTTGATGTGAAACATCTATAGGCGCGGGTAAACCTGTTTGTAGGTGATGCGACAGCATGCGCACGCGGCTACGAAATCTCTCTTGTCGCACTGAGCTCGCATATCTATAGTGTAATTTGAGATTCGTTCGATTCGAACAATTTCGATGTTTCACATCCGCCTGGCGTCCCGTGACGGCTCAATTTTTTTTGTTACTGCAGTTAAAATCACTTTTTTAGACGTGAAGCATGGAAACCAAAGAGTTTTATTTATTAATTTAGCAAAAGGATTAGTATATTAAAAATTAGAAACCAAATACTGACTTATAAATGATATTAAAAAACACTTAATGAAAATAAGTTTTAATGTAATTTTAGGCGTTCGATATTATTGTTATAAAACCGGCTCCTTTGTTTGAAATTCGACATTCGCAAACATACACACACACACACACACACAAACACGCATGCAAGTCACACATGTACCGTACATAACACATTTCCTTAAATGACGATTTCTACAACTCAACTCTCATCGAAAACAGCAATAAGTAATTTCGTCCCAAACACATCTTTAAATCTCCACACAGTACAAATGAACAAATGATGACCTGACCAAGTCATAAGCTTAGTTTATATGCAGTGAATATGCATTATACCAGTAAATTCCTTATACAACCAGATTTTGGCATTTTATGAGTCCTACGATGGACCTTGATCATTGTTGTAGAATTTTATTAAATTTAACAAGGCAAGAAAGGAAACCTGGCTAGTGAAAATGGGAACGATGAGAATTGTTATGGGTTCTTAAAATCCATACGTAAGTTGTAACAGGTACAAGTTTTTCAGTCTACCACGCAATAGACTATCCTATGGTGTGATGAATTTATGGATTCTTAAGAAGTTTGTTTGCTAATAGTCCTCACTGTTATTTTTATGTTCACAATAAACTATGCAATCTATCGAAGGAGATTTAGTCAAGCTAAAATTCGGTTCATGAATACAGAGTGATTCAGCGAAGAGAGACAATGTTCCAAAGTGCCTGAACTCCGGACAGCTTGTCCGGGAACTGTGCAAAGAGCTGAGGACATTGGAGAAACGTTCATCAAGCAATGCTAATAAAGATAGGGTAAGTTGATACATCATTTATATGAGTAAATATTGCTTTTAAGAAGTTTTTCATTGAGTCTGTGTTTGAATAATAAAGGTAATTGTGTTTATACCATAAGTTTGAAATTTTATATCAGTGAATTCGATTAAAATAGAATTTTCTAGTCAAGGTTTAAATACTGGTAGCTGGATCCGTTGTAATATTTTCTTAATAATTTCTGTAATAAATAATAGTTATTGTTTCCTGTATTGGCCATGTATATTAATTTTCACTGGGAATTATTATTTGGGTATAAAAGTTGACTCGCAATAGCGCCATGTAGCGGCGAGCTATTGCTAATTGGAATGCATAAAAACGCAATTAAAAACACCTCTTTGTGCTCTCATGGTGGTCTATTAAATTATAGCCCAGCGTCAACAATCATTTTTATTTATCAGTCAGGGAGCAGACAGAGGTGCTACTGCCTCAGTAAAATAATCTTTACGCCATGTAACGCCACACGCCGAGTTTAATTGTGGATCTAAATCATCTAGGGCCCCGCTTGAATATACACAAAAAAATCCATCAAAATTGGTCCAACCGTTAAAGTGTAGTATAATGATAGACACACAAATAATCTACCAGGTGTAAGTTTAAACAGTAGCATTATTTATGGAGGCTACTCTGCATTCAATTCTCGTTCTAAATCATTTAACAAATTAGGTGCTTAAAATTTTACCTAATTATCTAGAAAAATACAATAATTATACTCAATCCTCTACGCGTCTATGTTAAAGCATAATATCCAATGACTGTCGGGTGAAGTGGCAGTGCACGTAGGAACAACATGAACAAAAGAAAAGGGCTTATTGCCCGTTTTATTATCGAAGGTTGTTAAGTTTTGGCACCGGTCATTGCACCTAGGCTTATTATGTTTGTATCTATAATTTTGAAAGTCTTAGAACCAACTTTAACTTAGGTTCTCTTGGTTGTTTATTAATATTTGTTTAGTATTTTTATTTTATATGTTAAATATGACCATAAAGTGTCATGTCCTAGAATACTGCGAGTGTCTAAACAGTCACCTGGTATATAATATACATCTGGTGTACTGACATAACGTAGACAACTTCTTCGCACTTCAAAGAAAAACGTGAAGCCAGTAGGGTTTACCTATTCTTATAAATTATGATGACAATTATTAGCAAAAGATATTAAAAAAGTCACAAAGCGCGATCTATAAGATGTTTCATATATTCTCGAAATGACATCAGGATTAAACTAAATGTATCGATAGAAAACGACAGGAACATATACTATCAAACGTACATAAAGTGGTCGAGTTATACGGTACAAGCCACTTGAACCGTACAGTACAGACTTTAGAGTGAGTATTTTACCACAAATTACAGACATATTTTATAACTGCTAGGCTACATTTTATAATGGATAACGACAACATCTTTACCTGACTACGGTATATATCGAATTGTGATACTTTTACCTATTTTGCTGCACTATTGCTATATAGACATATATCAGACGATGTTCTGTATGTATGTATTAAGTAAAATGTGCTTTATGTGTATATTTTTATTTTATTTTATAGGAGGCAAACGATCAGACAGGTCACCCGATGGTAAGTGATCACCGCCGTGCATAGACACTAGCAACACCAGGGGAGTCACAAGTGCGATGCCGGCCTTTTATAGAAGTATACGCTCGTTTCTTGAAGGTTTGTAAAATCGATAAAAGTGTGATTGTGTATATAGCGACACTGCTATCTTGCTAGGTCATCTACGACCGATTATTTGATTTGTTTGTTTGTTTTAATATCTATATTACAACAAAAGGATAAAGATTATTCACTCTAGCTATTACAGAAATACGTGATCCAATCGGATGCGTGTTTAATTTTCACCACGGTGTTTTTTTGAAATATATATCATAGGAGGCAAACAAACAGGTGGGTCACCTGATGTTAAGTGATCACCACCGTCCATAGACATTTGCAACACCAGGCAAGTCAGAAGTGCGTTGCCAGCCTGTGTTCGAAGGAGGGAGGGAGAGGGGGAGGGAGGAAGGGAAGGGGAGACGGGTACCCGGCGCTCTCACTGAACAAACGAACACGCTATCAACTAAGCAATTATCGCTTCGAATCGCTAATCATCAGACACAATTAAATCACTTGGGTGTGCTACTATATATGTAGAAGTCTCATTGGTTCTTTTAGCTGTATTTATGTACCTTTGATAATTTACTCTGATAAGGCATTTAACCTAACAACCTGCTACGTTGTTGGACTGTTGGTTATTTGGCTGGCTTGCAACTACCATACACGAGGTGTAATGGCCGCCATAGTGGTATGCCTAAGAATCACGTTCCAGTCAACCATAACAATCCCAGTAATCAAGCAGGACGGTGAGGGCTTTTTTTTTAACGTGGGGAAATCCCTTATGTCTACGCCACCATCCCGGGGGGGGAGGGTGGTTTATGTCCAACTCGCACGGACGAAAACCCCACGGTGTACCGACAGACCGTAATTGTTGGGGCGGCAAGAGATCGTACAACGCTACTCAACCTTGTAGAGCCGCCCCAACGGTCCGCCCGGCGGAAGGTGACCGCCAGGCTCCTACCTATAGAGAGGCAGACTGGGTATCACCAGCTGCCTCTCCTCGTCCGCCGGACCTGTGCAATGAGGAGATGGGCCCCTCGGCCCATCACCTCAGGTCCAGCTACGGTGGCGAGAGGAGTTGGTCAAAGCGCTGCCTCCTCCCACCGGTCCTCCGTTGGCGGAGACGGCACTTAGAGGAGCATCGCTTGCCAAGCCTGGTTGTTGCCGAACATGGACAAAACCACACTCGTCAGCGACAAATCAAGACCTACCACCGCAGCCAGAGTGCGGCGCTGTCCCTCCCACCCAGCACACTCAGGCAGAGTGTGCTATGCGGTGTCCTCGTGAGCGCCGCACTCGTTGCATGCGGCGGTCGGCTCCCTGCGAGCGTTCTGGTGCAGGTAGCACCCGAAGCACCCATGTCCGGTGAGTACCTGCACAAGTCGAAACGTCACTAGCTATCCACTCCCGCAGGACCGCGCGGATGGCGTCTACGGTATACCATCCGAACCGCGTCCGCCAGGTCCTGTCTCCATCTTTCGACGGCGTCTTCTCTGAGACGCCGTCTCCTCACCTCTATCTCCGTGGGAGCTGGAGGCTCCCCACTTCGCTTCTTCGCCGCCGTGAACCGCTTCGTACACGGCGGCGAGAACTCCTGCCTCCAGCTTCCAGGGCAGGAAGCCGGCGAGCGTAAAGGCCGCCGGCGAGGATACCGTGCGGTACGCCCGGATCGCCTTTAGTGCCACCGTGTTCTGCGCACTGCGGTGTGCACGGTGAAGGCTTACAACTAGGCTGACGAAGTTCCGACTACCACATACTCATGAGAGTGACGACTGCCTATAGTTTGTAAACTTATAGACTTATTGCTTTTGGATTGAACTGGTGAACATTTGGTGAACACACAATAAAATGGTTACAAAAAACGGCGTCATTTTGTCATACCACATTTTAAAAGAAACCAGTAAACAGACAAACTCAAAAACGTAATCCAAATGTTATATGGGTTAATATAAAACCCTACCACCCCACTTTCGCCATTGCCTCGTTCGTTATTCAGCAGGGTGCACCACGTGCAGGTGAGGTTGGCTTGAGTGTCTCAAGTCTTATGATGTTATTCGAAACCGCTTACACCCTCAATTACGCCATACACTAAGTTTAGCGCCTGATAAGACTTGATCGAAACTCTGGAGTATTCAAGTAATCATTATATATAGCGCTTCATTTAATAGTATACAAACGCTTTCCCCCATTAGGCATGTTACCCGCTTAAAGCTACACTTTCCTACACTCATTAAAACACGTCCACCTACAATGTACACATTACATGGATCAAAAGTCACATCGGATCTATTGGAAGACAGCTGACCTCACAGCAAAATAGGCTGCGGTCCTAGATTCTGCGCCTGTCTGCACAATCTTCCCAATAATTTTCGCCACGCACGAAATCCACGTTTAGCATCACAGGCTTGGCAGGGTAAATATAAAAATTCCCCTTGGGATTGGTACACTATTACGCGTCTATTATTGATGGAGAAGTAGTCTGATTTTGTAAAGGATGTATTGATTAGTCTCAAGCCATTTACGGACTTTGAAATTACTGTAACTCTTTTACTTACATCTAAATCATGGCATGATTAGTGTGACTTTATAATATAACATGGCCATGCAATACGTAAAGGGGACGCGAAGTTACTCGTGTCAAAAAATCACCACACCGCTCTCTCCCAATATTTCGTGAATTCTGAATATATTCAGCCATTAAGAAAAAAAAGAGATGTTAAACCGTAAATCTAACCACAATAATTACATAAATTACATTGACTTCTTTCACGCATTGATTTACAATAACCCAAGATGCACACTTAAAGTCTCATAGCCGGCACACAAAAATGAGTGCATAATTTTGGATTATGCAGTCATTTCAAATAGTTTTGCGTCATTTGCGTCCTTGTAAAACAACTTTAAATCATTCAGGTAAGCTTGTATTTGCAAAATCATAAGTTTATCGCATATCTATAACCACGTATGTATATTAGGTAGGTTTTGCGGTTATGCAACGCATGCTGATGTCGCTCTCAGATATTTTTAGAATTTTTTCAAATGATTATTCGAAGTTTATTACAAATTTAAACAATATATTTATAAATTACCGCCTATATGTTATATTGATAAGCTAAATTATTGTATAGTTCCATCTAAAACCGCTCTATAGTGTTTACTATTGCTTAAAACCATCCATTAATCCTCACAAGCATTCTTGTGTACAATATTAATCGGAATCTTTTAAAAATCATATTACACATTCCAACTTAAATAACGCTAAAATATTGATGCAATAATTACTCTGCGTCGGAGGATATGAAAGTAGACGGTAGCCTCCGCGTATACATATTTCACTTTGACTAGCCGAGCGCGACAAATTGATGCACACAGGATCACAAACCATTCGCTTAATTCTGAATTTCAATATCGCAATATAGTTCAAAGTTATTTGTGATTGTTACATCGAGTTATTATAAATTTGAAATTAATTTGATTTTAAGAGAAAATGTGTTCGAAGATCTTAGTTCAGTAAACAGTACAAAAAGTGAAGAGATGACTCTTTGGTGCTTCTGTCAGTGTACGTAGACAATTTGACAAAAATTTAATTTAATTGGAGTCCGATAGAGAATACATCGCTTCGGTTGTAATTCTGTAAAGTTAAATGGCATAAGTAATTCACACTTTCCTTTTACATCAATGTATACACGGTTAAGCACTTAAGTAGTTGATTCGATATAATTCAAACACGTGAAGAATTTTAAGAATTTAACAGATAAATGTCATTCTGCACTATTTTTATAGTTATATGCACTATAATACGTGAACGATGGTGATGTCTGGAATTGACTTAAATCTGTGTATCCATTAAAAACGGTTTTGACATGTACCTAATATATTCGAAATATTATATATATTTGTTAAAAAGATAAACCATATCGTGTTTCTTGCCGGTTCTTCTCGATGATGTTTTCCGAACCAGTGGTAGTTCTGACGTTCATAAGTGCCTTCTTAGGGCCTAAATTGAATAAAGTGTTTTTGATTTGTTAAAAGCAAAGTGTATTTGTTTACAAGGAGTAAACACCGGAGCTTCTGACCCGATTTTAAAATTCTCTATTCAAACAGGCTATATAAACTTCACTATTATTAAGTTTTATACCACAATAACGACGAACGAAAACTGTATATATGTCTAAGATAAATAACACGTTATAAGTATTGCAAGAAAGAGGACTAAAATTTAATTAAACTGAATAATAGGGATGACTGAAGACCACAGCCGTATCGTTGCGAGTAATCCGCAAAATGTTAACAAGTTATAAAAATTATGAATTAACGGCGAAGTGACAAGGGTCCAGCGGGGATGAGACGAGTACGAGAGGGGAGTGCAACAATAGATGATGCTTTAGGGTGCCCAATAAAAACTTGACAAATGGCGTTTCATAATCGTGTTGCATTCCAAGCCTCGTCACAGGGATTCAGGATTGTCCTCCCTCGGAAAATATGTCTGTTGTGGACGAATTATTACATAAGTAACCATAAATATCACTATATTTATAAATACGTTCGTATCCAAAATTAACTTCAAATAGTATTCTGGCCACTTAACTTTTTAGGTGTAACTTAAATTTTATTATTATTCCTAAGGCTGACATTTAAGTAACGATGTAGCTCACTTAACATGGTAGACATGCTAAGTTTAAAAAGGACAGTTACTCTTAAGTGCAGTTATCGACACATCGATTTTGAAAATTAAATCCCTAAGGGGCTTCGGACAGAGTTGGGTTACCTTTCCCAGTCCATTAGTGGTATCCGCCGCAAAATACGAACCCGTACCAAACGCTGTACGTTGTAAAAGACGTCCGCGACATATTTTTACCGACCCTCCCGATGAAATAACGGCAGTGAACGATCAGTACCAGCCTGTCTCTCCAAACAGAGCGTGCTCACGCCCACGCCCGCGTAACCACAGATCACGCCGCCGTGGTCTGGGGGTAAATTTCGCTCCCGCACAACAGACTAGGCCCCCCTCGGCAACGGCTCAAGCCTAGGTCCGTTCCCTCGGCGTGGAGCCCTTGAGTACCCTGCTCGCGCGATACAGTGA